>CM033477.1:98576996-98938427 GCA_019447015.1 Hymenochirus boettgeri
AGTAACTGGCAGTTATGGACTTCACAGTTGACATCACAGCCATGACGAATGGTAATCCCCTGTTCTGCTCTTTTCTGAGCGCAGGGCTCAGCTGCATAAGGCTCAGTACAGCTTTCTAAATGGCTCCGTTTTCCATGAGGCATCCCTAATTCCCTAGCATGCAACAGTAACTGAATTCTAGGACAAAGTAGAGATTATCAACATATTTAAAGAGGAGGGATTCTTCTAAAAGATGTTGCTTATGAGGTTGGAGTTGCCCTTTAAAAGTAGTATGTGCTGATGATCCGTCCGTAGGCAGAAAGTCAAATTACCATAGCAGAAAAATTTCAGCAGGGGATATCCTACCTACTGCTATGTATTGATAATATTCGAGAATTCTATAAGAAAACCCCAAGGAGTCCCTGTGAGAATCGAAAGGATACCATTTGTATCCCAATATTCTGTAGCAAAGTACTGACTGACAATTCGTATTTTGAGACAACATGGTATATCTTGAAAGAGGTATCACGCCGGTGTAGTAAAATTGTCTGTTCCTTCCCTCCAACCTCACCTCTTATAAGAGAAACAACTATATCAAGCCGATCTGTACACTCACATTTTACACTATTTAAAACAAAATAGGGAGACAGACAATAGGAATGTTTTCCGCATCCGCTGTAATCATGTGCTAAAAAAAATAAAAACAAAAACCTTTTGTAATCCATCAGAGACAAGGGAGGTTTTTCCACTGAAGGGGCTATTCACATTCATATGGACGTAGGGGTATGTGTATGGTGTACGTAATCTCCACGTGTACCATTTAAATGAACATTTACACATGTATTGACTAAAGTTTAGCGCTGACTTATATATAGGTACACCAAAATTACAAATACTTACTTACCAGTAGAGCGGGGGTAGATCCCAATTTAAAATGGAATGGTCAAATGGCAAGCTTAACCTACACCCCCTGTGGTCTGTCCATATGAAAAGAAGTGTTTTGATAATCTAGCATGTGTATTGTAATGGACATATTGCACCAAGGCTCCTTATGATACCACCTCCAAACACTGTCAGGTGGTGTGCAGTGAAGCAATAATCGACAAGAACATCCCTGCTCCTCATATGGTATGAGGAGAGTAAGAGTAGAAAGTATATGGTGTGTGGGTGCTTTGGATGTGATATTACTGGCAAACTACAGATCCTGTGTAATAAGATCCTGTTTACTCACCACCTGTTGGGAGGAAGATATGGACAGACATTAACCTTTATTGGATCAACACTCTGAGGCAAACAGATAAGTGTAGCACAACAAATTACAGGACACAGCACATTGTGGTGCACAAAGCCATAGACAGGGACAAACACCACAACAAAAAAAAAAAAAAAACCCTGGTTGCTGCCATGTTATGTGTGGGGAACCTTTGTATATGTGCATGGTCTGCTTGGGGCGCAGACCACCAAGTAACACACTAGGTGTGCACTCAAATGAGGCTAAAACCCATAATCATGCTCCATAAAGCAATGATCTGGTACAATTGGTGGCAGCGGTGCTGGAATAGGAGGGCCATTCTAGTTCTCTTTGCTCTAATTGTTATTAGTTTTTGATGGTTATATGTTGTTTCTGTATTTGTCTCTGATTAACTAATGGAGGCTGGCTATACTGGATATAGTGGATTTATAAATCCCTCTGTGTCCTGTACCCTGCGAGATTACATCCCCCCCGAATTAACGTCAGAGCTCTAATCCGGATCAGGCATCAATTGCCAACCATATTTTAAGGGCCCTTAGGAAAAAATGACTTTGCCTCATTTTTAGATAATCTCTAAATTAAACATGTAATGCACATACTCTGAGGTTTGTGGTGTCGCTGGCATTTGCTTAGATACGTAACTGGATTTTTCTCAGGGCAGCAGGCTCAGTATCGCTCTCCCCCAATCTTAAACCCAGCCGGGAGCCTTGTCCTCCGGCGCCTCCGGGCTGTCTATAAGGGCATCATCTCAGTTAATCACTAAGAGGCAGCATGGAGAGGACAGTTGCCATCATTCTTTCAATTATCTTTGTGCCACTGTTTCCATTAACCAGTTTATACAAAGACTGCACTGCACCTTAGCAGAAGATAGTTCAAATTGGATATCTAAGATAACTATTGTTCAGTAAGAGAGGTCCTTTTTTTTTACTGTTACCATTAAAGAGGAAGTAACAGCAGAAAGTGCTTGCAATAAACTTGATTTTTTTTTTGCTGCTATTTGTAATGTCATTTACTTATGTGCGTCCTGCCACGGGAAGGGCGGCAACGAAGAGTTACTATGTTACGATCATAGTAACTCTTTCGTTGCCGCCAGTCCCGTGGATTATCCAATGTTCATTTTTTGTATATGCGTATCCAAGTTGGTTTTTCCTGACCAGTCGCGGGGTCTGGGATTTCCAACCTGCAGCCCCTCCAGGATTTTGAAAACTACAACGCCCCCAGCATTCCTCCATTGCAGAAGAACCAAGGAATACTGGCTTGTAGTTTTCCACTCTGGATGACCACATGTTGGACATCCGCTGCCCTCTGGGCAATAGATAGAGCAATAGATTGTTAGTGGATATATATTATAGTTATGAAGAGTCATCTCATAAATTGGAGACACTTAGATTAAAGTAAGTACATGGCTCATTAATCAACCTGATTGTTATTTAACTGCAGGGATTCTGACAGCATTACGCATGATTTCATGTACCACCCTAACTAGCCCATCCTGTTTGAGAGTGCTTGTCAACTGGAATGGTGGAACTAGTGTACACTAGCAGATTGATTAGGGCTTGCTCACAATGTTTGCGACATTTAATTAAGTAAGCACATTAAGGTTTCTGCAAACAAAATCTATGTTTATCAATTTACATCAACGGGGTATGTTGCTGTTTATGTTACTGCTACAATGAACACCATAAACAGCAACCTAGGAGCTAATGATTATTCATTTGTAAGTCCAGCTAAATCACAAACAGCCCACTGTACTTGCAAATCTCTAACCGTCAATACAAAGGCAGACCTGATAGTTAACTGCTGATTACAACTGACTCTCTCAGGATTTCAGGAAGGTATAGTGTCTCACAACCACACCCTCAAAATCTGCTGGGTCTAAACACTCTTAATCTGATTGCCTTGTATTATTGACCCATCATAATGTTGGTGTGCCAATGAACAGAATAAAACAGGCCAGCGGCCTTCACAAGTCCTATTTCTGGGAGGTTAGTAAGCAGAGCTCTAGTTTGTGCTGCAACAATAACTCTCAGATTCTGGTGCCTAACTGACTTCCTAAATGCATTAAGTTTTTTTTGGTGCTGGTAAGTTCATGTGGCTCTCTCTGTTTGCTATATCTCATAACTTATTGTTGTGGTGCTTAGGTTGTATAAAAAACATCTTCATTCAGTTCTTTCAAAGTTTAGTTGCCATGCCTGATCAAATTCACTTCTTTTGAACAAAGTTTTGTTGGTGTAGTTGAATTCAGCTATCACCATTTAACCCTAAAGTACCTCTAATAGCAAAGGGCAACCAGGGAGGGTTGGTGTTGTATTTTGGCGGTTACAGGGAAAACACCTGTAGCCATCTGAGTTAGCAGGAGCACAGGATAAAATCAATTCCAACAATGCAGCCCTGCTACTTACTCAATCTGCTGTCAGAGGCTCTATGCAATACAAGGTTTTGTTACCAATAGCTTTCATTTATGCTTGACATGTGTGTTTGGGAGCAGATGGGATAAAAAAAATGTCTTTGATACCGGTTTCCTGAGAGTTGTCACTCAGTATTTATTGAATATTAATTGCCTTAATTAAGGGCATTCCACCCCCAAAACTATCAATTTACATTTCCCCCCACTACTGGCCCCTCTCGTAGTTATAAAATCCGTACCTTACAATCCCAATTCCAATGGTTCTCCGGCTTCCCCCCAAAGTGCTAAACTGGGACACCAGAACCTAGCAGAGTCCCATAAGGACTCTGCCTCCTGTCTCTCCCTCCGGAGAATTTTGTCCTACGCACCGTCTTATTAAATTTTTACAGACTCCCCGAGAGTTTACTGACCGTACGTTCTGAACTCTGCCGCAGCCCCCGCATTCATGATTGGATGGCCTTCCAAGTCACTCATGTGCTGTGGCTGCCGTCCCCCGCCCCCTGCTTGCAGTTCAAGTTCAAGCCAGAGGGCCAGGCTTGTGTGGCGGGGTCAAAAGGTAAGTAAGTAGGTACCGGGGCTCTTTTTGGAAAATCTATGTTGCAGTTGAGCGGAGTAAAGTGCGCACGCATCTAAAATTTTTTTTTAAGAGGGGGACATGGCCTGAATAATTATAACGTGGTACGGGTAGAGAGGCCTTTGAACTTTCTGCCTTGAGTTGCCATACACGCATCCCCTGCTTCAACACACGTGTGAAGTGGGGCGCGATAATCGTCTGCCGTATGGCACTTACTTGGGCAAAACAACGGCCGCTTGTTCGGAGATCCGCCCCCCGGCCGGTTTGGGCATGATCCCCGACTGAAAAGGCCTTTTGGCGGATCAAGTGGCCATACAAGGCACGAAACTGCCATTCATACGACATTGTGCATCACGGGCGGCACCCGCAATTGCATGTGTAAGAGACCTTACACACAGTGGCAGGTCTGAACTGTTAATCCGTTAGAGGGATATGGTAAATTTACTCATAGGAGTACCGTGGATATGGTAATTCCACAGCATAGGAGGGAGTTGCAATATGCCAGTCCTTTTATTCACAGTTTCTTCCTTCTCTCTGATCTTTAAACTTATGCAAATCTAAATATCTACAAAAATGGTGGGACCGGATAGAGAGAAACCATGTTGCTGGATGGGATAAGTATAGTTTAATAGTATAGGTTTTTAAAGTTTGTTGATATTTGGACCTATAGTTGCCCTTTAAAAACCTGATCCATTGATAGGGTACTAGGAAGTGTACTTATTGCTCAAAAACACTTTATATTGGCGCCACTATTAAGGTTTGCTGAAGGTGCTTGCTTGCAATCCTTAGCCTTTTGCTTACTGGTAAAGACACAGGTATACCAAGAATGGACTGTTAATACTGAAATAAAAAAGCATTTCAATTATTACCATGGCCTCGGGACGCAAGCTTTTTTCAATTAGATCTGTATAAAAGAGCATTAAAGGATAATTGGTATACTTAATTAGTAGGGAATGCTTTACAATAAACATGGTGCTGGAGGAACTGCTGTTATAATATGTGAGGTACCATCACCACTTGCCGTGATGATCTAATAAGTATTAACCTAGCATTTGAGTTTAAACCACACGTGTAAGCGGATTGCCTGGGGCTACTCTCAGACTGCATGATTATCCTATCTTGGGGTCCGCTGGAAGCTGGCTGACTGGAGTAACAGTTTTAAATATACCGGTGTAAGATCTATATCCACTATATATCTCACATAGCAAAACATACCATAATTTCCATTTGTGCCCAAATGGGCCAATTTTGCTATATATATATATATATATCTATAATATGGTTGCACTCCACTTTGACAACGGGGGGGGGGAAAACAGGGGTCCTCTGCACCGCTTGCTACCTCAGGTGGATTGCCCATAGATCAGGTGACAGGTATAAATAACCTATGGAAAAGAGGTATAGGTTATTTCACAAAGGGAGCCTTTGATTACAAAAAGTGGGTAACCTTGTCCGCCTAGGGTCTAACAACACTTGGGCTCGCCTGTTTCCTGTTAAGGGAGGATATTGAAGCCTAGGTAAATGATTTGGTCTGTGACTTTTCTATGACTTATGAATTGAGACAAATTAATATAGGGACCTGTTGTTTGAAAGGCATATTGACGGCTCTATAATTGGTAAGTAAATTTTGAACACTATAGATGTTCAATTATTATGAGCATCGTGGTAGCTATTAGTTGTTCGGTAAAAACTTTAAGATTTGAGCATTGAAAGTAAATAGGAGGTTTTTCCTGTATTAATGTAGGACATGGGGTGGGAGTAGGTCACGGAGATACTTTATCTTATTCTATCCTGAATTAGTATGTTCTCTAGAATAATTGCGACTAGGTTGCTGCGAGTATGTTTCAGTTACTATGTTTTCTTTTCTACTACTGTATTGTTATCTTTTATGGGGGTTTAAACTTCATACGCGTATGGAACAAACCCAATTTTTTTATAATCAAGGGTATGTTTATGTGAATGTATTAAGCATATTTGAGAGCAACACAGGGGGTTTGATTGGTTTTATGAATTTTATGTATTTATCACTCTTAATTTATGTATATTTCATAATCACTCTTAAATATTATGAGCCCTGACTATCAGGAGTATTTGATCATGTTGTTACGCATCTGGTCACTTTGGGCACACATAGGGTTAACTAATGTGGAGGACACAAAGGGCGGCTTGGGTACCCTGGTTTTATAGTTTCATGTCACTTACCTGAATTTGTATGCACATCCTGAGGACGGCTGCGCGTGACAGCTAAACGCTTGAATGTATTAATAATAAAAAAAAAAAACTTGAGAGAAGCACCTGGCGAGTGCTCTGTCTCGTTGGAATCAGTATATATATATAGATATGAATCCTTCCTTTATATTAAAATTATTTTCCATTTTGTGGAGATTGCATTGAGTTTTTAGACTGTACTATTTGGTGGGGGGTAGGCTAAATAATATTATAACATGGTTCGTGTATATTGTATGTAAACGGTCTACTAAATTAGTTTATTAATATGTACAAATAAAGAGATATAAAGTGTGTACAGTGTGTAATGCATATGAAATAAAAACTAAAAAAGTACTAACATCAGAATCGCCCCACCTTGCAATGGAACTGGTCAAAATGGGAGTATAGAGCAAACGCTCTTCAAATTATTAATTATGCATGGGAAGTTTTGCGGTCATGTCCTTAGTTTCCTGAGTATCCAATAGGTGGGCTTTCCTTGTAGCGCTGCTGTCAAACACTCATCACATCCTGACGCAATGCAGCTTTTAACAGTCACATTCCTTTTGGCTTTGCAATTGGGGAGAGGACTTACTGATCATGTGCGAGTAATGGCCAATCAAGAAGTTTAGCTTTCCCCTTAAGTGTGAGATGATACCTACTGTATTGCTGTGGGAGAGAACTTCACATCCGTTTGCAAAATGTGTAGTGGGAATGGGTGGGCGTGGGCCAAAACACACTGCTTTACTGAAACTTCCCCTGACTGGCTGGTAAGTGTCTATGTTGATTATTTTTTTGCTTTAGTGAACACTCCTCGCTCTGTTGCTCTCTCTCTCCTCCTGTGTTTTCTCTCTCTGTGTCTGCTCATTCTCTGTGTCTGTCTCTCTCTCTTGTCTCCTGTCTTTCTCTCTCTGGGTCCTGTCTCTCTCTCTGTGTCTCTGTGTGTCCTCTCCTGTGTGTCGCTGTCTGTCTCTCTCCTGTCTGTCCTCTCTCCTCTGTCGTCTGGTCTCTCGCTCAGCTCTCTGTGTGTCTCTGTCCTGTCTCTCTCTGTGTGTCTTCGGGCTGTACTCTCGCTGTTGTCTCCTCCCCTGTCGTTCTCTCTCTCTCTGTTCTCTCTCGCTCTCTTTGTCCTCTACCCTCTGTCCTGTCCCTCCTCTCGGGCGGCGGGCGGGCGATCCTCTGTCTGTCTGTATCTCTTCTGTCTGCTGTCTCTGTCTGTCTGTCTCCGGTATGTCCCTTCTCTCTGGGCTCTGTCCGTCTCTCTGGTGTCTGTCTGTCTCGCTGTGTCTGTCTGTCTCTCTCTCTGTCTATCCTCTGTCTGTCTGTCTGTCGGTCTCTCGCTTTGTCTGTCTCTCTCGGTTCCTGTCTCTCGCTGTCTCGTGTCTGTCTTGTCTGTCTCTCTCTGGTCTGTTCGCTCGCTCTGTCTGTCGGTCTCTGTCTTCCCTCTCTCTGTCTGTCTCCGCTGTCGGTGCTGTCTCGTCTCTCCTCTGTGTCTGTCCTCTCTCTGTTTGTCCCTCTCGTTGTCTGTCTCTCCGTCTGTCTGTCTCTTCTCCGTCTGTCTGGCTCTCCCCGTCTGTCTGGGTCTCCTCGCTGGTCTGTCTCTCCACTTGTCTGTCTGTCTTTCTCGGCGCTCTCTTTTCCTGTCTTCTCTCTGTCTGTCTCTCTCCTCTCTGTTCTTGCCTCTATCTGCTGTCTTGTCTGTCTCCCCTCTGTCTGTCTCTGCTCTCACGCGCGTGTCTGGCCGCGCCTCTCTGTGTCGGTCGCTCGCGCCGCGGTGTCTGTCCTCGCTCTCTCTCTCCTCTCTCTCCTGTCTGTCTCTCTCGCGTCTCTCTGCTGTCTGGCTCCTCGCGCTGGGGGCGGGGCGCGCTCTCGGTGGCCTGTCTCCTCTCGGGGTC
Source organism: Hymenochirus boettgeri (assembly GCA_019447015.1). NCBI lineage: Eukaryota > Metazoa > Chordata > Amphibia > Anura > Pipidae > Hymenochirus > Hymenochirus boettgeri. The sequence goes on from CM033477.1 coordinate 98,585,309, forward strand.
GGGTCGCGCGCGTCCGGGGTCTGTACTCTCGCGCGGTGGCTGTCTCGTCTCTGTCGGTCTGTGCTCGCTCGCTGTCCTGGCGGGCGCTCGCGCGGGTGTCGGGCGCGCGCGCGGTCTGTCTGTCTCTCTCTCGCGGGCCCTGTTGTCGCGCACTCCGGGGCGGGCGGTCCCTCCGCACCTCGGTCTGGTCTGTCTCTCACCTCTCGGGGTGCGGTCTCTCTTCGGTCGGGCGGGCGCTCGCGCCTTCGGGCGGGCGCTCGCGCGGCCGGGCGTCGCTCGCAGCGGCGGGCTGGCGCTCGCTCTCGGCCTGCGGGCGCTCACGCGCGGGTGCGGGCGCGCGCGCTGTGGCGGGTTCCCGCCTCGCCGTCGGCGGGGCGCGCGCTCGTGGCGGGCTGTCTGGCTCGCGCTCGCTGGCGGGCTGCTCGCACTCGCGGGGCGGGCCGGCCGCGCACGCGCGGGCGGGCGGCGCTCACGCTCCGGCGGCGGCGCGCACGCCCTGGGCGTCGGCGCGCTCGTCTCTGTCTGTCGGCGCTCGCGCGCTGGCCCCTGTCGCTCCGCGGGCGGGCCGCCGCGCTGGTCCGGCGGGCTGGCGCGCGCGGGCGGGCCTCGCGGGGCCGGGGGGGGAAAGGGCAAGTCCAGACCCAAAATGAAAACTTACATACAGGTAAATCACCCCCCAAAACCCTAAAGGGTAATAGTTTGAAATGTGAAATATATAAGTCTAACCTGAAATCCTGCACAATGTCCTGTTTCCCCTGTTTCTGCTTCCTGGTTCTTCCAGTTAGTAACTGTCAGTTATGGACTTCACAGTTGACATCACAGCCAATGACTGAATGTTAATCCCCTGTCTGCCTTTTCTGAGCATGGCCAGGCTCAGTAAAGGCTCAGTACAGGTTTCTAAATGGCTCAGTTTCCATGAGGCATCCAGATGCCTAGCAGGCATACAGTAATGAATTCATAGGACAAAGTATGATATATCAACATATTTTAAAGAGGCGATTCTTTCTAAAAGATGTTCTTATGAGGTTGGAGTTGCCCTTTAAAGTAGTATTGTGAGTGATCCTGTCCGTAGAGAAAGTCAAATTACCAATATGCAGAAAAAGTTTCAGCAGGGGATATCCTCCTTATGTATTGAGTAATATTCGAGAATCCTATAGAAAGAAACCCAATGAGCCCTGTGAGAAATCGAAAAGGATACCATTTGTATCCCAATATTCTGTACAAAGTACTGATATCAATCGTATTTTGAGACAACATTGGTATATCTTGAAAGATGGGTATCCCCTGGTAGAAGAATTTTCTGTTCCTCCACTCACCTCTTATAAGAGAAACAAAACTATATCAAGCCATCTTGTACACTCAGATTTTACTAGTAAACAAAATAGGGAGACAGACATTATAGGAATGTTTCCAGGCAGATCGTGTAATCAATGTGCTAATAAAAAAATAAAAACAAAAACCTTTGTACATCCTAAGACAGGGGAGGTTTTTCCACTGAAGGGGCTATTCACATTCAATATGAGACGAGGTGGTATATGTATGTGTGTACTATCTCACTGTTACCATTTAAATGAACATTAATAAATGTATATAAAATTTAGCGCTGACTTATATTAGGTACAACACAAAATATACAAAATACATAAACTTACTTACAGAGCGGAGATCCCAATTTTAAAATGGAATGGTCAAATGGCAGCTTAAACCACACCCCTGTGTCTGTTCCATATGAAAAGAAGTGTTTTGATAAATATGATGTGTATTGTAATGGACATATTCACCAAGGCTCCTTATATACCACCTCCAGCCTGCAGGTGGTGTCAGTGAGCAATAAAATACAAGACATCCCTGCTCTCTATGGTAGGAGGAGAGAAAGTGAAAGTAGATGGTGGTGGGTGCTTTGGAGTGATATTGACTGCAACACAAGATCCTGTGTATAAGATCCTGTTACCACCTGTTGGGAGGACAGATATTGGACAGACAATTTACCTTATTGGATACAAACTCTGAGGCAACAGATAAGTGTACACCAACTTACAAGGACACACAATTGTGGTGCACCATAGACAGGGACACCCCTGGTTGCTGCACATGTTATGTGGGGAACCTGTTTATGTGCATGGTCTGCTTTGTGCCAGACCACCAGAGTAACACACAGTGTGCATGCTACCCATAATCATTCCATAAAGCAATGATCTGGTACAAATTGGTGGCAGCGGGTCTGGTAATACCATTTATTCGGCTTTTTCTTTGTATATTTGTTTCGTATTAAGCTATGGAGGCTGCTACTGATAGTAGTGATTTAAATCCTCTTGTCCTTGTACCTGCAGATGAAATCCCCCAATTAAACTCAGTAGCTCTATCAGGCCCAATTGCCAAACCTATTTTTAAAGGGCCACTATAGTGAAAAAATGACTTTGCCTCATTTTAATCTATAAATTAATACATGTAAATAGCACATACTGGGTTTGTGGCGCTGCATTCCTTGAATACAGTAATTGATTTGCTCAGGCTCAGTATCTCTCCTCCCAATCTTAACGCACCTTCCCTTCGGACCTCCGGGTGTCTATAAGGGCAAGCATGCTCAGTAATCACTAAGAGGCAGCATTGGAAGAGGAATTTCCATCATTCAATTTACATGATTTTGCATGAACACTGTGTCCATTCCAGTTATACAAAACTGCACCTAGCAGAAGATAGTTCAATTGGATATCTAAGATAACTATTGTTTCAGTATAGAGGTCCTTTTTTTTATACTGTTACCTTAAAGAGAATGTACAGAAAGTGCTTGCAATAAACTTGATTTTTTTTTTGCTGCATTTGAAAGGTCATTTTCTTATGTGCGTCCTGCCACGGGAATGGCGGCAACGAAAGAGTTACTATGTTACATATCATAGTAACTCTTTCGTTGCCGCCATTCCCGTGGATTATCCAATGATTCATTTTTTGTATAATGCGGTATCCAAGTTGGTTTTTCCTGACCATGCCAAGCTGGGTCTGGGATTTCCAACCTGCAGCCCTCCAGATTTTTGAAAACTACAACGCCCAGCATTCCTCCATTGCAGAAGAAACCAAGGAATACTGGGTGTTGTAGTTTTCCAACATCTGGAGGACCACAGGTTGGACATCCCTGCTCTGGGCATAGATAGAGCAATAAATTGTTAGTGGATATATATTTAGTTATTAGATCATCTCATAATTGGGAGACACTTATAATTAAAGTAAGTAACATGGCTGCATTAATTACAACCTGATTGTATTTATACTGCAGTGATTCTGACAGCATTGACGCATGGTTTCATGTACAACCCCTAACTGCCCTATGCTGTTTGAGAGTGCTTGTCAGGGAATGGTGGAACTAGTAGTACAACTACATATTGATTAGGCTTGCTCACAATTTTGCAGACTATTTAATTAAAGTAAAGCAAATTAAGGTTCTGCAAACAAAAATCTATTTTTATCATTTACATCAACGTGTATGTGCTGTTTATGGACTGCTACACGATGACACCATAGACAATAAACCTAGGAGCTAAAGATTATTCATTGTGTAAGTCCAACTAAATAACCAGCCACTTACTTGCAAATCTCTAACCTAAATACAAAGGCAAGACCTGATAGTTTAACTGCTGATTACAAACTGAGCTGCTCTGAGGATTTCAGGAAGTTTTATAGTGTCTCATAAACACACCCTCAAAATCTGATTGGTCCAAAACAAATCTTAAATCTGATTGGCTCTTGTATTATTGTCCAATCATATGTTGGGGGTGTGCCAATGAGACAGTATAAAACAGCCAGAGGCCTTCAGCAAGTCCTAGTTCTGTTTTAGTAGCAGAGCTGCTAGTTTGTGCTGCAAGCATAATAACTATCAGATGTCTGGTGCCTAACTGAGCTTCCTAAATGCATTAGTTTTGGTGCCTGGTAGTTGCAGTGTGGCTGCTCTCTGTTTTGCTATATCTCATAAATTATTGTTTGGTGCTTAGTGTATAAAAAAAGCTTTCATATAGTTCTCTCAGAATTTAGTTGCCATGCCTGATCAAATTCACTGGCTTTGAACAAAGTTATTGTTGGTGTAGTTGAATTACATCTATCACCATTTACCCTAAAGATACTCTCTAATAGCAAAGGGCAGCCAGGGAATGGTTGGAGTTGTATTTTGAAGGTTAATCAGGTAAAACACCTGTAGCCAGTCTGAGTTAGAATGATCACAGTATAAAATCAATTTACAATAATGCAGCCCTGCTAATTACATCAATCTGTCTGTCAGGCTCTTATGGACTCTGCTAGGCTTCTGGTTGCTCCAGTTTTTAGAACTTTGGGGGGGAATCCAAGGAGAAACCATTTGGATCTGGGATGTAAGGTTAAGATTTTAGTACACTACAGAGAGGGGCCAGTAGTCGGGGGAATTATAGTTTTGGGGGGGAAATTGCCCTTTAATATAAAGTCAATAATCTTCAATAAATACTGAGTGAAACGAGGTCAGAAAACTCGGTAATCAAAGACATTTTTTATATCCAATCTCTCCCCCAACCACACATGTAAAAAGGCATAAATTGAAAGCTATCATGGTAACATAACCTTGTATTTGCATAGAGCCCCTGACAAGACAGATGTGATGTAATTAGAGTGGCTGCATTATTGTAAATGATTTATACTGTTTTGGATCATTCAACTCAGAGACTGGCTAGTAAAGTGTTTTAACCTGATTAACTTCAAAATTACAACTCCAACCAATTCCCTGGCTGCCCTTTGCTATTGAGAGTATCTTAGGGTAAATGGTGATAGATGAATTCAAATACACCAACAAAACTTGTTTCAACGCCAGTGAAATTGATCAGGCATGGCAACTAAATTCTGAGAGAACGGTATATGAAAGCTTTTATTACATAAGACACCAAACAATAATTTATGAGATATAGCAAAAACAGAGAGCAGCACACTGCCAACTACCCAGGCAACCAAAAACTAAGGCATTAGGAAGCCAGTTGGCACCAACATTGAAGTTATTACTGACTTGCAGCCACAACTAGGCAGCTTGATGCTTATAAACACAGAACTGAGGACTTGCTGAAGGCCCTCTGGCTGTTAACTGTATAATTGCGACACACCCAACATATGAGTGGTCAATAATACAAGAGCAGCCAATCAGATTAAGATTTGTTTGGACCCAATCAGATTTGAGGGTGGTGTTATTGAGACACTATAAAAACTTCCTGAATCCTCAGAAGCAGCAGTTGTAATCAGCAGTTTAACTATCAGGTCTGCCTTAGTATTTAGGGTGAGGATTTGTCAAGTAAGGGCTGGTTTTAGTTGACTCCTACAATGGAATAATCTGTAGCCCTAGGTTGTATGTATATGGTGTTCATTGATGTAGCAGTCATAAGACAGCACATACACGGGTGACTGTAATGATTATAAAAATAGATTTTGTTGCAGACTTAATTTGCTTACTTTAATTAAATAGTCTGCAAATTCGTTGAGCAAGCCTAAATCATAGTATGTTGTACTACTAGTTCACACATTCTGACAAGCACCCTCAAACAGATAGTGGCAGTTAGGGGTGGTACAGATGAAACTCAGGCGTCAATGACTGTAGAATCAACTGCGTATAAATACAATCAGGTTTGGAATTAATGCAAGCCAGTGGTTACTTACTTGATTATAAGTGATCTCCCAATTAGTGAGATGATATAAAACTAACTATAATCCACTAACAATTATTGCTATCTATTGCCCGAGCAGGATGTCCAACTGTGGGTCTCCAGATGTTGGAGAAAAAAAAAAACATACAACGCCCAGTATTCCTTTGTTCTTCTGCAATGGTAGGAATGCTGGGCGTTGTAGTTTCAAAAATATGGAGGGCTGCGGTTGGAAATCCAGACCACAGACTGACTGGTAAGGAAAAATAAACCCCCAACTTGGATACCGCATATTGATACAAAAACATGAATCATTGGATAATCCACGAATGGCGGCAACGAAAGAGTAACTAGATATGTACATATGTCAAATCCTTTTCGTTGCCCCATTCCCGTGGCAGGACGCACATAAGTAAAAATGGCCCTCAAAGCAGCAAAAAAAAAATAACGTTTATGCAGCCAATTTCGTACATTTCTCTTTAATTGGTAACAGTAAACAAAAAGGGAACTCTATACGAAACAATAGTTATCTTGATATCAATCTGGAACCTATCTTTGCTGTGCAGTTTTGCTATAACTGAATGGACACAGTGTTCTGCAACATGTAATTTTTGAATGATGGGAAATATCATGCTCATTCCAATGCTGCTCTTAGTGATTACTCGAGCTGTGCCTCTCTATAGAGCCCGGAGGTCAGGAAGGGAGAGGGTGTCGGTTATGCTTGGGAGGAGATTTATAATGAGCTTGAGGCAATTCAATCACATGTACTAATGAATGCCAGACGACACACAAACTCCAAGTATGTGCTATTTACTGTATTAAATTTATAGATAAAATGACCGGCAAAGTCATTTTTTTCACTATAGTTGGCCCTTTGTCACAAAATAGTTTGTCAATGGTCTGATATAGCTACTGCTATTTTTCTTGTGGCGATTTCATCTGCAACGGCTTATCACGGACAGAAGAGCGAGTAAATCAATACTATCTAAGTAGCAAAGCCCCATAGCTTATAATACAGAAGAAACATAATATACATAACAGGAAAAGAATATTGGATTGTTTGGTGCTTAGTGTATAAAAAAAGCTTTCATATAGTTCTCTCTAGAATTTAGTAGGACTCTGCCTCCTGTCTCTCCTCCGGGAGAATTTTGTCCTACGCACCGCATTATTAAATTTTACAGACTCCCCCGATAGTTACTTACCTTACCGTTCTGAACTGCCGGCAGCCGCATTCGTGATTGGCTGCCTCTCAGCCAATCAGGGATGTGGCTGCCGGTCCCGCCCCCTGCTTGCAGTTCAGTGCAAGCAGAGGGCCAGGATTGTGGCGGGGTAAAAAGGTAAGGTAAGTAGGTACCGGGGCTCTTTTTGGAAAATCTAATGATGCAGTTGAGGCTGGAGGAAAGTGCGCTACCGCATCTAAAAATTTTTTTAAGAGGATGGACATGCCCTTTAATAATTATAATGTGGTACTGGTAGAGAGGTCTTTGAACTTTCTCCTTGAGTTGCCAGTACACGCATATCCTGCTTACTACACACGTGTGATAGTGGGTCGGCGATAATCGTGCCTTGAATGGGCACTTTATTGGGCAAAACGGCCGCTTGTTCGGAGATCCGCCCGGCCGGTTGGGCAATGATCCCCGACTGAAAAGCCGTTTTGGCTGATAAAGTGCCCATACAAGGCACGAAACGGCCATTCATACACATTGTGCATCACGGGTCGGCACCCGCAATTGCATGTGTGTACGAACCTTTACACACAGTGGCAGTGTCTGAACTGTTAATAGTTAGAGGGATATGGTAATTTACTTCATAGGGAGGACCGTGGATATGGTAATTCACAGCAGTAGGAGGGAGTGACTATATATGCCATTCATTTGATTCACAGTTCTTCTCTCTGAATCTTTAAAACTTATAAGTCTAATATCTACAAAAATGGTGGACGGATTAGAGAGAGAAACATGTTGATGGATGGGATGAAGTATAGTTTAATAGTATGAGGTTTTTTAAAGTTTGAATTTGGACACTATAGTTGCCCTTTAAACCTGATCCATTTGATAGGGTAACTAGGAAGTGGACTTATTGGCTAAAACAATTTATATTGGCAGCCACTATTAATGGTTGGGCTGAAGGTGCTTGCTTGCAAGTCCTTAGCCTTTTGCTTAGTGGTAAAGACAGGCAGGTATACCAAGAATTTACTGTAATACTGAAATAAAAAGCAGTTTTCAATTATTAAAAATTGCTCTGAAGCAACTTTTTTCAATTAGATCTGTATAAAAGAGTATATAAAGGATAATGTTTGTTTATACTTTAGATTATTAGGGCAATGCTATTACAATAACATGGTGCTGTGAGGTACCTTCTGTTATAATATGTGAGGTACCATCACCACTTGCCGTGATGAATACTAATAAGTATTAACCTAGCATGTTTAGTTTAAACCACACAGTGTAGCAGGATTGCCTGGGTCTACTCTCAGACCTGCAGGATTATCCTATTTGGTTCCTCTGGAAAATATATATATATATATATATATATATATATATATATATATATATATAAAACGATCACCGGGGTGCCTCCGACAGGGGGTACAGTCAACAAAGTCGGAGCACATGTGGGATTTTTCAAGAAATGTTTAGGTTTATTACGGGGAACCAATCAACACGTTTCGGCCATGTTGTGGGCGTCCGAATCCGGATCCTTTACACATATAGATACACAATCTTTATTAAGGCCTGCGGGTGAGAGGCATTTGCCCGTTCCGTCATTTCTATGAAATGGGACATCAACCAGACCAATTAAAATTATGGTCCTGGACCATATACCTAGTGGGTGGAAAGGAAAAGATACATGGGAAATTCATCATTAAAAAACAGGAGGTGTGGTGGATCCACAAACTGGGGTCCCTGTCACCCGCAGGTCTTAATAATGATTATAACGTGTATAAGATCCTGTGTATAAGACCCTGTTACAACCTGTTGGGAGGACAGATTATTGGTCAGACAATTTACCTTATTGGATACAAACTCTGAGGCAACAGATAAGTGTACAGCAACTTACAAGGACACACACTTTACAGGCCTGGTCAATATTCAAAGTGGTGCACCATAGACAGGGACACCCATGATTACTGCACATGTAATGTGGGGAAGCTGTCTATGTGCACTGTCTTCTTTGTGTCAGACCACCAGAGTAACCCACTGTGTGCCATGCTACCCATAATCCTTCCATAAAGCAGTCATCTGGTACAAATTGGTGGCAGCAGTGCTGGTAATACCATTTATTCTCCCTGTTTCCTCTGTATATTTGTTCTCTGTATTAAGCTATGGAGGTTGCTACTGAAAGTATTGATTTAAATCCTTGTACCTGCAGATGAAATTCCCCAATTAGAGTCAGTAACTCTACCAGGCCCATTTACCAAACCTATTTTTAAACCTGAGCCATTTGATTGGATAACTAGGGAGTGGACTGATTGGCTAGAACAAAAATTTGAATTGGCAGCCACTATTAATGGTTAGGATGACGGTGCTCGCTTGCAAGCCCTTAGCCTTTTGCTTAGTGGTAAAGCCAGGCAGGTATACCAAGCATTTACTGTAATACTGAAATAAAAAGCAGTTATCAGTTATTAAAAATTGCTCTAAAGCCATTTTTTTTCCAATTAGATCTGTATAAAAGAGTATATAAAGGATAAATCCATTTCTTTAGGTAAACAGGGAATGAGAAATGTTTGTTAATAAGTTAGATTATCAGGGCAATGCTATTATAATAACATGATGCTGTGAGGTACCTTCTGTTATAATATACGAGGTACTATCCCCACTTGCCGTGGTGAATACTAATGAGTATTAACCTAGCATGTTTAGTTTCAACCACACAGTGTAGCAGGATTGCCTGGGTCTACTCTCAGACCTGCAGGATTATCCTATTTGGTTCCTCTGGAAGCTGGTGACTGAGTAACAGTTTAAAATATACCTGTGTAAAGATTCTATATCCACTATATTCACACATAGCAAAACATACACACATAATTTCCTTCCTGCATATGGACTTTTGTTACCTATTTGGATAACAGTTTAAAATATACCTGTGTAAAGATTCTATATCCACTATATCCACACAATGCAAAACACACACACACACAATTTCCATTTATATATTATAATTGCTTACTACAACCTTTTTACCTGAAAATCTCTCACTCCTTGCCCTTAACTCTTATACCTTTTAATGCAATGCCAAGATACCTGAAACTCAATGTGGATAGATTCAATTTTGTTTGTAGATTGAATTCAATATTCCCTTAGGCTGTAAATCTCTTTCTACTGCTGCACTGACACCAACAGGAGAAAAATGTCCCACGTCAAACGATGGCCTTTTTGTCAGTAAAGTCTGAGAGGAGAAAAATGGGCCTGAACTTCATTAGTGGCCTGTTCTGGGGAAGGTTCCTCAGCCATCCGAGGTAAACGTTAAATTTCAAGTTGATGTTCTATGTTAAATAAAAATAGATCCTCTCGAGAAATGAAACAATAGCCAGGAAAGGTAGTTATAACCTTCAACTACATTACAGTACAGTGCTCTCAAGAGAAATTTAAAGGGATAACTATTCTTTCTTGAAAGCATTGCCAGAAGCCTCACATGTAAGTAATGATAACTGAAAGCAAATTGTTCTTAAATCGGCATTATCCAGATTTTATAGGTTTGCGGAGCTAATCTCATTTTTGATCATGGCCATATACAAGAAGAAATAACACATCTAGGGGAACGCTAGGCACTTCAGCATAATTTTAACTGATGCCTTAGTAGCATAGCAATTGAGATTAAATTAAGACATCCATCCATCTAGTCCAACCTTTATACCTTCCTCTTTACCCCTACCTAACAGTTGATCCAGAGTAAGAAAGAAAAACCCCAGCTAAAAATGGAGAATGAGGGTAAAATTCCTTCATGACATTTTAAATGGCAATCGGCATCCACGTACCAACCAGAATTACAGCAAATTTATTAATACCAGTAATTTTCAATATTATATTGCATCCCTGTACCAAACAAAGCTACAATACATGTATTAATACCAGTAATTCTCAATATTATATAGTATCCCTATACCAGCCAGAACTACAGTACAATATATGTATTAATACCATCTGTCTGTCTCTCTCTCTGTCTCTCTGTCTGTCTCTCCCTCTGTCTGTCTCTGTCTGTCTCTCTCCCTCTGTCTGTCTGTCTCTGTCTGTCTCTCTGTCTGTCTCTCTGTGTCTGTCTCTCTCTCTGTCTGTCTGTCTGTCTCTCTCTCTCTCTGTCTGTCTCTCTCTGTCTCTCTCTCTCTGTGTCTGTCTGTCTCTCTCTCTCTCTCTCTGTCTGTCTCTCTCTGTCTCTCTCTCTCTGTGTCTGTCTGTCTCTCTCTCTCTTATTCTGTTAGCAGCAGTGCTCACAATGATTCCAGGTTAGTACTATCATTATAAATTGTCACATTACTGTAATAGTGGCCGACTGTATTCTAGCAGCCAATAGGAATACCCCATATTAAACAAGCACCAGGTTCCTCCTTACTGCCGCATGTGTGTAAACTACAGCATCTAACAAAGCCCTTCCACATTGGTCGGAATCCAGGTAAAAGCCAATAGTGTTCCGTTTAACTGGGAGAGAAGGCATTGCCTATAGAAATGGTTGGCGATCCCTGCTGTTGCTAGGTATTGAGACGCTGCCTGTTCCTGCTTGAGAGCCCTGGGGATTAGCTGGAGGAGGGAGTTAATGTGTGTACAGTATTGTATGTATACAACTTGACAGCACCTGGTCTGTCTCTCTCTCCTGGAAGACGGAACTACCGGGAATGGCTCCAAGTGCCGCGGGAAGCCCCGCAGAGCCTCCCAACACTCACGGCGGGGCCTGGGAGCCTGGTTTTCAGCCGCGACCAGCCGCAAACTACCCCTGGAAGATGGAACTACCAAGAAAGGCTCCAAGTGCCGCGGGAAGTTATCATTAGGAAAAAACGTATCCAATACATAATAATTACACTACAAAAGTAACAGCATTTTTACTTAAAATGTCATTCTTAGATAGGACTACCCTAATATGGAGGGCCTTGTAAGTGGCGGGTAGCTTACACATATATTTTAATCAATATATGTAACTAACACTCCAGCAGATAAAACTAAATAAAATTAACCACATAAAAAACCCACTGTGCACCAACGGGCACACTTTTGCTAGTATAATATATATATATATATATAATATATTATGATATAGATATATATATATATATATATATTATATATATATATATAAACCATAAACCAAAGAATAGGTAAGGACTGATACCAATATGTTACATCTACTTAAGAGTATTATAGAGTAGCAAATTTCAGAGTTTACCACAAAATTATCCAGGATGAAAAAGTTACTTAAGTATAAGAAACAGTAACAATTAAGAAACAGTAACAATTGTAGCCATACCTCACTTGATATGTAACCAGTATAGGCTATCAACCATTATAACAATGTATGTTTTTAAGAACTTTTAAAACAACTTAGTATTTTTTTCTTTCATGAGCACACCATTCCTGACTAAACAAATCATTATTGAATATGTTGTAAATTCCACCACATTTCTCTCTCTAGCAATTCTCTTATGTGGATATGTTATAATCATTCACTTTTTAATATACTTGCTGTTGATACTATTAATATAGACATTGGGTGTATCTTAATTTAATAATTATAATGATGTTGTGATAATGGTTGATAGCCTATACCGGTTACGCATTAAGTTTTTAGGTATGGCTACAATTGTTACTGTTTGTGGCATGTCCACCCCCAAAACTATAATGTAACCCACTGCTAGCCCCACTGTGCAATGTAATAAAATCCTTACCTTACATCCCTGCTCCAAATGGCTGCCCTGCAATGTCCCCCCAAAATCCCAAAAACTGGCCACCAGGAGCCTGTCAGAGTCCATATAGGACTCTGCCTCCTGTCTGTCCTCTGGGAGAATTTGCATATAAACAGTGCAGCCCTCCCTCTCCCTCCCCCTAGTGTAAAAACCCTTTGGGGTATAGTAGGTCTCCCCCCCCCAGCCCCAAGTGCTATATTATTATGTCCAGAAACTCCCCCGTTCGTTACTTACCTTGCCTCTCTCCTCCGGCGTTCTGAAGTGGGGACATAATAATTTAGCAGTTGGGGCTAGGGGAGGGAGACCTACTATACCCTAAAAGTTAAAAAAAAAAAAAAAAAAAAGGTGGACATGCCCTTTAAGAAACTTATTCTTGATCTTTCATCCTGGATATTTTGTTTAAACTCTAAATTTGCTACTCTATAATACTCTGAGTAGATTGTTACATATTGGTATCAGTCCTTCCCTATGCTTTGGATTTATGATTATATATATACCTTTTTGTATATGTGACATAGTTTTTCATGTTTTTAATTTGTATATATTTGCCTTTTAATATTTATAATCCTTTTTTCCACATGATCGGTGTTTGTTTTGGGTTTATTGGGTTAATATCCCTCTCCTGATTACTTAGCTTTTTCAGGTGCAATAAGATGTCTCCCTTATAAACTAGAGGTCATGTGGATATACAGATAGTCCCTCTGATGAAGTGACGTAATGACGTCACAAAACGCTTCGGCGTTTCCCTATTCTCCCTGTTTTAATTAGGTAAATAAAAGCTATTTTTACCCCGTGACATGGATTGATTCTTCGTCCACTTTTTACTTGTTTGAATTTGTGGAGCTTTCCGGATCTCTCCCGGGACTGACTCTCCACAAGATGGAGAAGCTAAGGTAGGTTATACACACTCATTTCTAGGTAGTTTACAACCTCATGGTATTGTATGACCGTGGACGTAGATTTACTAATAAACCGTGGTATCCAATACCATGGGTTATTAAATATGGTCCATAGTTCCACAGTTAGGGTATCCACAAGTCCTTCAAATCGACCAATGAAACAATGCACCAGAGAGTTTATTATATGGGCCATTAAAATATTGTGATCATATCCCCCACAGAAGCGCTGCTTCTCCAGTGTAAACAGCCCTAACTTGTCTTATCAGTCTGCATGGTCAAGCCCCTGCACTCCCCTTATTAGATATTACAGTATATTGCTAGCTTTAGCCACTTCTATCTGGCACGGTTTGCTACAGCTTAATCCCTCTCATACAATGGGTTGATATTTTGAGTGATTCTGTAAATGTGTTTGAATCATTTATAATATTGAAAACTATTTTCCAATCGTCTGCTCAACAATATTGTTTTTTGTTTTTGTTTTTTTAGAAAAAAAAAAAAATCAGGCCAGGCAGGAAAATTTCCCACCGACCTGATCCTAAGTCCCCATCTCTCTGCAGATTTCAGGTGGGGAGAGAGGTTAGGGAAGAAAGCAAACGTTTTTTCCGTTGGTATTTCTGATTGTTGCACTCAAACTGAAACACGGTCAAAAGAACATCTGCCCATGTATGGCTAGCTTAAAGGGCATGTCTACCCCCCAAACTAAAATTTGCCCCACTGTTGGCCACAATGTGTAGAGTTAAAAAGATCCATACTTCTCGCTTGTGCTCCTTGTGGTTGGCGGGCATAAGCAGAAGAAAAGAAAGGTAGGGTTACACATTGTGCTCAACATTTTTACTTTAGGGGGTGGACATGTCCTTTAAGTTATACATCTCCATATGTAAAGGCTTCAGTTTTTAATTCCTACTGTCCTGCCCTGAACTTCTAATCAGCCAAAAAGAGAGCAAATAAATACTAGGCAAGTGTCTGGATATGTATCTTGGGTACAGTGTTGTACTTGGTGTTCCCAGACATGGACAACACAGATAATGATGTTAACATGTACTTTAACACATTACAACTAGCATTCCTCCATACCCAATAAGTAAAAATCAGCACTACAAATGTTAAGAAATTGATTTATAAATAAACATGCATATGAAAACAATTCATACATTGCATAATTATGTTTCATACAATTCAAACAAGATTTCATATTATAAAACCATAAAATATAAGAAGGAAGCATGTCACTTTGGTATATTATTAAAGGATTACACATTTATAAAGGCACACAAGGCATAGTGGTTTTTTGATGCATGCAAAATAAAGTAACAGTTATATGGAGATCTATATATAAAAAAAATCAATGACTAAATTGAACTTTACATTCACTGGAGATATAGGGCTTATTTACTAAGATGTACAATGTTTTGCCCATACCAATGCTCTGCAGCAACCTATCAGATGATACATTTTTACTGGTTTACTGCAGTTAGAAAACATCTGATTGGTGGCAGCAGAAAATTAGCACAGGCAACATGTTGCACCTTTTTTCCATTAAATTTAGGCTCCTACTATTTCAAGCTATCATTAATGCACAAAACGGTGACAATTGTCCACTAAAGTGCATCAGATTGGGGGAGGTGGGGGTTGTTGCTCCATGGCTGTAAGTACTTCTTGCGGGTCAAAGCTGCCTTGCCGCCCATGTAACCATCTTAGCTAATCACTGACGTGGCTGCCAGTCTGGCTCCTTCTGCTTCTTCCATGTCCGAAAAAGCAGCCAAGGGAATAAGGGCATTTGGGAGCAGAGTTGAACGGTTTAGACCTTGCAAGGTCTAGGTTTTCGGGGGGAGGGGTGGAAATAATTGGTTTGTAAAACTCACAGCTTTGATTGTTTCTATTTCCCTATACATTGTTGCAGACAGCAGATTATCAGATACATTTAAAGAAAGGGCAGAAATATAGTACATTATGCTGGATAGTTGTAGAAATGAATCTCATATGAAAGAACATTATACGTGGTTATTTCAAACTAAATGGAATAAAAATGTGAAAATACTTATCAGTTAAACTAAATTACCAGTTATTGGTAAAGGTCGGTTCTTCCTCTGTACTTAAATACATACTTGGGCCTATTTAACAAGGGATGTAAAATCTTGCCTGTGCTGTTAATCTGAAGCAACCAATCAGATGCTGCTTTTTTATTGGTCTACTACAGAAAACATCTAACAGCATCTGATTGGTTGATGCAGATTAAAAGCTCAGAGAAATTTAACACCACTCATTAAATAAGCCCCCAGTATGTTGGCAATCAGAGAGGCAATAAATGGGAACTGGAAAGAGATCAATAGTCTTCAAAGAAAGATCAACAGCAGCATTTTAAATGATTATTAATTATTACTAATTAATTCTTATTATTAAGTAACAATATTGTAAGTTAAGTAAAATGATATTTAATGTGTGTGTGTACATTCCAGTTTAACTGCACTACAGTTTGTCATGTACCATATCCCTACAAATAGGCAGTGGGATGCAATTCCTATGTTAAATTATACACAAGGATTGTGCTCATTACACCTACTGTTTTGAGTTACGTCTTTGGTTAATGATTCTACAGATATGTCATACTGGGCTATAATTCAGGACAAATTAGTTTTAAAGTAATTGTTCACTTGAAAAGTTCTAATCAGCTATAGCATGCATTATCACCCATGCGCGTTATAGTTGATTAGAACCAGGAAGCGGTCGGCACCTGTCAGTTCTACTTTGGTGAATCGTCCGAAAGGTACATTTCTGCAATCTTCGTCCCTGGCTCCTGAGATATTGATTGAAGAACCGGAGGTAAGGCATAGCTGTAACTGTAACTTTCTTCTTTAGAACTGACATATTAGTTTGAGGATCTACTACAAACTACTACCATTCACATGCAGGACAGACAACTTCAAATGTGGCAGATGGACCAAACAACAAATTTTGTTTTAATTAGAGATAAGATGAAGAAATCGGTATGGATCCATTGATGGCCGCAGGCATTATTTTATGCTGCAGTCATGGAATACAGATAACGACCAGTATTTCATGACTACAGTGTTACTTTATGACTATCGTAAAACAACACTATGGACGGTAGAAGGATTGATAATGGTATTTACCAATACCGCTCATTTATAAATATGGCCCTTAGCTCTTGAAAAATATGAACCATTGTTCTTTAGGCTATATAAACGAGCCAATATTGTGGTGGAAATTTTGACCAAGTTTTGTGACTTTTAATGGGCTGTTTATTTACCACCAGACAGATTACCGACCGTGTTTACCAATTGGTAGTATATTTGATGGGAAGACTGGCAGGTGTATACATAGCCTTAGCTGCAGGTATCATTAAGGAAAACCTGTTAAGTGCAGAAAATAGTTATTTGTTCAAATTGATCCTTAGAGAATCCCATATGTAGTGTACAAATAGTCAATTATTTGCTTTTCTTTGCAGTTCAGAAGTGCAATTTTTGCATATTCATGATATGATCAAGTCAAACATAATAAAAAAATAGTAAATAAAGATATACAATTGATACTTTCAGTTCATTCACAGTTCAAAAGTATAGATAACAAAAATAAACCTAATTCATAAATGTAGTCACCAGAGTAGTAAACAAATAATCAATCAAATGTCCATTCTTTGTCTTCACTGTTATGCATTGACTTGTTCCAATTAGTAATACATGGTACAGTAGATCTCTGCCTTCTGTGCTTCTCCAAGGAAGGCAACAGTGAAATAACGGATCCTTGAGTTAGTTCTCTTACCTTTTAATAAAAATAAAATAAATCAAGACCCAGTTTAGTGGGATTATATAATGCCGCTATAGAATATAAAAAGAAATTAAAAGTAATAATAATGTTCAGACAGTTGGAAACGGTTTAATGGGGATATGTATATAACATCCAACATCCAAACCGCACTCCCAAGAGTCAGAAATATGGTATTTATCTCAGCAATATAGTATATATAAATCCCTTATATTATATAAATATATTTATATTTTTACGGAGATTGCATTGAGTGTTTAAGAACAACTAAATAGCTGGGGGTATATAACACTACTACACATAGAAAAGGTCTATATGTATGTGTGTAATTATTATTTTTTAATCAAAATCACCATAACAAATCTATACAAAGTATAGTACTACTACTACTACTTACTACTGAATTACAAAACAAACGATATACAATTAATAAAGCATAACAGAAAATTTGTCATACTTACCGGAATTTTCTTTTCCTGGACTACAACATGGCAGTGGTCACTATAGGGTTAACCCCTCATCCCGGGCGCAGGACAGGAAGCATTAAATTGTTCCCACCCCCTCCCCTACCCAGTCCAGATGGACCGAGCAAGAACAGGATAGGGTGGGATAAATGTGACCACTGCCATGTTGTAGTCCAGGAAAAGAAAATTCTGGTAAGTATGACAAATTTTCTGTTTTCCTGTCCCAACATGGTAGTGATCACTATAGGGATATACCCAAGCTAAACACATAGGGTGGGATGCAAATAAAACATTTTATTGAATAAGCAGAAGACAAAACACTGCAACCAAAGTTAGCATAGGATGCAGATGCTAAATCCAATTGGTAGTGCTTTATAATTGTATGGGCTGAGCTCCAAGTGGCTGCCTTGCAAATATATCTGTTGTATTCAATTAGATCAACAGGACTTGAAGTTTAGTTCTTGAAGACGTTTCGCTAGTCATCCGACTGGCTTTCTCAATTCAGAATGACTTGTACAAGAATCTGTGGCAATTATGTACCCGGAAAATCCCAATTAGCATATCACGCCAGGTGTTAAGGGTGTGATTAGATAGTGGCTAAGAGGTGTTTAGGAACGCCCAGAGTAAGGTGTCAAAACAGCATTGTACATGGCAGACAGATGGTGTCGAACCCCCCCACCTCTATTTGGCTTGGTTTATTTTCACATAAATGGCCTCCTTAACACCTCTCTTGAACCAGTCATGTTCCTTTGCCAATATGTTAACATTACAATCTTCAAAGGTATGTCCTTTATCCTTAAGATGCAGGTCCTGACCCGAGGAATTGGCTCTTCTGTGCTGGGCCATACGTTGATGCAGTTGTTGTTTGGTCTCCCCCACATACAAATCAGAGCATTCTTCACTGCACTGCACTGCATATATGATGTCGCTTTTCTTGTGTTTCGGTATTGGGTCTTTCGGATGTACCAATTGCTGCCTCAGCGTGTTGCTCGGTTTAAAGCAGACAGGTATACGGTGTTTTTTGAAAACTGCACAGTGGTACTTAACACCTCAGACTACCATGATAAGGTGACCATGCTCCTGGCCGATAACAACACATATGAGGCTTTAACAAGGGATCCCACCAGCCGGTACAAGAAAACGGTCATAGACTTACTACAACAGCTGCAAAAGGATAAAGCCATTGATCGAGCAATGTATCATCGCCTCTACCCTGGTGAGGCACATCCATGCATATATGGACTCCCAAAGATACACAAGGAAGGGGCACCACTAAGACCTATAGTCAGCAGCATCAACTCTGTAACATACAAGGTGGCAAAATACCTAGCCAACATCTTAGGACCATTGGTGGGAAGTTCTAAGCATCACATCCAGAACTCTCAGGATTTCACCAACAAGATTGAAGATATAGTACTCGGTGCAGAAGAAACTATGGTGTCCTATGATGTGACATCTCTCTTCACCTGTATACCCACCAAGGAGGCTGTTGTCATGGTGAGAAAACGGCTAGGCCAAGACAGCACTCTCACCAGCAGAACTGATCTCAACCCAGAACAGGTGTGTGCCTTACTGGACTTGTGCCTGAATACCACCTATTTCAAATACAGGGATAAGTTCTATAAGCAAAAACACGGATGTGCTATGGGATCTCCAGTTTCACCCATTGTAGCCAACCTTTACATGGAGGAGGTAGAAAAACTGGCGCTTAATACCTTTAATGGCATAGCACCCAGCCACTGGTTCAGATATGTGGATGACACCTGGGTTAAAATCCACCAGAAGGAAGTACAAGCTTTCACAGAACACATTAATGCGGTAGACCAAAACATCAAATTTACAAGGGAAGAGGTACAAAACAACAAACTGGCTGTCTTGGACTGCTTGGTAGAAGTCAGGGAGAATGGTAAACTGGAAGTAGAGGTTTACAGAAAACCAACACACACAGATCAGTATTTGATGTTTGACTCCCACCACCCTTTAGATCACAAGCTGGGGGTCATCAGAACCCTGCAACACAGAGCTGAGAACATCCCCACTAGCACAGAGGCGAAGGCTAAAGAAATGAAACATCTCAGAGGAGCCCTTAAAACTTGTCGATATCCAGACTGGGCCTTTGTCAAAAGAAGCAGAAGGAAAGAAAAGAACACGAATACCAACAGTGAAGGGGAAAAGCAAGACAGGAGAAAGAACATGGTCATCCCATATGTAGCAGGGGTCTCCGAGAAATTAAGAAGAGTTTTCAAAAAACACCGTATCCCTGTCTGCTTTAAACCGAGCAACACGCTGAGGTAGCAATTGGTACATCCGAAAGACCCAATACCGAAACACAAGAAAAGCGACATCATATATGCAGTGCAGTGCAGTGAAGAATGCTCTGATTTGTATGTGGGGGAGACCAAACATCAACTGCATCAACGTATGGCCCAGCACAGAAGAGCAAATTCCTCGGGTCGGGACTCAGCCGTGTACCTGCATCTTAAGGATAAAGGACATACCTTTGAAGATTGTAATGTTAACATATTGGCAAAGGAACGTGACTGTTTCCGATAGCTGTAAGGAGGCCATTTATGTGAAAATAAAGAAACCAAGCCTAAATAGAGGTGGGGGGGTTCGACACCATCTGTCTGCCATGTACAATGCTGTTTTGACACCTTACTCTGGGCGTTCCTATAACACCTCTTAGCCATTATCTAATCACGCCCTTAACACCTGGCTGTGATATGCTAATTGGTATTTTCCAGGGTACGTAATTGCCACAGATTCTTGTACAAGTCATTCTGAATTGAGAAAGCCAGTCGGATGACTAGCGAAACGTCTTCAAGAACTAAACTTCAAGTCCAGTTGATCTAATTGAATACAACAGATATACCATGACCTGGATGAATGAGAACCTTCATAAGCCTTGCAAATATCTTCAGCCGATACCCCAGCCTGATGGGCCCATGAGGGTGCCACTGCTCTTGTTGAATGAGCTTTAACCAGGGGAATTTGGAATTGTGCCATATTATAGGCCTTTTTGATACAGGATGTGATCCACCTTGCCACTGTAGATTTGGAAGGTTGAAGACCAGTGTTGACTCCTGTGTAAAGGAGAAGTAAAGATGTAGTTTTCCGAAAAGATTCTGTTCGTTGTAAATATATTTTGATGCATCTTGCTACATCAACATTATGAAGAATTTTAGATTCAGGAGAATTGGAGTCCTGTTCGAAGATAGGAAGAACAATGTCCTGGTTGACATGGAAACTGGATATGACCTTAGGAATGAAAGATTCTGGTAGTTTTAGAACAAGTCGGTCTTGGAAAAATCTTAGATGTTGTTCTGTCATACTTAATTCTGTAATTTCTGCTACTCTTCGACCTGAAGCAATAGCTAGAAGAAAGGCAGTCTTCCAAGTTAGCTAAAGAAATTTCTTCTAAAAGGTTCAAATGGTGGCTCCGTAAGGATCTTTAAAACCAAAGGTAAGTCCCACGGTGGTGATGTATTATAATGTGGTGGTTTTATTCTTTATAGGGCTTGAAAGAATTTATTTAATAATCAGCGGAGAAGAGAACCATTTGACTCCCCATAGAGCAGATAATGCTGAGACATGTGATTTGAGAGTAGCTGTTGCTAAAACCCTGTCTAAACCAGCTTGAAGAAACTCCACAATATGGATTTCTGAAATATGCGAAGTTGAAGAATCTTTAGATAAACACCAGGACAAAAAAGTTTTCCAAACTTTATAATATTTAGAAGAGGTAGAATATTTTCTTGATTTAATTAATGTCTGGATTACTGAATCAGAAAGACCTAATTGTCTTAATTGTGCTTTTTCAAAAGCCAGGTCGTCAAATTCAATATTGAGGGATCTGGGTGAAGAATGGGTCCCTGATAAATCAGGTCTTTTTGTACTGGAAGAAATATCGGACCCTCTATTGCCACCTCCTTCAGGAGAGGAAACCATGGTCTCCTGGGCCACCAAGGTAGTATAATTATCACAGTGGATAGATCCCTCCGGATTTTCTGTAATACTTTGGATATCAGAGGAAATGGGGGAAATAGGTAGGCCAGGGAGAAATTCCAATTTATGGAGAAAGCATCTATCCAAGTTGCCTGACTGTCTGGGAATCTGGAACAAAATACTGGGACTTTGTGATTCTTGCTGGAAGCCATTAGCTCTATTTGGGGTATACCCCATATCTTTGTTAGGTCGCTGAAGACAGATTGATTGAGGGACCATTCCCCTGGACTCACTACCCCTCTGCTCAGGTAATCTGCTTGGATATTCTGATGACTTGGAATGTAAACTGCTCTCAGGTCTGACAAGTTGTCCTCTACCCAATTTAGGATCTCTAAGGCTAGGGCACACAGGATTTTGCTCCGAGTGCCTCCTCTCTTGTTGATATATGCAATAGCTGTCCTGTTGTCTGAGATTACTAGCATTGATTTCTGTCTGATTTGATCTTTGAAAGATATTAGCGCTAGTTGTATGGCTTTTAATTCTTTGAAGTTGATTGATTGATTGTTTAGACTCTTGTCCCAGACATCTTGAACCCAATGATTCTGATAATGGGCTCCCCAAACAACTAGACTGGCGTCTGTTGTCACACGTGCCCAAGAGGGTTCCTGTAGTAGAATTGGATGATAATTCTCTTTGGTAGTCCACCAGAGTAGACTTTGTATTGTTTCCTTGGTTAGATATATTAACTGGAGGGGATTCTTGATGGAATAATCCCATTGTCTTAGGAAATTCATCTGAAGGGGGCGAACATGGCTCATGGCCCACCTGACCGATTGAGTAGAGGCTACCATTTTCCCAATCAACTGCTGACACAGGAGAGCTGTTGTGACAGGTCTGGACTGCATATTGAGGCATAATGTAATTATATCTAGTTGCTTTTCCAATGGAAGAGACACCTGAAACTTCTGAGTGTCTAGAATCACTCCCAGAAATATCATGTTCTGAGAAGGAATTAGATGCTATTTGTTCCAAATTGACTATCCACCCCAGATTCTGAAGATGTTGAAGAATGATAGCTCCATGACTGTGAACCAATTGAGGACTCTCTGCTCTCATTAAAATATCGTCCAGATAGAAAAATAGGAAAATCCTCTGAAGTCTTAATTCTGCTATGACTGGAGCTAAAATCTTCGAAAACACCCTGGGTGCAGTAGCAAGGCCGAAAGGTAAGGCTCTGTATTGCATGTGCCACTCCAGACACTTGAATCTGAGAAATCTCCTGTTTTCGGATGGAATATGGGAATATGCAAGTATGCATCTTTCAGGTCTATCTTCAGAAGCCAGTCGTTTCTTCTTAGATGAGGCAACACAGCTTTCAGGGTTTCCATCTTGAAGGGACGGATATTGAGGAATGAATTTAAGTATTTGAGATCTAGTATAGCTCTGAACTCCCCCGATGGTTTTCTGAGTAGGAATAGAGGGCAGTAAATTCCTCTTCTTTTCTCCCTCTGAGGAACTGCCTCTATTATATTTCTTAAACAGAGATCCTGTAAAACTTCTTTTAATCTGTTTTTTGCTTCCAGAGATGTTGGAACTTTTGACTTTTGAAAATAATCTATAATCGAAAATTGAAGATGATATCCTAGTGTTACTGTCTGAAGGACACATCTGTCTTGAATTGTTTGAGTCCATACATCTGAAAAAAGGGCAAGATGTCCCCCTACTTTCTGATGTTGGACTCGCAAACCTTCATAAGGTCTTATTTTTTGAAGGTTTAGACGGTTAGGGACGAAAGGACTGGTTCTGTCCAGGTTTGTATTGCTTGGCCTCCCTAAAAGATTTTTTATCAAAAAATTTTCCGGTTTTCTTATTCTGGGGAAGAAAAGTGCCCTTTTCCGATGAGTTTTTGGCAATTGCATCCTCCAGACGTTTGCCGAATAGTAAATCTCCCTGAAAAGGAATTGAGGCTAAACTCATCTTGGAAGTCATGTCGGCTGACCATTGCCTAAGCCATAGTGATCTTCTGGCTAAAATAGCTATTGACATACTTTTAGCCACCAGGCTCAAACTATCTAAGGCTGCTTCAGCACAATAATCTGTGGAAATGCGAATATCTTTGAGAGCTTGGATGATTTCCTCTTTTGGAGTATCCTTACTGATAGCCTCTTCAATCTCCTTTAACCAGACAGATGCTGCCTTGGTCATATCTACTGTGGCTACAGCCGGTCGAAAGGCTGCCCCAGCTACTGAATAAGCATTCTTTAGAATGGATTCTTGTTTTCTATCCATTGGGTCTTTGAGCATGGCCCCATCTTCGACCGGTAATAAGGTGAATTTTGAGAGTCTAGACATTGATGCATCTAGTCTAGGAGATGAATCCCAAATCTTTGAAAATTCGTCACTGATAGGATACCTAGAAAGAAATTTGCTTGATAAATTAAATTTTTTATCAGGCTCTTCCCATTCAGACTGAATAAGATTAGACATGTTTTGGTGAACGAACAAATTTAGCTTAGGAGATGAAGATGGAAACATCTTGTCACTGGAAGTGGACGGTGTCGGTTCAGGTTCTGATATTAAGGTAGCTCTCATGGCTTTTATTAATTTTTGAATAGTCTCAGATGGGAGTGACTGATCAGTCTCCGTATCTGATTCGGGCGTTGTCTGAGTATCTTCTTGATTATCAGCAGGCCCCTGAGTTAATTCACTCCTTAATGGAGTAACATTGGCTAACACAGATTGTGTTACTTGAGTGATCATCGATTGGCTTATTTCCATCATAGAATCTTTTACCCATTGGGTTACTTCCTCCTTTGAAGTAGTATTGACTCTGATTTCATCTAGACAATTAAGGCATAATTTCTTTCCTTGTTCAGCAGGATTGTGGCAATATTTGCACTCCTTCCTGCTTCTGTGTCTTCTGTCCTCCTCCCTGTGGCGAGATTCACAGAAAGACAAATTTAAAATCATAAATTGATATCCCCCCCCCCTTGAATGAACTGGTGAAGGAAAGAGAGAAAAATATATACTTACCCCCTGGATCTAGACCTAGAACGGTGCCCCCTGGAGCTCATGTCACAGCTTAAACAATAATATATATATATAGAATATATATATATGCAAAAAAACAAATATCTCTGCAAAAGGAACAGGCAGAAGATCACATACCTGAAGAACAGCCCAATAATAGGCAAAACACACCAGCAGAGAACCGCACAGGCTACCACCAGTTTGCTTGCAATCAGACAGCAAACTGAAATTTTTCGCGCCGTACCTTTAAAAAATCCGGTGACGTCATTCTCGCGAGAGCCGAAACCCAGAAGTGCGGCCCGCATAGAGACCCGAAAATGGGGCTGTGGCGGGGAAAGAGCGCTGATCTGGGGACCCAAACTGAGACCTTCACAGCAGGCTAATGCCAGAGAAGTGGGCGTTTCCGAACCTACCCAGACCCAGGTACAAGTTTCCTGTTCATGCGAGGGGCAGGAAAGGACTGGGTAGGGGAGGGGGTGGGAACAATTTAATGCTTCCTGTCCTGCGCCCGCGATGAGGGGTTAACCCTATAGTGATCACTGCCATGTTGGGACAGGAAACTTACTTTACTTGACACCCCTAAGTTTGAATGGAAAACTTAAAATGGTAGGTTTAGCCACACCTCTAAGATTGCTACACGGGTCTCCATGACAATAAAAGGAAGTGTAATTTTACTAACATCCAATGAGGTTCTGATCTCACACTGTTAGCAAATCAAAACATTCTCTTAGGCATTGCACATGACAAGACAGGAAGTGCAAGGAAGTTCCTGTATTACACCCAATTATGTGCTGTTTGTAAAACATGTGACAGCCAATTACAAATTCTTTAGACTCTGACATTTACTCCCCCCTCCCTTCTCCATAGAAAGAAATAAGACAATCCAGTTTCTGTTTGTTTGCTAGACTGGAAGTGATGTTTGTGTATGATTAAATTACTTTGCAGGTCTCTGAAACTACCCAGCATTCTTAGAGAAATGGACAGTTTTTCCCTCTTTTCCAATATAAATATATTAATAACATGAGGCTGTGAGGTACCGCCTGTTATAAGACGGCTCTACTTCATTTTATACTCTGTGGGGAGGTTTTATCTCCTTAAAAATATCTCTTCCTAATCTATATAGCCAATCAGTATCCTGTGCTGTCCTAACCCTATAGTAATTGTAATTCTGGAACTTGCTGTGGTAGGTACTGATAAGTATTAACCTAGCATGTTAGTTTGGATCCTGTTTAGGGTCTCAGGTTGTCCAATGTTGTGGTTTGATTTGTCCTGCACATTGAGACAGAATTGCCTGGGTCTATTCTCAGGTTTAAACTTGCAGGTTTATTCCACTTATATTTCATGATTATAGCTGTCCAGTAGGTGGTAGGATGTGTGACTCCTACTGCCTGAAGTGACCTAATTAATCTTTCCCTAATTCAATAGTGTTATAGCTATGAATTTAAGGGGAGGGCAGATGGATCTCTTGCATGTTTAAACCCATGGGTAGGAATTGCAAAAGCATGACTGTGAAATTTTAATGTCTGTAAGTCAGTAAAATGGCTTTTTTCCAGCATTCTGTGCAGCCAGGGAATGCTGGGAGTTGTAGTTTTTAAACGTGTGAAAAGTTCAACACCCATGCTCTTATCATTACACTGTATTGCATCTTAATGAATTTATAAGCCAATGGACAAAGAATAAACTTACAAGAGAATGTTTGGAGTTGTGGTTTTTCAACATGTGAAAGTTCAACACCCCTGCTCTATATCATTAGGGTGTATTACATCTGGACACATGCCTTACTTAAAGGACAGTAAGAAAAAAACCTTACTACAAACAGAATGCTGAGATTTGTAGTTTTCAAACATGAAAGGTCACAAGTTCAACACCCCTGCTCTATACATCTGATGAAATGTGTCTAGATGATATACATCTGGACACATGCCCTTAGCTACAGAATGAATCACATTAATGAAGCGCCTTCCAACCACGTCATGTGATCACAGTAATGTATACTAAAACCCCTTTGTTTATAAAGTATGCCAGTGTGCAGATATGATATTGTATGGGGCCTAGGAATGTGCATTGATTATCATTTCTAGGTTTGTATAAATGTTTGACCAGATCAGTAACACTTCTGCTAAATGTAGTTGTAAATTAGCCTAATTGGAGTGCTTCCACAATCCTTGTATTGTATGTATTTATTGGGAAACCTGGTCAAGCTTCCATGTGGTAATAGCACCCCAACACGCCCCTTTTATGGGAGGTCCTATGCCTTTAATATAAAGCACTGGATGGATGGCCTCTTCTCTCATTTTAAAAAGCCAAAAGGGCTGGGGTCGAAGTGAGAAAGCCTGCTATATGGATCCAGTGCACAATCTGCTGTGCCAGTGTGCAGATAATATGATATTGTATGGGGCCTAGGAATGTGTATATACTCTATATAAAGCAGCACTTACTAGCTTCTTGCTTCTTAATCATCTATGTTTATGTATGTATATTATGTATATATATATATATATATATTTTTTTTTTTTTTTCAATCAGTAAGATCCACCTTCATATATGCATATACAACCAGCAAAACACCGCACACAGGTCTTAACTGCAGATTCTTTATTAGCACATATGCAAATGTACTACGTTTCGGGGATTGCACTCCCCTTCTTCAGGTACACATATTCACATAATGCCACATAGTACACAATATACCCTCCCCCCACAGGAACTGACTTCACAACAATATCAAGCCACACCCCTATCACAATTAACCCTTGTCACTTAACCAATGCTCAAGATTGGGCATCAGAAAACAAAAAACATATTATTCTATGTGAACTATTTACATGGAAAGACATGGAAAAACAGACATGGTTTAGATACATCATCTAAGAAAATGGAAGAGATCATAGTCTTTGTTTAATCCCTGGGGGTGCAAACTATTTAATTGGTGCACCCACCAGACCTCCCTTTTTTTCAATTTTAGACCACGATCTCCCCCCCTGGTGGAACTGTACACTCTCTCCAGTACCCTGAATTTTAACTCATTGTCGCTATGTCCCTTCTCCACAAAGTGTTTAGGGACAGGTAGCTTCACATCTTTCTTTCTTATACTGGAGCGGTGTTGGGAGATCCTAGATTTAATCATCTGGGTGGTCTCCCCAACGTAAATCAATCCACACGGGCACCATAACACATATACCACAAACGTGGATTCGCATGTGCACAATTCCCGTATCCGGTATTCTCTCTTAGTACCTGGATGTGTAAATGTAGGGCCCTTATCTACAAACTTACACTGAGTACAGTGCAGACAGGGGTACATTCCAGGCTTATGTTTGCCAAGGAATGTAGCCCCATCCGCACCATCTCGTCTGAACATAGCTCTAACCAGGCTGTTACCTATTGTGTAACCCTTGCTGTAATTTATCAGAGGTGGTGCCTTAAATTCTTCAATATCGGGGTAGGAGCGATGTAAGGTATGCCAGTTCTTACGGATAGCCTCCTCTATCAGGTTACTTCCTACCGAAAAGTCCATAATTAGGGGTATACGTTTGGTTTGTTTATTACCTTTCTTACTTTGTTTCACACTAGCCTTCATTAGGGATATATCTAGTAATTGCCTAGGGTATTGACGTTTAACAAGTTTGTCATACATCTACTGTGTCTGCCTCTCACGTGCAACAGGGTTACTTACAATCCTGTTCACTCTTTTAAACTGACTGATCGGGATAGATTTCCTGACATGGGAAGGATGAAAACTCCCATATGACAGGATCTGATTCCGATCAGTAGGCTTGCTATACAGTTCAGTACTGGTGCCATGATCCACTCTTACAAGAACATCCAGGAAACAAATCTCCGTGGAACTAGACTGCATAGAGAAATTGATCTCAGGGTGTACCCTGTTCACGAAAACGTGATAGGGATCCATATATATATATATTCATTTAAAATTATGTACATCTACCTATATGATGATTTGTTGGTACGTACATGTCACATAGAGAAGACCAGAAATAGTAAAGGTCTTACCTTTATTTATTATTATTTTTTTATATATATATCCTCCTTGTAGACAAGATTGGGAACTTGGGGAACTTGACATAAGTACCGATATCTAATTTTCCAGATTCCCCTGACCTATGAATACTTAGTATCCACCCTGCTTTAACCAAGTGGATACAATGTAACATGCTGGAGATAACTTGCTACAAATTATTAGTGCAAGTCCGGTCAAAAATAAAAATTTGCATTAATATGTTCCAAAGATGCCACTGAAGCCTCTTATCTGTTCTGGTCCCTCACTGCCTATGCGCCACCCCCTGCTCCTGTTACAAGCTCACGCTGACAGCTGCTCCACTTCCTGGTTGCGGCTGTAAAGGGACGTCACGTCTCGCCTTTACTGACGGCTGCAACCAGGAAGTGGAGCGGCTGTCAGCCGTAGAGGAGGAGCTGCGAGGGACCAGGTCAGGTAAGAGATTTCAGGGGCATCTTTGGAATATATTAGTAATGAGAAAGATAGGTTGTGGGGCGTGATTAACATTTATAGCTAAACTTTATTTTTGACTGGACATGCCCTTTAAATTTTTTTGTTGGATGCTCGAGTGACAGGCCTGGGGCGGCAGACAGCAACAGTGAGTGCAGCTAATAACATTGTTTCAGTTGCTCTTGGGTTATTAAACACTGCCTCGGATGGGGGAGGGGGATTTTCCACTTGGATTGTGTGTGTGGTAGGCTTGGGGCATATGCACCCAGGTCTACACTCACAAGGGGTGAGTGTCTCTGTTGGATTACTATTTACACACCTTTATGGATATCTAGCCACGTGTTCCACTGGCTTTAAGATACTAGCTTGGACAAAGTGATTTTGTCCTTTTTGAGTTATATATTCAAGGGAAGTTCAAGCACAAATACATATCCTTTCAAAAAAAAAATTTTTTCTCTCCTTCCAGCGATTTCTCTTTGCATAAGTACATTCTTTTTAAAGAAATTACTTTCTGTTTTCAGTACTACCAGTAGGATCTGTTATGATCCGTGGAAGAAAAAGGGTCGGAGATCAACCAGACCTGTTTTTTTATATCAATTGTAGGGCTCATCCAACAAACATAGTGGTTTTAAAATACAATAAGAAAACATTAAAGAGCATCTCCATACCTTCTGCAAATAATAAGGATCTTGCTAGAAATGCCCCAAAAACCTAGATGTCACTAGATTTAAATGTGCAAATTCGAATTCTAAATTTACTTACCAGCCCTCGGTTCCATCCCTCGCCTTCTGCTGCTTCTTCAACCGTGGAAGCATCAGAAGAGGCCGAAACCAGCAGCCGCATTAGTGATTGGCTGAGTCACAAAATAAACCTTCAGTGCACAAACAGCAGAGGGAGGGAGGGGAACTCCACTGTGCTTGCTGGAAACCACTAGTGTCCTGGACTGTATTTCAACCATGTAGGACAACCATATGCAGAAAAGAAAGGTAGGGTTCATTTAACACTATAGAATGTGCTCAGCATTGGGGCAAATTTCAGTTGGGACATGCCCTTTAACAAATAACAAATGAAACAATGGAACAAATACTTGGAAGAATAAATACCTAGAAGATCTACATTAATATAATACAATATGACAATATAGATCAATTTTCACAACTAACATTTAAAAGTGAACTTACCGGTTTAAAAAAAGCATGAGACAGCAAAGAATGAGCTGAAGGCCTGGAGGGAGCAGATTAAAAAAAAAAAAAAAAACAGAAAAAAAGGAAAAATTTGTGAATAAATAGCACAGTAAATGTATTTATATTCAATAAGATGTAAGCTAAGAATTCTTGTTCTAAAGTCTATTATTAGTGATTTTATGCCTCTCACACTAAACTTGTGTATTCAGTTAGATCAACTTGACTTGAAGTTTAGTTCTTCAAGACATTTTGCTAGTCACCCGACTGGCTTTCTCAATTCAGAATGACTTGTACAAGCAATTACGTAGCCTGGAAAGTCCCAATTAGCATATCAAAGCCAGGTGTTAAGGACCTTCTGAATGCAAGGCATGATTGCATTGTTGCTAAGAGGTGTAATCGAAACTGCCCAGGGTAAGGTGTCAAAACAGCATTGTACATGGCAGACAGTTGGGGTTGAGCCCCCCACCTCTATTCAGGCTTAGCCTCTTAGCCACAATGCAATCACACCTTGCATCAAAAGGTCCCTAACACCTGGCTGTGATATGCTTATTGGGATTTTTTTTCCAGGGTACATAATTGCCACAGATTCTTGTACAAGTCATTCTGAATTGAGAAAGCCAGTCGGATGACTAGCGAAACGTCTTCAAGAACTAAACTTCAAGTCCAGTTGATCTAACTGAATACAACAGATATACCATGACCTGGATGAATAAAAACCTTTACAAAACCTTACATAGTATAAAATAAGGGATATATAAAGTAGGGAAATTTGTTTAGTTTTTCATTTGGAAATCCAATCTATATTTTCTGGGAGGTCGGTGGAGAACTCCTACCTCCCTTTCTGCCATTGGGCACAGATAGTAATACTTTAAAAATAGACACGCCACAACCAACAGGTATCCTGACTGTTCCCTAGTATGCCCCCCTCTTTAAAACACGCATGCCTATGTTATAAACCTTCCAGAAAAACCTAGATACAACAGTTTTGTGCTGATTTAATATTAATTACCACAAGTAGTATCTGAAAACTCATATAGCAAATGGACCACTGCGCTGCCAACAAAAGTAATGTAATGTGACTTATGCCAGCTAGAAATGTAAAGATCATGCTCCAAAAAAAAGTTTGAAAAGAAAGGTCCTTTAAAGATATGTTTAATGCTTTACCCTGACTTCTGTAATCTCTGTAACTTCCATTCCATTCCTGTTTAGTTCTGCATTTTCACTGAATAGGAGGGGAATGACATCACCACAAGCACATTCCCCTCCTCCTCTGTTTTGAGCCTGTTGCAAGCATACTATGCATGCTCACTGCAGATAAGGAACGCCAACCTCCCTTCCAGGAAGAGCAGGGAACTTTCAGCCAATCAGGTGGCTTACATCAGCAGCCAATCAGCATACTCCACAAAACTCCTCCACAAACAGTGCATCCAGTAATCTGCTAGAATAGAGCTGGAATTTATTGTTGGTGGCTGCATCTTGCCTTTTGGATTGTGATTTAAACAACAAATATATATGTTCTAAAAGTAATTTTTCACAGCTGATTAGACTGTGTATAAAGTGCAGGGTCAGGAGAATGATTGATAGAAGAAGGAGGAGGAAGGGGGGGGGCAGGTAACTGGAGACAGAACTTGCACTTAAAATTGTTTTTTTCCCTTTCTACCATGCATTTAGGGTCAGTAAGGTAGGCTTTAGGTCTCTCCAGAGCCTACCTGTGCCCTTGTAAAGTGCTGGCCATCTTGGATACTGTGTGCTGTCAGGTAAGCTCCGCCCCCCGAGACTGCTGGACCTTGTTTCTGCCTGTGTCGAAATATGCAGTGTCAGTTCCCTCAGTGCGAGCGAGCGCCACCCGCACGCGCGCGCGCGACGTGACATCAGCGCGCGCATAACTCCGTGTAAGCGCTGACGTCATGGAGGGAACTGACTGCATATTTAGACACAGGCAGAAATGAGGTCCAGCAGTCTCGGGGGGCGGAGCTTACCTGACAGCACAAGATGGCCAGCACTTTACAAGGGCACAGGTAGGCTCTGGAGTGACCTAAAAAAAAAAAAAGCAGAAAAAGGTAAGTTAGGGATACAGCTTCTATTTAAACTTTATTTGTTTTTTGACTGTACTTATCCTTTAAGGTTTTTTTTCTGGGTACTCCAGTTTTCCCCACAATCATAAAAGATACTGATAGGTTACTTTTGGGGGCAGGGACTGATTTGAACAAAGTGGCGACTTTCATTCCAACAGAAGTTCTGAAAATCTAATTGTACCAGAACTGAATAGACATTTTTCAAATTTTCTGTAAGAAATTTTTTTTATTAAAAGTTCTGAGTTTCTAAAATTTTAAAAACTCCGAAGGATCCACGGATTTCCGAAACCAGCAATTCCGAACTAAAACCAGGTTTGTTTCAAACCCAGGATTTATCACCAATATAAATAAAGAAAAGAAAATGTAAAGCATTGTGTAAGAAAATAAATTCATAATGGCTGACAAACACAAGGTTACTATAACAGGGTTAAGTGTTTTAATAAGTCACAGATAAATGTCTTTACACGTGTAAGCAGAAAGGGAAAAACACTTTCAGGGAGATTCAATAAAAGTTCTTATTGTTTAAAATGGTGCTAATTTTGCCCCAACCAATCTGAACTTATTTAACATTTGAAAGCTAACATCTGATTGGTTGGGGCAACATTTGCACAATTTTAAACGATAAGAACTTTTATTGAATAACCCTGTTTTTTTTTTTTTTACAAATTTGGTAACTTATTATTGCTGCACCTAGTTGCCAAACTGCAATGTAACAATATAAATGCACCAATCTTTCCCTTTATAATATAACACACCTCTTTTCAGGATCCTGTTGCAAGCAAAGTTCTACAAAATTTTGCAGATCAGATGAAAATCTTTTTGGAGATGGTGTCCTCAGCCTTTCACTAGTCATTGTCTGAGTCAAGTTTGCAGCAACCACACTTTCCCCAATGCCTGAATCCATTCCAGACCTAGAATTCTTTATTGGGGATTCTTCACAGGAGAAACCAGTATCAAACAGGGGGATATGTGGAAGGCCTTTCAGTTTTTGTAGCAGCATCTAGAAATAGAGAAATGCAAAAGTAGGTTGATCCCTTTTAACTGAATAAGGAAGAACAATATTAGTGAAAACAAAGAGGACAAATCCCAGTGTATACGTACAGATGAATTGCTGAAATATATTCTGATCGCAAGTGCTGCTACATGTTTGGGACTTTCATAAATCTTTTTGTTAAGCTTAAAGGACCCATTAAGATCCAACACATGTAGCAGCACTTCATTATTTTTATTAGTTATATTGTTGCTGATGGGTATGGGGCCTCTAGAAAAGGAGACTTCAAAGACTTGCATGAGTTGAAGGACACAGGACAATTTTGCTGTTCCTGAACAAAATGAGTGCCCTGTGGATTAGCATTTCATCCTGGGAAGAGAAAGGGCTGTTGCAGAACACTAGAGGTCAGCTCACTAATGGCTCAGAACAGGGCACAGGAAAGGGAATCAAAAAGGAAATGTGGTCTCCACAAGTGGCCATTATTAAGAAGGGCACAACTCCCTACTTTAAAATGACTCCAGGATCATGCTCCTAGCTTCAGCTATCCAAAGTTACAGCAGTATAAAGGGTGTTTGTTCTGCTAGCACTATGATCTGTGACATCACCAGAATTTTTGGGGTCTGCCTCCAAGTTGAAAAGAAAACTTTTCTTTCTCTATGTGCCCATAGGTACAAGGTCTGTAAAGGTGAACGTACATTAGGCCAATTTTATGTACAATCCGACATACAATCTGAATTTCCATTGATTGGCCGAAAAATTTTAAATTTTCCCAATCTTGTTGTGCGTATTATCGATCGTAAAAAGTCGGTTATTTAAGTCGATTGGTAAAATGATTGTAGTGTTAATGATTAAATGTTAATGTAATGTAATCTCACAATAGATGACATTCGACATTAATCCCAAAACAAATTGAATGTCGAACAATATGTATGGTACATCTTAGTACAATAAACATTGTACATCTGTCTATCAAAGTATTGTTCAAGAACGTAATTACGATTAAAATAGTGTATGGCCACCTTAACTAGCTTCAGAAAAGATAGATTTTTTGAGGTGGGGCTTCTTACACAGAACATCATCATGTGACTGTCAGAGAGAGACTCAGACAGACAGGACAGACCAAGAACACTTAAAATCAAAAATAGTTGTGACAGGGATATAGGATTGGCAATTTCTACATCCCAATATTGTTTCTGTGAGGAGCTCCAGCCCAAAGCAAACTGATTTTGCCAGTCTTCCTCCTGGCTTTAATACAGGATTAGTCCAGGACTAACCTGGCAAATGAAACTGTACGTACTGTAGCTCCTCAACGAAACAATATTGTGATGTAGGAATAATCAATCCAACCTTCCTGCCCCAGGTAATTTCCACTTTTAAAATGTACATTTTAGAGTATATTATAATTGTGGATTTATATAGTGCCAGCATGATCCGTAGCAATTTACAATTACATGTATACATTCACATCATCACCTTCCCAGAAGAGCTTACAATCTAAGCACATTTATTTGGCCCATACAACCTATCAGTATGTTTTTATGATTGTGGGGGAAACAGGAGTGCCGGGGGAGACCCACGGAAGCACAGGAAGAACATACAAACTCATTGCAGATGTGTCCAAGATGTATAGTATCCTTTAAGTTCACAACTTGCTCTTTATTTCTCTCGGTCAAGTGAAGTTCCTTATTGAAATCTGCACCTGGCCAAGAGAAAGAGGGCCATGTACAAAACAAAACAAAAAAAGGATATTGTGAATAGAATTCCATTCCCATGGAAGCCATATTTAAAGGGTAACTAAAGTCAAAAAAACTAATTTAGATTTATCCTCAATAAAATATAGTTTTTTGGTTGTAAACACAAAAAAAGGCATACCTCCTCAACCAGACCCAGGTACACACACCTACTGATCCTACTCATCCATTACTGTGGCAGCCATACTTATAAAGGGTAACTAAGTCAAAAAAACTAATTTAGATTTATCCTCAATAAAAGATAGTTTTTGGTTGTAAACACAAAAGACATACCCCCTCAACCAGATCCAGGTACACACACAACTGACCTACCTTTAATGCATGTGACATATTTAAGGGTAAGTAAAAAACAACAATGTCCTCTTCATTGGCATTATTGAGTTTTAAAATCTGCAGCGCAAACAATTCCCTTCAAAATTCAAAGTTTATAATTAAACTTTCCCTTTCTAGTTTATCTTTAAAAAGGAAACTGAAAACTATCAGGAAATGTAATGAAAATGCGTCATGTGCTTAATAGCTCCAAATACCTGCTAGTTCCTCATCCACTCCTTCTCTCTACCAGTGTCCACACTGTGTACTGCAATCTATTTTTGAACGGAAATGCATTAAATTATGTTTATGCATTTTACTGTGTGCTGTATTGTGACCTCAGCCTTAGGAACAAGTAGTGTTATTCATCATCTGACTTTTTCATTTACACTCCTTATTTAAGGGCTATGCCACACCTGATGTGTTTTTGATGTAACTTTTGATTGCTTTTGCAATCTGCTGTTGTGAGAATCCCATGCCAGTGCATTACAACGTTGGTGGTTACATTGTGTGCACTGTGATACGTTTTTGGAGTGCATGCTGATCACATGTGCTCCGAATTGGGCTAATCACAGCACATACGGGCTAATGCACATGGAAGTGTGCTGTTGCAATCACGCTTTCACACCCGTCACAGTCAGTGGATAGTGTGGTACATTTTAAATATGCATGCTGCCATGATAGTGACTGGGAAACGAAATCTCAGTGAGTATGATTTGATTTCCTGTTTTCCCCAGGTAACCATGGCAGAAAATAACAAATGGGATATCCCAAATATCTAAATAATGGGTAGCAAAAATCATGAGCAAAACATACCCAATTTTCTGATCAGGTCACAATCCAGCTACTTGTTTTTTACTGAGACCTGGCCTTTTCAATAACTCCCTGGAGCAATGAATAGGTGATCCATTTTCTAAAGCTCTTTGTTCGGTGGCAATCACTGGACTTAGTCTGAGCTCTAAAAATGTAAACTCAGTCCTGGAATTAGGACAAAAGGACAGTAGCTGATTCCCCAGGTCCAGATTAAATTCTGACATGACTTCCTGTTCTCCCCCAGAATTTTTTTTCAGCCAGGGTGCATGGAAAATAGCCAGATTGGGAGGATGGGGAAATTTGATTGTAGGGGGAAATGAGATGTGCACTTATTTTATTAGTTAAAGGAAAATTGTGAACCGTGCAAAAAAGCAGCATTTTTCCACCCCACCTGTCCATTCAGCATTTGTCTGTGTATAAATAAATGCTTCCAAAATACTGACTTCCGTTTTGCAGGACCCCTAGTAGAGATCATTATGGTTTTGCACTGACCCATGCCTGGGTTGATTCAGTTGTTGCTGTTTGCCCCATCCAACAGCCAATCAGTAGAAATTACGTTAGGAACATTCAAAGGAAGTGGTGCATCCTGGAAAGAAGGATCGTTAAACCTGAAATGTCATCTCACTAATATCAACAGCAGGGAATAGCAGGGAGTATAAATTTAACTGTTTTTTAAAAATGGAAAGAATATGTAGAATAACTAGGTATGCATATTACAAACCACAAATTTAAAAAATATATATATATTTTCCACTGAACTTTCCCTTCCCTTATCAGTGTATTTTAGCAATGCACAACACATTGCCTGTCTAGGCACATGCTGGCAGAGACAGACAGAGAGAGACAGATAGACAAACAGAGACACATAGCCAGACAGAGATACAGTCACAGACAGACATTTTGAAGGAAGTTTTTTTTTTTCTTTAACATAAAAAAATGTTCTCTGTTCTTCTATCTAGCTTGACTGCAAAGCAAAGCAGCTAAAAGCAGTCACACTATCCTCTCAGTTCTGCTGTAATTCCAACATTGTATCCTCTGCTCCAGGTGCTGATTAGCACAATACAATATTGTATTACTGGCAGAACTAAGAGAGGAGAGTTCAATACTGCAGTGCTTTCAGATGCTTTTGCCTCTGCAGCTTCCATCTGGTTTAGATTGTGACAGAGTGGTTCTGCTAGCCGGGGCGGGCAGTTATATTAGCCGGGCAGAACATTTAGCTAGAAGATGCTGGGGAGAAGCTGGACTTTTGGTAGCAATTGAAAGGCTGGTCCGAGTTTGACTTTATCCTCTATAAAACTGTATGTCAGGTTTTTTTTGTTGTTTTTTTATCAACAAAGCTCCAATTTCTCACACGACAGGCCAAGGTAATGCGCACCAAAACATCACTTTAGTGTCTCACGCCAGATTTATACTTTTTCCAGTGGTTCAAACGGAGCATCTGTGAACACCTGTAACCAAACGGAGCATCTATGAACACCTTAACACGATGGCAAACTCCAGGGTGGAGGTTTGGAAAAGTCTTGGGTTTGATTCTAATCATGGCTGCAAAGAATCTTTGAATCAATAGATCAGCTGCCAGGTTTTTCCTTGTGATGGCTGTCAGAGCCGATACCTGACCTTTTAGGGTGCTAGGAAAGATCTTTTTGAAGCCTGAAAAAAGAAATTTGACGATGTCCGTTGTTGAGGTCTTTAAGGTAAGAAACCTTTTTTTTCCCGAAGGATATTGCAAATTTTATACTATTTTTTTGAAGTTGAGGTTTTTCCTTGAACCATTTCATCTTGGAAGTCTTTAGTTTCTCCCTCTTAACCTACCTCATAACATCATCTCAGGTTGCTGTATATTGAATCGGCCCTTGAGTTAGGAGCCAGGTCGCCACTTCAGTTCCAGTGGTGGTTCAGTGATAGCAGTAGAGGATAATAAGGTCAATTGGTATCCCTACTATCACGTTTGCCCTCTGAATTTAAACTTCTCTGCCAGAGGTATTGGAGGAAACAATATAGGAGACCTGAGCTCCAGTCTTGTTGGACAGTTAACTCTGACAAACAAAACGGAGGCAAAGTGATCCTCAGTAGAGACAGGCTGCAATAGGCACAAGCTGCAAACACGGAATCTGGAAACACCAACACACTGCGCTGCGCCAAAGGAGCAGGGATTTAAACAAAAAAAAAAAACTCCAAAATACCT
Organism: Hymenochirus boettgeri; assembly: GCA_019447015.1. Lineage (NCBI taxonomy): Eukaryota > Metazoa > Chordata > Amphibia > Anura > Pipidae > Hymenochirus > Hymenochirus boettgeri. Next base: position 98,623,737 of record CM033477.1, read on the forward strand.
GCTAGTTCCTCATCGCACTCCTTCTCTCTACCAGTGTCCACACTGTGTACTGCAATCTATTTTTGAACGGAAATGCATTACATTATGTTTATGCATTTTACTGTGTGCTGTATTGTGACCTCAGCCTTAGGAACAAGTAGTGTTATTCATCATCTGACTTTTTCATTTAACACTCCTTATTTAAGGGCTATGCCACACTGATGTGTTTTTGATGTAACTTTTGATTGCATTTTGCAATCTGCTGTGTGAGAATCCCATGCCAGTGCATTACAACGTGTGTGGTTACATTGTGTGCACTGTGATACGTTTTTGGAGTGCATGCTGATCACATGTGCTCCGAAATTGGGCTAATCACAGCACATACGGGCAATAATGCACATGGAAGTGTGCTGAATTGCAATCACGCTTTTCACACCCGTCACAGTCAGTGGATAGTGTGGTACAATTTTGTAAATATGCATGCTGCCATGATAGTGACTGGGAAACAGAAATCTCAGTGAGTATGATTTGATTTCCTGTTTTCCCCAGGTAACCATGGCAGAAAATAACCAGAATGGGATATCCCAAATCTAAATAATGGGCGAGCAAAATATCATGCAAAACATACACAATTTCCTGATGCAGGTCACAATCCAGCTACTTGTATTTTTACTGGGAGATCCTACTGCGCGATTGCTCCAGCAACGGCTTCTTACCGATAGTCTCAGCGCACCACATTCCCTTGCATGGTGCGCGCACACAGTGCAAGGGTGCGTGGATCAAGTCTGGACCGGTTGGTAAGCCACAACTGGAGCGATCAAAGTAAGTTCTCTCCTGGATAACAGTGCTGTAAATTAATGGGGAAGTTCAGTGAAATACATGTACTTTTCAGAAAACAACTTATTTTTCAAAAAAAATAGCATCTTTTTTTCATCCTAACTGAACCTTAACCTTGCCCGTTCCACAACAGCAGTTGTTCTGTGTCGCCCTTGGCCTTTCAATAACTCCCTGGAGCAATGATAGGTGATCCAATTTTCTAAGCTCTTGTTCTGGCAATCACTGGACTTAGTCTGAGCTCTAAAATGTAAACTCAGTCCTGGAATTAGGACAAAAGGACAGTAGCGTGATCTCCAGGTCCAGATTAAATTCTGACATGACTTCCATGTTCTCCCCAGAATTTTTTCAGCCAGGTGGCATGGAAAATAGCCAGATTGGGGAGGATGGGGAAATTTGATTGTAGGGGGAAATGAGATTGCACTTATTTTTTTAGTTAAGGGAAAATTCATTGCAAATACTATTGCAAGCATTTTTCCACCCCACCTGTCCATTCAGCATTTTGTCTGTGTATAAATAAATGCTTCCAAAATACTGACTTCCTGTTTGCAGGACCCCAGTAGAGATCTTATGGTTTTGCACTTGACCCAGTGCCTGGTTGATTCAGTTGTTGCATGTTTGCCCCATCCAACAGCCAATCAGTAGAAATTACGGTTAGGAACATTCAAAGGAAGTGGTGCATCCTGGAAAGAAGGATCGTTAGAACCTGAAATGTCATCTCACTAATATCAACAGCAGGAATAGCAGGGAGTATAATATTTAACTGTTTTTAAAAATGGAAGAGAATATGTAGAATAACTAGGTATGCATATTACAAACCAAAAATTTAAAAAATATATATATATTTCCACTGAACTTTCCCTTTCCCTTTAATCAGTGTATTTTACATGCACAACACATTGCCTGTCTAGGCACATGCTGGCAGAGACAGACAGAGAGAGACAGATAGACAAACAGAGACATAGACAGACGAGATACAGTCACAGACAGACATTTGAAGGAAGTTTTTTTTTTTTCTTTAACTAAAAAAATGTTCTCTGTTCTCTATCTTCTAGCTTGACTGCAAAGGCAAAAGCAGCTAAAAGCAGTCACACATCCTCTCAGTTCTGCTGGTAATTGCAAACATTGTATCCTCTGCTCCAGGTGCTGATTAGCACCAATACAATATTGTAATTACTGGCAGAACTAAGAGAGGAGAGTTCAATACTGCAGTGCTTTCAGATGCTTTTGCCTCTGCAGCTTCCACGGGTTAGATTGTGACGAGTGGTTCTGCTAGCCGGGCGGGCAGTTATATTAGCCGGGCAGAACATTTAGCTAGAAGATGCTGGGGAGAAGGCTGGACTTTTGGTAGCATTGAAAGGCTGGTCCGAGTTTGACTTTATCCTCATATAAAACTGTATGTCAGGTTTTTTTTTGTTTTTTTTTATTACAGACAAGCTCCAATTTCTCACACACAGCCAAGGTAATCGCCACGAAAACATCACTTTAATTGTCATCAGCCAGATTTACTTTTTCCAGTGGTTCAAACGGAGCATCTGTGAACACCTGTAACCAAACGGAGCATCTATGAACACCTGTAACACCATGGCAAACTCCAGGGTGGAGGTTTGGAAAAGTCTTGGGTTTGATTCTAATCATGGTGCAAAGAATCTTTGAATCAATAGATCAGCTGCCAGGTTTGTTCCTGTGATGGCTGTCAGAGCCGATACCTGACCTTTTAGGGTGCTGAGGCTAAGATCTTTTGGAAGCCTGAAAAAAGAAATTTGACGATGTCCGTTGTTGAGGTCTGTAAAGGTAAGAAACCTTTTTTTTCCCAAAAGATATTGCAAATTTTATACTATTTTTTTGAAGTTGAGGTTTCCTTGAACCATTTCATCTTGGAAGTCTTTAGTTTCTCCCTCTTAACCTCCATAACATCATCTCAGGTTGCTGTATTTGAATCGGCCCTTGAGTTAGGAGCCGAGGTCGCCACTTCAGTTCCAGTGGTGGTTCAGTGATAGCAGTAGAGGATAATAAGGTCAATTGCGTATCCCTACTATCACGTTTGCCCTCTGAATTTAAACTCTCTGTATCAGAGGTATTGGAGGAAACACATATAGGAGACCTGAGCTCCAGTCTTGTTGGACAGTTACTCTGACAAACAAAACGGGGCAAAGTATCCTCAGTAGAGCAGCTGCAATAGCACAAGCTGCAAACACGGAAATGCTGGAAACCCAAACACACTGCAGCTGCGCCAAGGAGCAGGGATTTAAAAATCCATAAGCTCCTCCCAGGCAGGACGTGCCCAAAGCTCGATCTACCAATCAGAATGTGGCCATCCTCCAATAGGAAACGGTCACGTGGAGTGATGACGTCACTGCATCAGAAGAATGGCGGCCATCTTGGAAGGGGAAAACAGCATGCCCATGCGCGGACAGTCCCTACACCCGGTTACGACGGCTTACCTTACTCGTAGGCACTCCTTTGAAGAGGCGACAAGGAGAGAGTGGGGATCCTCAGCCTGGAAAATAAAACTGTGATGGCCGGTAGGCTGCAGAGGAAACTGTAGGTCCATGGACAGGAAGAAAAAGACAAGGTATGATAAGGGGAGGTGTCTTTATACCTTTGCACTTTTACAAATTCCTGTCCAGGTACCTGCAGGGGATTAAACCATTTTAATGTTTTGCTTCCATTGTACCTGGGAAAAAATTACTCCAGTGTACTTTATAAGGGTATGTCCACCCAAAATACATTTTTTTATAGAAGATTCCCAAGGGCTCCAGCCCCAACCGCTAGATTTATATCTTTAGAAAGCCCCCCAAACTCTACTTACCTCCCCTTTCCTCCGCCGCGCTCCCGGCCCTCTGCTTGCGAGAAATGCAAGCAGAGGGGCGGACCGCAGTGCATCTGTGATGGCTGGCGGCAGCCAATCACGGACGCGGCTGCCGGCAGCTCACTTCGCCGGAGGAAAGAGAGAGAGGTAAGTAAAGTTTGGGGAGCTTTCTAAAGATATAAATCTAGCTTTGGGCTGGGAGCCCTTGGGGAATATTCTATATAAACATTTTACGCTAGGGGGAGGGAATCGGGAGAGGGAGGGGGAGAAGGGCTGCAGTACGCATGCCAAACTTCTCCGGAGGCCAGGTAGGAGGCAGAGTCCTATATGGACTCTGCTAGCCTCCTGGTGGGCAGTTTTTGGGACTTTGGGGGGGGACTACAGGAGAACCCTATGGAGCTGGGATTGAGGTAGGATTAGACTACACTACATGGTGGGGCCAGTAGTTGGGGAGATTATAGTTTTGGGGGTGGACATGCCCTTAGGGGTGTTAAATATCCAATAAGATATTACCTGTGGGAAACATCATAAAGTTCATGTACTGTATATGTTCATTGCCTCCAGTGGTTTGCATTGCCTTTTGCGCAAGTAGTGTAAGCTCTTTACTAGACCACATGGAATTTGTCCTATCAGAGAATGGAGCTTGTTACCCAATGTCTTATGAGTGGGAATGGTGAGTAAGTTTAATTGGTGTGCCTTTGAGAGAATTACAGGACACAAGTTGTACAGCAATCATTTAAAATAGCATACAATGGCAAAACAATTTAACAGTAATTTGTACTGTTTGCACATTCTCTCCCTAACCCTGGCCCTTCTCTTTTTTATGAATGTGTTTGGAGTACTTCCCACTGTTAAGGACACCAAAACAATACAATCATGGAAAGTCTGATAAAAAATTTTTCCATTTGTCCAATCAGCCATTCACAAACGAACGGATGTACAATCTTGGAATATCCTGATATCATATGACTGGGATTAGTGCATTGTAGGGCCTTTAGTAATGGCCTATTTATGTAGCACACAATTTTATTTTACACCTGCACAGGTTTCTGTTGACAGCTAAGAAATACAGATTAGCACATAGGGCATGGGACATTCATCCTGCCATCAATTCCCTGTGCAGGGAGCTGTGCGCTCAGTCCATGTGGGTAGCTGTGGAGAGGAGAATGGGAATGACAAGGGAGCAAAATAATCTCTTAGCATTGTGGAAAATGTGTGCACTTAATTCTTTTAACCCACATTAAAACAAATGTATAGAACAGAAAAGTTTGGCATTTGTTCTGTGCTACAACAACACCATAAATTCCATACCTGAGTGCGGTGCATGTCCATAAAGGTACACGCCCAGTAGCTAATTCACAGGCAGTGATCCCCAACTATAGATGTCAGACTTTACTTGTATCCATACAGGTCCTGAGAAATGGAAATTGATATTAATTAAGCAATTTTAAGAATTTTTCTAGACCCCCAAACTGGTCAGGGCCATTCTGCACTGTGTAAACATGCAGCACACCTATCACACTAATTTTCACACAATGCCTTGGGTATTAGGAAATGCCACAGTAGCCTGAAATCTGCTAAATGTTTTGTAAAATATGTGATTTTGTGTTATTTTTGGGGAAGACTACAAGGTTCATTTAATACCCATTTATATAGCACCAATTTTAATGCAAGCTAACAGCTGGCTTTAGAGGAATGCAATGGGTAGCACCAGTTGCTAATTTACTCACCTTATCCGCAAATGCTAAATTAAATTGACAGTAGGCCAGCAATTGTGGATCCAATCTGCCCCCATATGTTCATGATTTTTCTGCCCACTAGATGGAGCCAATGCTACTGGTATTTTATGATTATGGGTAAATAAAGTTGTTGATCGGGTTCACCATGTAATTTGCACCTGAGGAAGAACTGCTATATATGTTGTGCCAATCTCCACAATAACAAAGTTAAAAGCGAGAAAAATAGGGTATGGGCTCTATACTCCAATTCCCAATACACATCTCAATCCTCCATCCACAGAGTAGTCCACTAATACTCTGTTCTTACCAGTTCTTAAAAAATCTTCTAGACCACTGCCCCCTCACTCTATTCCATTAAGAGTAGGTGCTTCCAATTAAAGGAAAACATTTGTTAAAGTGTACGTGCTTACAAAAACATTAAGTTAAAACATTTTTTGCATAAAAGGTGCTAGTTTGTTATTGCAATTGCTTAGCACTTGAAATGCTTCGAAACGTGTTGTGCAGATTGAGTGAATTGTCATTAAATACACTTTGTCACAGCTGAGGCTGTGGTTCATCGTATTTATGCTCTTTTTGGCGCACTTGTGGGGTTTTATCGAAAACCACTTCCATCACACCAAAAAATACCAGCTAATGCAAGGACACCGCAGTACGGAACTTCTCTACAGCAGATCAAAACATATGTAAAACTTTGTCTATATATAAATGTAATGCATGTTTCATACAGTTAATAACATGCTACTACCTGTCTCAGTAGTTCTGGACTAAACCACGAAGCATTGCAGTGCTGAAATTGGAAAATCATGTGCCACCTTCATTTTCTCTCCACATTGGACAACAATACAGATGCTAAGGCCAGAAGTAGGACACCAAACCGTCTTCCGATATAAGGATGTGGCTAGCCTTCAAATTCCTTAAGAAACAAAAAAAATTGGTTTTATTTGCAAATCCCTATCTGCTGAATTCCAGGAGCTAGGACCTAGCATTTTACAGGAGAGGACCCAACTGTGTAATGACATTTGCTTACCGTGAATATATCCTTTTGGTGTAGATAGTCGAGTCCTTTTAACACTCCGTACGAATTGTTCCTATTAAAACTTCATTCATACCTTCAGGGTAATAGTTCTTGATAAGCTACTAGCAGATCCTTAAAATATAATATAAAAGGAAATGCTAATTACTTTGCATTTAATGAATCTTCCCAGTTTCTATAGATATAACAAGCACACCAAATGTGCAGGGCATTAACCAAATATTAATAATTTGCATTACAATGTATAGAATGAAGGTGCACCAGCCAAATTGTCACATTCCAGACAGCTTCCATAATGAAAACTCATAAAAAAAATTAAAAATTCACTGTGATTGGCTAATTATAAGGTCAATTGAAGTAACTGTTTCAGTGCAGTCCATATTTTTCAGTGCATGCAATCACAATTTGGTCCATTTGTATACACAGTGCACTGTTATGCATGTGAAAAGAGCACACACAAAAAAGCTACATACAAATATACACACAAGAATGAAATTAAAATTTTCACACAATTTTTACTCACAATGTATTGGGAAACCAAATGCATTGAAAAAAGGGCATGGCCGTTTTTTCATGCATTGTAGTGGGGTCTAGGGGTTATTCATAACAGGACACCCATAAGCCTATCATTTATATATGCTTAGTGCCAATAATTCAAGCATTAGATCGTACCTTATAATATATGTGCTAATATCAAGTGCAAAGTAAACCCATCAGACAAAATACTACACTGATTCAAACAAAAAGATGCCCATCCATCTACAAGTAAATACATTCTAATCTCAGTTATAATGGAGACAATATGTGGATGGAACAGGAATGACCACCTCACATACTGGTAACAGTTACTCACTATATGCCATGAATGGACTACAAATCCAAAGCCAGGACCCTGCAGTAAATATTTTCCAGGAAGCCACATATTGGGATGACGAAAAAAAGAGGACATGGCCAACTCATTCTAAAGAAAGAAAAATTTGACAGGATACATAATAAATGACAAACACAAAAGCAAGAGTGAATTCTAACAAATGGCAAGATCATGTATCATTCGATCAGTTAGGGCTAGGCCACACTATGGCGTTTTTTCTTGCGTTGCGCATGCGATTGCACTTGTTTTTTTTCAGATCATTGAAACCGTGGCAACTCACCGAAAATGCGCGATTTCAGGTGAGTTGCGATTGCGCATAGCGCGTTTTACTATACCTAATGAAAAAACGCATGTCAAATGCAAAACAAAACGCACATGAAATCGCATGCGATTCCGTGTCATTGTGATTCGCGCGTGTGGCCGTGTCCTAATGGCCATACATCAGTCCAGACATTCCTGTGAAATTCTGAAACCAGCGTGCCTGATTATTTTGTGATTGATATTACAAATGTACCGTCAGCATGCACCCCCCCCGCCGCATTGGTTAATCACATTCATACCAAACAAACATGAACTGATCTCATTGTATTGCCGCATAATACTACTGTAAAGTTTTTTAATGTTCATCAGTGCAGTTTTCCAGATCTGTAATTCGCACAGTGACTAGTGTTCCCGTTGGGGAGTGTCGAGCAAGGTAGACAGTGGATAAATTCCAGAACCCTTTTCCTACAAAGTTGCAAAGATCATTAGAAAAAGTTGTTTGCATGCAAGTTTGCTAAATAATACAGATTTTTGCAATAAAACCTCTGAGTCTAGAAACACAAGAGTGAAATTCCTGCCCAAGAAAGATTTTAATCTATGCTATGCGAGTCTGTAACACCATATACCAAAAAAAGAGGGCAGATATTTAAGGCTGTTCAGGAAAGTGTGTAGTGACTTGGCAAGAATGGGTTAACTAGTGGTATTAGTTCTTGCAAAGGACCAATAAAAATACCATTCCACCCTGGAAACGTCCTATTGTTTATATTACAATTAGTGAAGCATGGAACTAGATCTCCTTTTCCAGACAATGTGGGCCGAACCGTGTATCTGAAATTCTCTTCAGCTAGGGGTCTGGTGGGTACTAAAAGGTCATTTTAAGGACAGTCATACATGTAAAATAAATGATTTCGGTATTGGAATGTGTAAGATAGAAACCAATATTATATTTATGAATAGAACAGAAGGCCCTTCAAAATGATCCCCAACATGGAGCCCTTATTCCCTTGCCAAGGCGAGTTATTAATATCTTGGGAAATATGGATTACACACAGTCATGTTTTGGTATTGAGGAATTGATATTAATACAGGAGAGGAATATTGGTCAGTATCCCAATACAATGTACATATTTACATGTATATGGAATCTGCCTAACTGAGGGGGAATGAGTGTTTTTTGTCTAGTCGTAATCTGGACTTTGCTAGACACCCCACCTCATGCAATAGCCAGGAGGGGGTGTTTCATCAAATGGTTTAAAAGCCTTGTAGCCCATATAATTTGTTCATACTTAGGGGACATGCTAAAACCGGGTGTAGGACCCAATGTTTCTTCCCGCCCCAGGATACAGGATTTCTTCTAGTTAGTAGGGTCTGTAAATATTTTTATCCTTTTTATTTTCTCTAACTGTTGTACTTTTGTACCGTATATACTCGAGTATAAGTCGATCCGAGTATAAGTCAAGGTACCTATTTTTACCAAAACTTGTAAAAACTGATTGACTCGAGTATAGTTGAGGGTAGAAATTATCCACAACTACTGCCTTCTGATTCTGTGTTGTTGTTTAGGCTTTAGTTGCCCTTTAAATGGACAGCTGAATTCCCATATATGTATCCCATATAGTAATAGCCAATCCAGTACCAGTAACCTCCAATTCTTTGGCACTCCATGTTTTGGAAACTACAACTCCAGCATGCTTTGTTGTTGCGAGTTTCCGTTTCTAAACATGTGAGTGGCAAGGTTCAGTAAACTTTCAATTAGCTTACCATCATCTACAATTCTCCTGAACCCCATATAGTAAAGGGCCCTCTGACCCCATATATAAGGGAACTCTGACCCCCATATAGTAAAGGGAACCTGACCCCCATATAGTAAAGGACTCTCTGACCCCAATAGTTAAAAATGTCACCTGAGAGTTGTACTTTCAAGCTGTCCTTGTCACTGTACTACAGCTGTTTTTTGCCCCAAACTGAGGAGACCCTTCAGATTTACAGATCCAGTGACAGTGCTGAGTGAGTCCAGCAGCCAGAATACAGGAAGTATAAGGCAGATCAGCTCCTGTAACTTTCTATGCAGGTTAACACAGCGCCACCTACGGTTACTATCTGTAATTGCAGAATTTGCATCTAAATTAGACTTGACTCGAGTTAAGTCGAGGTTAGGTTTTCAGGCTGAAAAATTCGATATACGCGTTATATACGGTATGTCATTTTTATTATAAACCATTTTATTTTATTTTTGTATTATATGCACTGTCCACCTTTTGATATTAATCTAAAATTAAATCGTTTTGTCTTTGATGCTCTAAAAGAACTCAGTTAGCCTCTGATAAGTTTGTATGTGTGTTTGAATGGAGTGTGCAGTGTAAATGCTAATTAACTCTGTGACTGCTTGTGAAGGACTGATGCTAATTAACCAGTTAGTTGCTGGAGTGAATGGTGTGTGTTAACCATTTAGCTGCCAGGACAGGGGTGTGCATAGTCAGCGAGAGTCAAGAGTGTTTTTGGGGCGTCTTTAAGGCCGTACTTAAAGTGGTGGCAGCGAATACCGATTAATTAGTCAGATCACGTGCCCAGCGAACTGGCGTTCGTGACAGCTGGGTGACAAGCAGTTTTTTTTTGGCCAAACGTCCATATTTGTGTGTATCTGTTAGTCAGTCAGACCGCAATCGGTTAATGTTTTGCTGGCAACCTGTTGGTCTCCTGATCGCCCCGGTAAAAAAATAAATGCTTCCAAAATACTGACTTCCTGTTTGCAGGACCCCTAGTAGAGATCATTATGGTTTTGCACTTGACCCAGTGCCTGGGTTGATTCAGTTGTTGCATGTTTGCCCCATCCAACAGCCAATCAGTAGAAATTACGGTTAGGAACATTCAAAGGAAGTGGTGCATCCTGGAAAGAAGGATCGTTAGAACCTGAAATGTCATCTCACTAATATCAACAGCAGGGAATAGCAGGGAGTATAAATTTAACTGTTTTTTAAAAATGGAAGAGAATATGTAGAATAACTAGGTATGCATATTACAAACCACAAATTTAAAAAAATATATATATATTTTCCACTGAACTTTCCCTTTCCCTTTAATCAGTGTATTTTAGCAATGCACAACACATTGCCTGTCTAGGCACATGCTGGCAGAGACAGACAGAGACAGACGGATAGACAAACAGAGACATAGACAGACAGAGATACAGTCACAGACAGACATTTTGAAGGAAGTTTTTTTTTTTTTTTCTTTAATAAAAAAATGTTCTTGTTCTCATCTATCTAGCTTGACTGCAAAGGCAAAAGCAGCTAAAAGCAGTCACACTATCCTCTCAGTTCTGCTGGTAATTGCAACATTGTATCCTCTGCTCCAGGTGCTGATTAGCACAATACAATATTGTAATTACTGGCAGAACTAAGAGAGGAGAGTTCAATACTGCAGTGCTTTCAGATGCTTTTGCCTCTGCAGCTCATCTGGTTTAGATTGTGACAGAGTGGTTCTGCTAGCGGGGCGGGCAGTTATATTAGCCGGGCAGAACATTAGCTAGAAGATGCTGGGGAGAAGGCTGGACTTTTGGTAGCAATTGAAAGGCTGGTCCGAGTTTGACTTTATCCTCATATAAACTGTATGTCAGGTTTTTTTTTGTTTTTTTTATTACAGACAAAGCTCCAATTTCTCACACGAACGGCCAAGGTAATCGCCACCAGAAACATCACTTTAAGTGTCATCAGCCAGATTTATACTTTTTCCAGTGGTTCAAACGGAGCATCTGTGAACACCTGTAACCAAACGGAGCATCTATGAACACCTGTAACACCGATGGCAAACTCCAGGGTGGAGGTTTGGAAAAGTCTTGGGTTTGATTCTAATCATGGCTGCAAAGAATCTTTGAATCAATAGATCAGCTGCCAGGTTTGTTCCGTGTGATGGCTGTCAGAGCCGATACCTGACCTTTTAGGGTGCTGGGCTAAGATCTTTTTGGAAGCCTGAAAAAAGAAATTTGACGATGTCCGTTGTTGAGGTCTGTAAAGGTAAGAAACCTTTTTTTTCCCGAAAAGAATTGCAATATTTATACTATTTTTTTGAAGTTGAGGTTTCCTTGAACCATTTCATCTTGGAAGTCTTTAGTTTCTCTCTTAACCTCCATAACATCAATCTCAGGTTGCTGTATATTGAATCGGCCCTTGAGTTAGGAGCCGAGGTGCCACTTCAGTTCCAGTGGTGGTTCAGTGATGCAGTAGAGGATAATAAGGTCAATTGCGTATCCCTACTATCACGTTTGCCCTCTGAATTTAAACTCTCTGTATCAGAGGTATTGGAGGAAACACATATAGGGACCTGAGCTCCAGTCTTGTTGGACAGTTAACTCTGACAAACAAAACGGGGGCAAAGTGATCCTCAGTAGAGACAGGCTGCAATAGGCACAAGCTGCAAACACGGAAATGCTGGAAACACCAAACACACTGAGCATGCGCCAAAGGAGCAGGGATTTAAAAACCATAAGCTCCTCCCAGGCAGGACGTGCCCAAAGCTCGATCTACCAATCAGAATGTGGCCATCCTCCAATAGGAAACGGTACGTGGAGTGATGACGTCACTGCATCAGAAGAATGGCGGCCATCTTGGAAGGGGAAACAGCATGCCCATGCGCGGACAGTCCCTACACCGGTACGACCGGCTTACCTTACTGTAGGCTACTCTTTGAAGAGGGCGACAAGAGGAGAGAGTGGGGTAACCTCAGCCGGAAAATAAAACTGTGATGGCCGGTAGGCTGCAGAGGAAACTGAGGTCCATGGACAGAAGAAAAAAGACAAGGTATGATAAGGGGGGGTGTCTTTATAACCTTTGCACTTTACAAATTCCTGTCCAGGTACCTGCAGGGGATTAAACCATTTAATGTTTTGCTTCCATGTGACCTGGGAAAAAATTACCAGTGTACTTATAAAGGGTATGTCCACCCAAAATACATTTTTTTTATAGAAGATTCCCCAAGGCCCAGCCCCAACCGCTGATTTATATCTTTAGAAAGCCCCCCAAACTCTACTTACTCCTCTTTCCTCCGCCGCGCTCCCGGCCCTCTGCTTGCGAGAAAATGCAAGCAGAGGGCGGGGGACCGGCAGCTGCATCGTTGATTGGCGAGCGGCAGCCAACACGGACGCGGCTGCCGGCAGCTCACTCGCCGGAGGAAAGAGGAGAGGTAAGTAAAGTTTGGGAGCTTTCTAAAGATATAAATCTACGTTTGGGGCTGGGAGCCCTTGGGGAATATTCTATATTTAAACATTTTACGCTAGGGGAGGGAATGGGAGAGAGGGAGGGGAGAAGGGCTGCAGTACGCATGCCAAACTTCTCCCGGAGGCCAGGTAGGAGGCAGAGTCCTATATGGACTCTGCTAGCCTCCTGGTGGGCAGTTTTTGGGACTTTGGGGGGGGACTACAGGAGAACCCTATGGAGCGGGATGTGAGGTAAGGATTAGACTACACTACATGGTGGGGCCAGTAGTTGGGGAGATTATGTATTTTGGGGGTGGACATGCCCTTTAAGGGGTGTTAAATAACCAATAAGATATTACTGTGGGAAACATCATAAATGTTCATGTACTGTATATGTTCATTGTCTCCAGTGGTTTTGCATTGCCTTTTGCGCAAGTAGTGTAAGCTCTTATAGACCCATGATGGATTTGTCCTATCCAGAGAATGGAGCTTGTTACCCAATGTCTTATGAGTGGGATAGTGGTAGGTAAGTTTAATTGGTGTGCCATTTGAGAGAAATACAGGACAAGTTGTACAGCAATCATTTAAAATAGCATACAATGGCAAACAATTTAACAGTAATTTTGATCTTGTTTGCACATTCTCTCCCTAACCCTGGCCCTTCTCTTTTTATGAATGTGTTTGGAGTACTTCCCACTGTTAAGGACACACACAAACAATACAATCATGGAAAGTCTGATAAAAAATTTTTCCATTTGTCCAATCAGCCATTCACAACGAACGGATGTACAATCTGGAATATCCTGATATCATATGACTGGGATTAGTGCATGTATGGCCTTTAGTAATGGCCTAGTTATGTAGCACACAATTTTATTTTACACCTGCACAGGTTTCTGTTGACAGCTAAGAAATACAGATTAGCACATAGGGCATGGGACATTCATCCTGCCATCAATTCCCTGTGCAGGGAGCTGTGCGCTCAGTCCATGTGGGTAGCTGTGGAGAGGAGAATGGGAAGACAAGGGAGCAAAATAATCTCTTAGCATTGTGGAAAATGTGTGCACTTAATTCTTTTAACCCACATTAAAACAAATGTATAGAACAGAAAAGTTGGCATTTGTTCTGTGCTACAAAACCTAACACCATAAATTCCATACCTGAGTGCGGTGCATGTCCCTAAAAGGTACACGCCCAGTAGCTAATTCACAGGCAGTATCCCCAGACTATAGATGTCAGACTTTACATGTATCCATACAGGTCCTGAGAATGGAAATTGATATTAATTAAAGCAATTTTAAGAATTTTTCTAGACCCCCAAACTGGTCAGGGCCATTCTGCACTGTGTAAACATGCAGCACACCTATCACACTAATTTTCACACAATGCCTTGGGTATTAGGAAATGCCCACAGTAGCCTGAAATCTGCTAAATGTTTTGTAAAAATATGTGATTTTTGTTATTTTGGGGAAGACTACAAGGTTCATTTAATACCCATTTAATATAGCACCAATTTTAATGCAAGCTAACAGCTGGTTGAGGATGCAATGGGTAGCACCAGTTCGTAATTTACTCACCTATATCCGCAAATGCTAAATTAAATTGACAGTAGGCCAGCAATTGTGGATCCAATCTGCCCCCATATGTTCATGATTTTTTCTGCCCACTAGATGGAGCCAATGCTACTGGTATTTTATGATTATGGGTAAATAAAAGTTGTTGATCGGGTTCACCAGTAATTTGCACCTGAGGAAGAAGCTGCTATATTATGTTGTGCCAATCTCCACATAACAAAGTTAAAAGCGAAGAAAAATAGGGTATGGGCTCATACTCCAATTCCCAATACACATCTCAATCCTCCATCCACAGAGTGTCCACTAATACTCTGTTCTTAACAGTTCTTAAAAAATCTTCTAGACCACTTAGCCCTCTCACTCTATTCCAATTAAGAGTAGGTGCTTCCAATTAAAGGGAAACATTTTTTAAGTGTACGTGCTTACAAAAACATTAAGTTAAAACATTTTTTGCATAAAAGGTGCTAGTTGTTATTGCAATTGCTTAGCACTTGAAATGCTTCGAACGTGTTGTGCAGATTGAGTGAATGTCTCATTAAATACACTTTGTCACAGCTGAGGCTGTGGGTTCATCGTATTTAGCTCTTTTTGGCGCACTTGTGGGGTTTTATCGAAAACCACTTCCATCACACCAAAAAATACCAGTACAAATGCAAGGACACCGCCAGTACTGAACTTCTCTACAAGCAGATCAAAACAATATGTAAAACTTTGTCTATATAATAATGTAATGCATGTTTCATACAGTTAATAACATGCTACCTACCTGTCTCAGTAGTTCTGGACTAAACCACGGAAGCATTGCAGTGCTGAAATTTGGAAAATCATGTGCCACCTTCATTTTCTCTCCACATTGGATCAAACAATACAGATGGCTAAGGCCAGAAAGTGAACCAAACCGTCTTCCGATAAAGGATGGGCTAGCCTTCAATTCCTTAAGAAACAAAAAAATTGGTTTTATTTGCAAATCCCTATCTGCTGAATCCAGGAGCTAGGACCTAGCATTTTACAGGAGAGGACCCAACTGTGAATGACATTTGCTTACCTGTGAATATATTCATTTTGGTGTAGATAGTCGAGTCCTTTTAACACCTCCGTACAGAATTGTTCCTATTAAAACTTCATTCATACCTTCAGGGTAATAGTCTTGATAGGCTACTAGCAGATCCTTAAAATATAATATAAAGGAAATGCTAATTACTTTGATTTAATGAATCTTCCCAGTTTCTATAGATATAACAAGCACACCAAAGTGCAGGGCATTAACCAAATATTAATGAATTTGCATTACAATGTATAGAATGAAGGTGCACCAAGCCAAATTGTCACATTCCAGACAGCTTCCATAAATGAGAAAACTCATAGAAAAAAATTAAAAATTCACTGTGATTGGCATTATAAGGTCAATTGAGTAACTGTTTCAGGTGCAGTCCATATTTTTCAGTGCATGCATCACAATTTGGTCCATTTGTATACACGTCACTGTTATGCATGTGAATAAGAGCACACAAAAAAGCTACATACAAATATACACACAAAGAATTGGAAATTAAAATTTTCACACATTTTTACTCACAATGTATTGGGAACCAAAAATGCATTGAAAAAAGGGCATGGCCGTTTTTTCATGCATTGTAGGGGTCTAGGGGTTATTCATAACAGGAACACCCATAAGCCTATCATTTATATATGCTTAGTGCAATAAATTCAAGCATTAGATCGTACCTTATAATATATGTGCTAATATCAAGTGCAAGATAAACCCATCAGACAAAATACTACACTGATTCAAACAAAAAAGATGCCCATAGCCATCTACAAGTAAATACTTCTAATCAGTTATAATGGAGACAATATGTGGATGGAACAGGAATGACCACCTCACATGCACTGGTAACAGTTACTCACTATATGCCATGAATGGACAACAATCCAAAGCCAGGACCCTGCAGTAAATATTTTCCAGGAAGCCACAATATTGGGATGACGAAAAAAGAGTGACATGCCAACTCATTCAAAGAAAGAAAAATTTGACAGGATACATAATAAATGACAACACAAAAGCAAGAGTGAAATTCTAACAAATGGCAAGATCAATGTATCATTCGATCAGTTAGGGCTAGGCCACACTATGGCGTTTTTCTTGCGTTTGCGCATGCGATTGCACTTGTTTTTTTTCAGATCATTGAAACCGTGGCAACTCACCGAAAAGCGCGATTTCAGGTGAGTGCGATTGCGCATGACGTTACTATACCTGAATGGAAAAAAACGCATGTGCAAAGCAACAAAATCGCACATGAAACGCATGCGATTCCGTGTGCGATTGTGATTGCGCGTGTGGCGTGTCCTAAGGTGCCCATACATCAGTCCAGACATTCCTGTGAATTCTGAAACCAGCTGGCCTGATTATTTTGTGATTGATATTACAAATTACCGTCAGCATGCACCCCCCCCCGCCGCATTGGTTAATCACATTCATACCAAACAACATTGAACTGATCTCAGTGTATTGCCAGCATAACTTACTTGTAAAGTTTTTTAAATGTTCATCAGTGCAGTTTTTCCAGATCTGTAATTCGCACAGTGACTAGGTTCCGTTGGGGAGTGTCGAGCAAGGTAGACAGTGGATAAATTCCAGAACCCTTTTCCTACAAAGTTGCAAAGATCATTAGAAAAAGTTGTTTGCATGCAAGTTTGCGTAAATAAATACAGATTTTTGCAATAAACCTCTGAGTCTAGAAACACAAGAGTGAAATTCCTGCCCAGAAAGATTTTAATCTATGCTATGCGAGTCTGTAACACATATACCAAAAAAGAGGGCAGATATTTAAGGCTGGTGTCAGGAAAGTGTGTAGTGACTGGCAAGAATGGGTTAACTAGTGGTATTAGTTCTTGCAAAGGACCAAAAAAATACCATTCCACCCTGGAACAGTCCTATTGTTTATATTACAATTAGTGAAGCATGGAACTAGATCTCCTTTTCCAGACAATGTGGGCCGAACCGTGTATCTGAAATTCTCTTCAGCTAGGGGTCTGGTGGGTACTAAAAGGTCATTTTAAGGACAGTCATACATGTAAAATAAATGTATTTCGTATTGGAATGTGTAAGATAGAAACCAATATTATATTTATGAATAGAACAGAAGGCCCTTCAAAATGATACCCAACATGGAGCCCTTATCCCTTGCCAAGGCGAGTTATTAATATCTTGGGAAATATGGATTACACACAGGTCATGTTTGGTATTGGAGGAATTGATAATTAATACGGAGAGGAATAGTGGTCAGTATCCCAATACAATGTACATATTTACATGATATGGAATCTGCCAACTGAGGGGGATGAGTGCTTTGTCTAGTGTAAATCTGGACTTTGCTAGACACTCCCACCTCATGCAATAGCCAGGAGGGGGTGTTTCATCAAATGGTTTAAAAAGCCTGTAGCCCATATAATTTTGTTCATACTTAGGGGACATGCTAAAACCGTGTGTATGGACCCATGTTTCTTCCCGCCCCAGGATACAGGATTTCTTCTAGTTAGTAGGGTCTGTAAATATTTTATCCTTTTTATTTTCTCTAACTGTTGTACTTATTGTACCGTATATACTCGAGTATAAGTCGATCCGAGTATAAGTCGAGGTACCTATTTTTACCTGAAAAACTTGTAAAAACTGATTGACTCGAGTATAAGTTGAGGGTAGAAATTATCACCCACTACTGCCTTCTGATTCTGTGTTGTTTTAGGCTTTAGTTGCCCTTTAAATGGACAGCTGAATTCCCATATATGAATCCCATATAGAATAGCCAAATCCAGTACCAGTAACCTCCAATTCTTTGGCACTCACATGTTTGGAAACTACAACTCCCAGCATGCTTTGTTGTTGCGAGTTTCCGTTTCTAAACATGTGGAGTGGCAAGGTTCAGTAAACTTTCAATTAAGCTTACCATCATCTACAATTCTCTGAACCCCATATAGTAAAGGGCCCTCTGACCCCTATATAGTAAAGGGAACTCTGACCCCCATATAGAAAGGGAACTCTGACCCCCATATAGTAAAGGACTCTCTGACCCCAATAGTTAAAAATGTCACCATGAGAGTTGTACTTTCAAGCTGTCTTGCACTGTACTAGCAGTGTTTTTTGCCCCAAACTGAGGAGACCCTTCAGATTTACAGATTCCAGTGACAGTGCTGAGTGAGTCCAGCAGCCAGAATCAGGAAGTATAAAGGCAGATCAGCTCCTGTAACTTTCTATGCAGGTTAACACAGCGCACACCTACTGTTACTATCTGTAATTGCAGAATTTGCATCTAAATTAGGACTTGACTCGAGTATAAGTCGAGGTTAGGTTTTCAGGCTGAAAAATTCGACTATATCGAGTATATACGGTATGTCATTTTTATAAAACCATTTATTTTATTTTGTATTATGCACTGTCCACCTTTTGGAATATTAAATCTAAAATTAACGTTTTGTTTTGATGCTCTAAAAGAACTCAGTTAGCCTCTGATAAGTTTGTATGTGTTTTGAATGGAGTGTGCAGTGTAAATGCTAATTAACTCTGTGATGCTTGTGAAGGACTGATGCTAATTAACCAGTTAGTTGCTGGAGTGAATGGTGTAGTGTTAACCATTTAGCTGCCAGGACAGGGGTGTGCATAGTCAGCGAGAGTCAAGAGTGTTTTTGGGGGTCTTTAAGGCCGTAACTTAAAGTGGTGGTCGCAGCGAATACCGATTAATTAGTAGATCACGTGCCCAGCGAACTGGCGTTCGTGACAGCTGGGTGACAAGCAGTTTTTTTTGGCCAAAAGTCCAAAATTGTGTGTATCTGTTAGTCAGTCAGACCGACCTCGGTTAATGTTTTGCTGGCAACCTGTTGGTCTCCTGATCGCCCGGTAAATCACCACCGATCAAACGGCCCGGAATAAAAATTAGTCCCAGTATAAAGTGTGCTCTGGAGCAAGCAGTAAGTATTTTCTGAGAAGAGAGTCATCTCACATACAGTACAAGCAAGTGCTAATGTAATTAAAATCTTGCAGAGTAGTTCATGGCTATAAAAAAAAATTTAAAGTTTAGAAATCATTTACCTAAATACTGAATCGTCATCCTGATTTTAGCGGCTGTCTGCTAGGAAAGTCATTTAAAGATTACAGGGTGTTGTTCCTTGGGGCAGGATATAAAGCTCTATAGTCAAAGATTGTTAGAAATTAACAGGAATTGTAAAAAAATCTAAAAGGTGGCCTAACATTCCGGTATTATGGCAACTTTAAAGGGTATCTCACTCGTTTTTATAAGGTTTGTGAATCCAGTTCTATTGAAGAACGGGAGGTAAAGGAGCTGTGCCTTACCTTGTTCTTCAATAGAACACACAGGAGCCAGGAGAGAGGTAAGAACTTACCCGCTCGCTCGCCCCCCGGCGCTTGGTCTGACAGGTCCCGACGACCTTGTCTTCTATGCGCATAGATCGTCATGCGCATAGAAGACAAGGTCCGTCGGGACCTGTCAGACTACGCGCCGGGGGAGCGAGCGAGCAAGTCTTACCTTCTCCCTGGCCCTGTGTGTTCTATTGAAGAACGGAAGGTAAGGCACAGCTCCTTACCTCCCGTTCTAATAGAAATGGATTACGAAAACTTAGAAAACGAGTGGAGATACCCTTAAGTAAAAGGTGCCAATACTATCGTGTATGGCCGCCCTAATCCCCATACCCACATATGTGTCGACAGAGACCAATGTGATCAGTCTGCACAATGCGATAGGAATTGCAGTGTGATGGCCACCTTAAAAGCAGGCCAGTTTTCAGCTTCTGCTGAGATGTGGACTGGAAGAGAAGTTGAGAGAAAATAATCTATCAGACCTAATTGCCTTTTTTCGACCTGTTGAAATCTTCAAGCAGCCAACGAAGAAAAAAAAAAACAAGAAATACCAATATTTTTCTTGTCCAAATTCAAACAAAAATCAGTTGAAATGAGTGAAAAATCATCCCTGTGTATGTATGCTTAAGACTTGGTACAAATCCCAATTTAGACTGGTATTCACCGTGACAGATTTAGGGCTTGGTATTCCTTACTTACAGAATCTGGTTGATAAAAATGATCTGTAGACAGTTAAGAATTAAAGATACACGGCGAAAATTTCTGTGTGATTGGATGAAATGTTCCAACATTGATTGGTATTCTGCCAGTTAATAGCCAGACTGATCGATGGCTTTTAAAATACACATAAGGGAGATTCAATAAAAGTTCTTATCGTTTAAAATGGTGTAATTTTGCCCCAAACAATCAGATCTTATTTAACATTTGAAAGCTAACATCTGATTGGTTGGGGCAAAATTAGTACCATTTTAAACGATAAGAGTTTTATGAATAACCCTGATAATCTGTGTAATTTCCCAATATGTCCAACTGTCCAGGAAGACATTTTAAAACAAAAAAATGGTGCTCAATTGAGTGCGCAGAGCTTTTTGTCTGTAACTGTGGGATTAAATACAATTTACTGGTATTGGAAAAATATCAGATCAAAATGTATATGATTGACTACAAAATGTATTAGCCAAAACCAATAATAATGCTATGATAAACATGATAAAAAAATAGGATAATTGCGATGAAAAAGGATAACTATAACAAAAACTAACTTTTTAAAAATGGAAAGTACCTGGGGCAGAGAGGTAGAATTCATTATTCCACCTCCCATGTGAACTACAGCATGTACAGTTTATTTGCCAGGTTAGCCCTAAACTAGTCCTGTTAAAGATGGTGTGAAGCCAGGAGGAAGACTGGCAGAACCAGTTTTTTTTTTGGGCTGATGCTCCTCTCAGAAACAATATTGGGAGGTAGGAATTAACAGGGAGATTCAATAAAAGTTCTTATCTTTAAAATGGTGCTAATTTTGCCCCAACCATCAGATTTAATTAATTTTAAAGCTAACATCTGATGGGTTGGGCAAGGCAAATAACACCATTTAAAGATAAGAACTTTATTGAATAACCTTACCAGTCCTATATGCCTGTCCCAAGCACTCTTAACTTTTTTTTTTTTTTTTTTTTTTACTATCACACTATAGTTCTTTTTAAAGAGGGTATTTCTACCCCCACAAAAAAATATTATGTAGGGAATACCCCATAACCTAGACCTTGCTAGGTTTAAATTGACAAAAACCATCTCCAAAAGATACTTAACACCATCGTTCCCTTGGGGCCAACATGGCAAGCCGCATCGGTGACTGGCTGAGAATCAGCCAATAACTGACACAGCTGCTGGTCCGGCCCTCTCTGCTGTTCCAATGCGGAAGAAGAAGCAACGAAGGAGCAAGGAGCCAAGGGAACAAGTGGATAAGTTTTTTGGGGGACGAGTTTGCCATTTAAACTAGTGTGCAGGGTGAGGGGGGGATTCCCTTAACTTACCCATTAGAATTTTTTCCTCAAATGGATCTGTGTGATAAAGGGATCGGGGGTGGGGTGGAAGGAGCTCTACTGCGCATTCCAGGAGAGAGCAGATAAGGATTCACACAGAGAGGCTCCTACTGTTCACTTTCATCAGGTAAGGATCTTTTAACACTACACAATGGGGCCTACAGTGGGGAGGATTATTGAAAATATTATTGTAGTTAAAGGATTCTTATGACATATTTTTAACATGTGTAGTGCAATCTGCATTAATGCCCAAATATGAACTAGTACAAGAATACACATGGAATAGTAAGTACCAAGTTCCTGTTGGAGTTCATAGGTTGATGCATCAGAGGAACGTACTGGCATTTCATGATCTCCTATGGTAAGGAGGAATCCAGCTACGAGGCAGTTCTTTTACCTGGCAGAAGAGTAAACAATATTAAACTTTCACTGTACATAATTTATTGCATCCACAGCACAAGACAGATTAGATCTCATCGATAAATTATTTCATTTTTTAGCATAAGAGTAAATAGGGTCCACTTGTTTTTCACTTCTCTCAACTTATATTTATTAAAGCTCTTAGATTTGATTTATTGCAACACTATTTAAGTATACATCATAAATGTATTTACTGTTCATTATTCTATCCACAGTATTTATGTCATTGATTCGGTGCCAGTCTAGGTTATCATGTAGCAATTGTGATTTCCTTACCCAGTTTGAGGAATGCTGGAAGATGAGTCTTTGTCTAGGCTATCGATATCACTTGACTCCGTCTCAGACAGGCACAGTCTAGAACAGTTAAAACTTTATCTTGATCGGTACCACAAAGCAACAACCAGCATACACAGTTCATGGTTTTCTAAATTTTTTTATATAAGACAGAGGTTATCATCTCATGCATATTCTTTATAGCATATAGTTACAAATACAAAAACACTGGAAAATTGCAAAAACTTACCAAACAAGACATCGAATTAATTTAAGAGTTAGATTTCTCATGAGTCCCTTCAAACCCTAAAAAGATAACAAAGGGAAGTTACACTAAGGGTAAACTTAGGCTGGGTACACATTAGGATTCTTCATCCGACCAACAATTCGATACTTGTGACTGGTCAGCCAGGACGAAGGATTGACGGTTATGGCAAAGTAGCCGCGGCCGACAGTTAAAGGGGACAGTTCAGTGGAAAATTATCAATATTTATAAATTGTTAGTTTGTGTAATCCAACTTAGGTATCTTCATATTTTCTCCCATTTTGAAAAATCAGTTTCATACCCTTTGCTGTTCCCTGCTGTTAACATTAGTGAGCTGCCATTTCAGGTTCTAACGGTCCTTCTTCCAGGATGCACCACATCCTTGGAATGTTCCTAACAGTAATTTCTACTGATTGGCTGTGGATGGGTCAAAGATGCTCAGATCTCTACTGAGCAACTGAATCAACCCAGGCGCTGGGTCAAGGGCAAAGACCATAACGGTCTCATAGGGGTTCTACAAACAGGAAGTCAGTATTTCGGTGGTGCATTTATTTACACAGACAAAATGCTGAACGGGCAGGTAAGGTCATTAGGATGAAAAATAGTGCTTTTTTCTGAAAAGTACATGTATTTCCACTGAACTTCCCCATTAATTTCAGCACTGTTATCCAGGAGAGAACTTACTTTGATCGCTCCAGTTGTGGCTTACCAACCGGTCCAGACTTGATCCACGCACCCTTGCACTGTGTGCGCGCACCATGCAAGGGAATGTGGTGGTCTGAGACTATCGGTAAGAAGCCGTTTGCTGGAGCAATGCCGCGCAGTAGGATGGACACACATTTTACCTTTATTTATTATTATTTTTTTTATATATATATCTCCTTGTAGACAAGATTGGGAACTTGGGGAACTTGACATAAGTACCGTATCTAATTTTCCAGATTCCCTGAACTATGAATACTTAGTATCCACCCTGCTTTAACCAAGTGGATACAAGTAACATGCTGGAGATAACTTGCTACAAATTATTAGTGCAAGTCCGGTCAAAAATAAAATTTGCATTAATAGTTCCAAAGATGCCACTGAAGCCTCTTATCTGTCCTGGTCCCTCACTGCCTATGCGCCACCCCCTGCTCCTGTTACAAGCTCACGCTGACAGCTGCCTCACTTCTGGTTGCGGCTGTAAGGGACGTACGTTCGCCTTTACTGACGGCTGCAACCAGGAAGTGGAGCGGCTGTCAGCCGTAGAGGAGGAGTGCGAGGGACCAGGTTAGGTAAGAGATTTCAGGGGCATCTTGGAATATATAGTAATGAAAAAGATAGGTTGTGGGGCGTGATTACATTTTAAGCTAAACTTTATTTTTGAATGGACATGCCCTTTAAATTTTTTGTTGGATGCTCGAGTGACAGGCCTGGGCGGCAGACAGCAACAGTGAGGGCAGCTAATACATTGTTTCAGTGCTCTTGGGTTATTAAACACTGCCTCGGATGGGGGAGGGGGATTTTCCACTTGGATGTGTGTGTGGTGGCTTGGGGCATATGCACCCCAGGTCTACACTCACAAGGGGTGAGTGTCTCTGTTGATTACTATTTACACACCTTTATGATATCTAGCCACGTGTTCCACTGCTTTAAGATACTAGCTTGGACAAAGTGATTTTGTCCTTTTGAGTTATATATTCAGGAAGTTCAAGCACAAATACATATCCTTTCAAAAAAATTTTTTCTCTCCTTCCAGCATTTCTCTTTGCATAAGTACATTCTTTTTAAGAAATTACTTTCTGTTTTCAGTACTACCAGTAGGATCTGTTATGCATCGTGGAAGAAAAAGGGTCGGAGATCAACCAGACCTGTTTTTTTATATCAATTGTAGGGCTCATCCAACAAACATAGTGGTTTTAAAATACAATAAGAAAACATTAAAGAGCATCTCCATACCTTCTGCAAATAATAAGGATTGCTAGAAATGCCCAAAAACCTAGATGTCACTAGATTTAAATGTGCAAATTCGAATTCTAAATTTACTTACCAGCCCTCGGTTTCCATCCCTCGCCTTCTGCTGCTTCTTCAACCGTGGAAGCATCAGAAGAGGCCGAAACCAGCAGCCGCATTAGTGATTGGCTGAGTCACAAAATAAACCTTCAGTGCACAAACAGCAGAGGGAGGGAGGGGAATCCACTGTGCTTGCTGGAAACCACTAGTGTCCTGGACTGTATTTCAACCATGTAGGACAACCATATGCAGAAAAGAAAGGTAGGGTTCATTTAACACTATAGAATGTGCTCAGCATTGGGGCAAATTCACGTTGGGACATGCCCTTTAACAAATAACAAATGAAACAATGGAACAAATACTTGGAAGAATAAATACCTAGAAGATCTACATTAATATAATACAATATGACAATATAGATCAATTTTCACAACTAACATTTAAAGTGAACTTACGGTTAAAAAAAGCATGAGACAGCAAAGAATGAGCTGAAGGCCTGGAGGGAGCAGATTAAAAAAAAAAAAAAAAAACAGAAAAAAAGGAAAATTTGTGAATAAATAGCACAGTAAATGATTTATATTCAATAAGATGTAAGCTAAGAATTCTTGTCTAAAGTCTATTATTAGTGATTTTATGGCCTCCAACTAAACTTGTGTATTCAGTTAGATCAACTTGACTTGAAGTTTAGTTCTTCAAGACATTTTGCTAGTCACACCGATGGCTTTCTCAATTCAGAATGACTTGTACAGCAAATACGTAGCCTGGAAAGTCCCAATTAGCATATCAAGCCAGGTGTTAAGGACCTTCTGAATGCAGGCATGATTGCATTGTTGCTAAGAGTGTAATCGAAACTGCCAGGGTAAGGTGTCAAAACAGCATTGTACATGGCAGACAGTTGGGGTTGAGCCCCCCACCTCTATTCAGGCTTAGCCTCTTAGCCACAATGCAATCACACTTGCATCAAAAGGTCCCTAACACCTGGCTGTGATATGCTTATTGGGATTTTTTTTCCAGGGTACATAATTGCCACAGATTCTTGTACAAGTCATTCTGATTGAGAAGCCAGTCGGATGACTAGCGAAACGTCTTCAGAACTAAACTTCAAGTCCAGTTTGATCTAACTGAATACAACAGATTTACCATGACCTGGATGAATAAAACCTTTACAAAAACCTTACATAGTATAAATAAGGGATATATAAAGTAGGGAAATTTGTTTAGTTTTTCATTTGGAAATCCAATCTATATTTTCTGGGAGGTCGGTGGAGAACTCCTACCTCCCTTTCTGCCATTGGGCACAGATAGTAATACTTTAAAATAGACACGCCAAACCAACAGGTATCCTGACTGTTCCCTAGTATGCCCCCCTCTTTAAAACACGCATGCCTATGTTTATAAACCTTCCAGAAAAACACCTAGATACAACAGTTTGTGCTGTGATTTAATATTAATTACCAACAAGTAGTATCTGAAAACTCATTAGCAAAGGACCACTCGCGCTGCCAACAAAAGTAATGTAATGTGACTTATGCCAGCTAGAAATGTAAAGATCATGCTCCAAAAAAAAGTTTGAAAAGAAAGGTCCTTTAAAGAATTGTTTAATGCTTTACCCTGATCTCTGTAATCTCTGTAACTTCCATTCCATTCCTGTTTAGTTCTGCATTTTCACTGAATAGGAGGGGAATGACATCACCACAAGCACCTTCCCTCCTCCTCGTTTTGAGCCTGTTGCAAGCAACTATGCATGCTCACTGCAGATAAGGAACGCAACTCCCTTCCAGGAAGAGCAGGTTTCAGCCAATCAGGTGGCTTACATCAGCAGCCAATCAGCATACTCCACAAACTCCTCCACAAACAGTGCATCCAGTAATCTGCTAGAATAGAGCTGGAATTATTGTTGGTGGCTGCATCTTGCCTTTGGATTGTGATTTTAAACAAAAAAATATATATGTTATAAAGTCATTTTTCACAGCTGATTAGACTGTAAAAGGCAGGGTCAGGAGAATGATTGATAGAGAAGGAGGAGGAAGGGGGGGGGCAGGTAACTGGAGACAGAACTTGCACTTAAAATTGTTTTTTTCCCTTTCTACCACATGCATTTAGGGTCAGTAAGTAGGCTTTAGGTCTTCCAGAGCCTACCTGTGCCCTTGTAAAGTGCTGGCCATCTTGGATACTGTGTGCTGTAGGTAAGCTCCGCCCCCGAGACTGCTGGGACCTGTTTCTGCCTGGTCGAATATGCCGTGTCAGTTCCCTCAGTGCGAGCGAGCGCCACCGCCGCGCGCGCGACGTGACACAGCGCGCGCATAACTCCGTGTAAGCGCTGACGTCATGGAGGGAACTGACTGCATATTTCGACACAGCAGAAATGAGGTCCCGCAGTCTCGGGGGGCGGAGTTACCTGACAGCACAAGATGGCCAGCACTTTACAAGGGCCAGGTAGGCTCTGGAGTGACCTAAAAAAAAAAAAGCAGAAAAAGGTAAGTTAGGGATACAGCTTCTATTTAAACTTTATTTGTTTTTTGACTGTACTTATTAAGGTTTTTTTTCTGGGTACTCCAGTTTCCCCACAATCTAAGATACTGATAGGTTACTTTTGGGGGCAGGGACTGATTTAAACAAAAGTGGCGGACTTTCATTCCAACAGAAGTTCTGAAAATCTAATTGTACCAGAACGAATAGACATTTTTCAAATTTTCTGTAAGAAATTTTTTTTATTAAAGTTCTGAGTTTCTAAATTTAAAACTCCGAAGGATCCACGGATTTCCGAAACCAGCAATTCCGAACTAAAACCAGGTTTGTTTCAAACCCAGGATTTATCACCAATTAAATAAAGAAAGAAAATGTAAAGCATTGTGTAAGAAAATAAATTCATAATGGCTGACCAACACAAGGTTACTATAACAGGGTTAAGTGTTTTAATAAGTCACAGATAAATGTCTTTACACGTGGTAAGCAGAAAGGGAAAAACACTTCAGGGAGATTCAATAAAAGTTTCTTATTGTTTAAATGGTGTAATTTTGCCCCCCACCAATCGAACTTATTAACATTTGAAAGCTAACATCTGATTGGTTGGGGCAATTGCACAATTTTAAACGATAAGAACTTTATTGAATAACCTGTTTTTTTTTTTTACAAATTTGGTAACTTATTATTGTGCACCTAGTTGCCAAACTGCAATGTAACAATATAAATGCACCATCTTTCCTTTATAATATAACACACCTCTTTTCAGGATCTGTTGCAAGCAAAGTTCTACAAAATTTTCAGATCAGATGAAAATCTTTTTGGAGATGGTGTTCCTCAGCCTTTCACTAGTCATTGTCTGAGTCAAGTTTGCAGCAACCACACTTTCCCCAAGCCTGAATCCATTCCAGACCTAGAATTCTTTATTGGGGATTCTTCACAGGAGAAACCAGTATCAAAAAGGGGTATGTGGAGGCCTTTCAGTTTTTGTAGCAGCATCTAGAAATAGAGAAATGCAAAAGTAGGTGATCCCTTTTAACTGAATAAGGAAGAACAATATTAGTGAAAACAAAAGAGGACAAATCCCAGTGTATACGTACAGATGAATTGCTGAAATGTATTCTGATCGCAAGTGCTGCTACATGTTTGGGACTTTCATAAATCTTTTTGTTAAGCTTAAGGACCATTAAGATCCAACACATGTAGCAGCACTTCATTATTTTTATTAGTTATATGTTGCTGATGGGTATGGGGCCTCTAGAAGGAGACTTCAAAGACTTGCATGAGTTGAAGGACACAGGACAATTTTGCTGTTCCTGAACAAAATGAGTGCCCTGTGGATTAGCATTTCATCCTGGGAAGAGAAAGGGCTGTTGCAGAACACTAGAGGTCAGCTCACTAATGGCTCAGAACAGGGCACAGGAAAGGGAATCAAAAAGGAAATGTGGTCTCCACAAGTGGCCATTATTAAGAAGGGCACACTCCTACCTTTAAAATGACTCCAGGATCATGCTCCTAGCTTCAGCCTATCCAAAGTTACAGCAGTATAAAGGGTGTTTGTTTTGCTAGCACTATGATCTGTGACATCACCAGAATTTTGGGGTCTGCCTCCAAGTTTGAAAAGAAAAAGTTTTCTTTCTCTATGGTGCCCATAGGTACAGGTCTGTAAAGGTGAACGTACATTAGGCCAATTTTAGTTACAATCCGACATACAATCTGACATTCCATTGATTGGCCGAAAAATTTAAATTTTCCCAATCTTGTTGTGCGATATTCGATCGTAAAAAGTGGGTTATTTAAGTCGATTGGTAAAATGATTGTAGTGTTAATGATTAATGTTAATGTAATGTAATCTCACAATAGAGACATTCGACATTAATCCCAAAACAAATGAATGTCGAACAAATGTATGGTACATCTTAGTACATAAACATTGTACATCTTGTCTATCAAAGTATTGTTCAAGAACGTAATTACGATTAAAATAGTGTATGGTCACCTTAACTAGCTTCAGAAAAGATAGATTTTTTGAGGTGGGGCTTCTTACACAGAACATCATCATGTGAGTCAAGAGAGGATCAGCCAGACGACAGACCAAGAAACACCTTAAAATCAAAAATAGTTGTGACAGGGATATAGGATGGCAATTCTTACATCCCAATATTGTTTCTGTGAGGAGCTCCAGCCCAAAGCAAACTGATTTTGCCAGTCTTCCTCCTGGCTTTAATACAGGATTAGTCAGGACTAACCGGCAAATGAAACTGTAGTACTGTAGCTCCTCAACGAAACAATATTGTGATGTAGGAATAATCAATCCAACCTTCCTGCCCCAGGTAATTTCCACTTTTAAAATGTAATTTAGAGTATTATATTATTGTGGATTTATATAGGCCAGCATGATCCGTAGGAATTACAAGTTACATGTAACCTTCACATCATCACCTCCCAGAAGAGCTACAATCTAAGCACATTTATTTGGCCCATACAACCTATCAGTATGTTTTTATGTGTGGGGGGAAACAGGAGTGCCGGGGGAGACCCACGGAAGCACAGGAAGAACATACAAACTCATTGCAGATGGTGTCCAAGATGTATAGTATCCTTTAAGTTCACAACTTGCTCTTTATTTCTCTCGGTCAAGTGAAGTTCCTTATTGAAATCTGCACCTGGCCAAGGAAAGAGGGCCATGTACAAAACAAAACAAAAAAAGGATATTGTGAATAGAATTCCATTCCATGGAAGCCATATTTAAAGGGTAACTAAAGTCAAAAAAACTAATTTAGATTTATCCTCAATAAAATATAGTTTTTTGGTTGTAAACACAAAAAAAGGCATACCTCCTCAACCAGACCCAGGTACACACACCTACTGATCTACTTATCATTACTGTGGCAGCCATACTTAAAGGGTAACTAAAGTCAAAAAAACTAATTTAGATTTATCCTCAATAAAAGATAGTTTTATGGTTGTAAACACAAAAGACATACCCCCTCAACAGATCCAGGTACACACACCAACGATGCCTACCTTTAATGCATGTGACTATTTAAAGGGTAAGTAAAAAACAACAATGTCCTCTTCATTGGCATTATTGAGTTTTAAAATCTGCAGCGCAAACAATTCCCTTCAAAATTCAAAGTTTATAATTAAACTTTCCCTTTCTAGTTATCTTAAAAAGGAGAAACTGAAAAACTATACAGGAAATGCTAATGAAAATGCGTCATGTGCTTAATAGCTCCAAAATACCTGCTAGTTCCTCATCCCACTCCTTCTCTCTACCAGTGTCACAACTGTGTACTGCAATCTATTTTTGAACGGAAATGCATTACATTATGTTATGCATTTTACTGTGTGCTGTATTGTGACCTCAGCCTTAGGAACAAGTAGTGTTATTCATCATCTGACTTTTTCATTTAACACTCCTTATTTAAGGGCTATGCCACACTGATGTGTTTTTGATGTAACTTTTGATGCATTTTGCAATCTGTGTGTGAGAATCCCATGCCAGTGCATTACAACGTGTGTGGTTACATTGTGTGCACTGTGATACGTTTTTGGAGTGCATCGCGATCACATGTGCTCCGAAATTGGGCTAATCAAAGCACATACGGGCGGTAATGCACATGGAAATGTGCTGAATTGCAATCACGCTTCACACCCGTCACAGTCAGTGGAAGTGTGGTACTACTTTATAAATATGCATGCTGCCATGATAGTGACTGGGAAACAGAATCTCGTGAGTATGATTTGATTTCCTGTTTTCCCCAGGTCACCATGGCAGAAAATAACCAGAATGGGATATCCCAAATCTAAAAATGGGTGCGAGCAAAAATCATGCAAAACATACACAATTTCCTGATGCAGGTCACAATCCAGCTACTTGATTTTTACGGGAGCCTGGCCTTTTCAATAACTCCCTGGAGCAATGAATAGGTGATCCAATTTTCTAAAGCTCTTTGTTCTGCGGCAATCACTGGACTTAGTCTGAGCTCTAAAATGTATAACTCAGTCCTGGAATTAGGACAAAAGGACAGTAGCGTGATCTCCAGGTCCAGATTAAATTCTGACATGACTTCCTGTTCTCCCCAGAATTTTTTTTCAGCCAGGTGATGGAAAATAGCCAGATTGGGCAGGATGGGGAAATTTGATTGTAGGGGGAAATGAGATGTGCACTTTTTTATTAGTTAAAGGGAAAATTCAGTGCAATAAATACTGTTAAAAAAAAAGAGCAGCATTTTTCCACCCCACCTGTCCATTCAGCATTTTGTCTGTGTATAAATAAATGCTTCCAAAATACGACTTCCTGTTTGCAGGACCCCTAGTAGAGATCATTATGGTTTTGCAATGACCCAGTGCCTGGGTTGATTCAGTTGTTGCATGTTTGCCCCATCCAACAGCCAACAGTAGAAATTACGGTTTGGACATCAAAGGAAGTGGTGCATCCTGGAAAGAAGGATCGTTAGAACCTGAAATGTCATCTCACAATATCAACAGCAGGGAATAGCAGGGAGTATAAATTTAACTGTTTTTTAAAAATGGAAGAGAATATGTAGAATAACTAGGTAGCATATTACAAACCACAAATTTAAAAAATATTATATATTTTTCCACTGAACTTTCCCTTTCTGTTCCCACAGTGTATTTTAGCAATGCACAACACATTGCTGTCTAGGCACATGCTGGCAGAGACAGACAGAGAGAGACAGATAGACAAACAGAGACATAGACAGACAGAGATACAGTCACAGACAGACATTTGAAGGAAGTTTTTTTTTTTTCTTTAACATAAAAAAATGTTCTCTGTTCTCTATCTAGCTTGACTGCAAAGGCAAAAGCAGCTAAAAGCAGTCACACTATCCTCTCAGTTCTGCTGGGTAATTGCAACATTGTATCCTCCGCTCCAGGTGCTGATTAGCACAATACAATATTGTAATTACTGGCAGAACTAAGAGAGGAGAGTCAAACTGCAGTGCTTTCAGATGCTTTTGCCTGCAGCTTCCATCTGGTTTAGATTGTGACAGAGTGGTTCTGCTAGCCGGGGGGCAGTTATATTAGCCGGGCAGAACATTTAGCTAGAAGAGCTGGGGAGAAGGACTGGACTTTTGGTAGCAATTGAAAGGCTGGTCCGAGTTTGACTTTATCCTCATAAAAACTGTATGTCAGGTTTTTTTTTTGTTTTTTTTATTACAAAGCTCCAATTTCTCACACGACAGGCCAAGGTAATCGCCACCAGAAACATCACTTTAAGTGTCATCAGCCAGATTTATACTTTTTCCAGTGGTTCAAACGGAGCATCTGTGAACACCTGTAACCAAACGGAGCATCTATGAACACCTGTAACACCGATGGCAAACTCCAGGGTGGAGGTTTGGAAAAGTCTTGGGTTTGATTCTAATCATGGCTGCAAAGAATCTTTGAATCAATAGATCAGCTGCCAGGTTCGTTCCTGTGATGGCTGTCAGAGCCGATACCTGACCTTTTAGGGTGCTGAGGCTAAGATCTTTTTGGAAGCCTGAAAAAAGAAATTTGACGATGTCCGTTGTTGAGGTCTGTAAAGGTAAGAAACCTTTTTTTTCCCGAAAAGATATTGCAAATTTTATACTATTTTTTTGAAGTTGAGGTTTTCCTTGAACCATTTCATCTTGGAAGTCTTTAGTTTCTCCCTCTTAACCTCCATAACATCAATCTCAGGTTGCTGTATATTGAATCGGCCCTTGAGTTAGGAGCCGAGGTCGCCACTTCAGTTCCAGTGGTGGTTCAGTGATAGCAGTAGAGGATAATAAGGTCAATTGTGCCTGGGAGGAGCTTATGGATTTTAATCCCTGCTCCTTGGCGCACGCAGTGTGTTTGGTGTTTCCAGCATTTCGTGTTTGCAGCTTGTGCCTATTGCAGCCTGTCTCTACTGAGGATCACTTGCCTCCGTCTCGTTTGTTTGTCAGAGTTAACTGTCCAACAAGACTGGAGCTCAGTCTCCTATATGTGTTTCCCCAATACCTCTGATACAGAGAGTTATTAAATTCAGAGGGCAAACGTGATAGTAGGGATACGCCAATTGACCTTATTATCCTCTACTGCTATCACTGAACCACCACTGGAACTGAAGTGGCGACCTCGGCTCCTAACTCAAGGGCCGATTCAATATACAGCAACCTAGATGATGTTATGGAGGTTAAAGGGAGAAACTAAAGACTTCCAAGATGAAATGGTTCAAGGAAAACCTCAACTTCAAAAAAATAGTATAAAATTTGCAATATCTTTTCGGGAAAAAAAAGGTTTCTTACCTTACAGACCTCAACAACGGACTCGTCAAATTTCTTTTTTCAGCTTCCAAAAAGATCTTAGCCTCAGCACCCTAAAAGGTCGTATCGGCTCTGACAGCCATCACAGGAACAACCTGGCAGCTGATCTATTGATTCAAAGATTCTTTGCAGCCATGATTAGAATCAAACCCAAGACTTTCCAAACCTCCACCCTGAGTTTGCCATCGGTGTTACAGGTGTTCATAGATGCTCGTTTGGTTACGGTGTTCACAGATGCTCCGTTTGAACCACTGGAAAAAGTATAAATCTGTTGATGACACTTAAAGTGATGTTTCTGGTGGCGATTACCTTGGCCTGTCGTGTGAGAAATTGGAGCTTTGTAATAAAAAAACAAAAAAAAAACCTGACATACAGTTTTTATAGGATAAAGTCAAACTCGGACCAGCCTTTCAATTGCTACCAAAAGTCCAGTCCTTCTCCCCAGCTCTTCTAGCTAAATGTTCTGCCCGGCTAATATAACTGCCCCCCGGCTAGCAGAACCACTCTGTCACAATCTAAACCAGATGGAAGCTGCAGGCAAAAGCATCTGAAAGCACTGCAGTTTGACTCTCCTCTCTTAGTTCTGCCAGTAATTACAATATTGTATTGTGCTAATCAGCACCTGGAGCGAGGATACAATGTTGCAATTACCCAGCAGAACTGAGAGGATAGTGTGACTGCTTTTAGCTGCTTTTGCCTTTGCAGTCAAGCTAGATAGAGAACAGAGAACATTTTTTTATGTTAAAGAAAAAAAAAAAACTTCCTTCAAATGTCTGTCTGTGACTGTATCTCTGTCTGTCTATGTCTCTGTTTGTCTATCTGTCTCTCTCTGTCTGTCTCTGCCAGCATGTGCCTAGACAGCAATGTGTTGTGCATTGCTAAAATACACTGTGGGAAAGATAAGGGAAAGTTCAGTGGAAAAATATATAATATTTTTTAAATTTGTGGTTTGTAATATGCTACCTAGTTATTCTACATATTCTCTTCCATTTTTAAAAAACAGTTAAATTTATACTCCCTGCTATTCCCTGCTGTTGATATTGTGAGATGACATTTCAGGTTCTAACGATCCTTCTTTCCAGGATGCACCACTTCCTTTGAATGTCCAAACCGTAATTTCTACTGTTGGCTGTTGGATGGGGCAAACATGCAACAACTGAATCAACCCAGGCACTGGGTCATGCAAAACCATAATGATCTCTACTAGGGGTCCTGCAAACAGGAAGTCGTATTTTGGAAGCATTTATTTATACACAGACAAAATGCTGAATGGACAGGTGGGGTGGAAAAATGCTGCTCTTTTTTTTTTTAACAGATATTTATTGCACTGAATTTTCCCTTTAACTAATAAAAAAGTGCACATCTCATTTCCCCCTACAATCAAATTTCCCCATCCTGCCCAATCTGGCTATTTTCCATCACCTGGCTGAAAAAAAATTCTGGGGAGAACAGGAAGTCATGTCAGAATTTAATCTGGACCTGGAGATCACGCTACTGTCCTTTTGTCCTAATTCCAGGACTGAGTTATACATTTTAGAGCTCAGACTAAGTCCAGTGATTGCCACAGAACAAAGAGCTTTAGAAAATTGGATCACCTATTCATTGCTCCAGGGAGTTATTGAAAAGGCCAGGCTCCCGTAAAAAGACAAGTAGCTGGATTGTGACCTGCATCAGGAAATTGTGTATGTTTTGCATGATTTTTGCTCGCACCCATTTTTAGATTTGGGATATCCCATTCTGGTTATTTTCTGCCATGGTGACCTGGGGAAAACAGGAAATCAAATCATACTCACGAGATTCTGTTTCCCAGTCACTATCATGGCAGCATGCATATTTATAAAGTAGTACCACACTTCCACTGACTGTGACGGGTGTGAAGCGTGATTGCAATTCAGCACATTTCCATGTGCATTACCGCCCGTATGTGCTTGTGATTAGCCCAATTTCGGAGCACATGTGATCGCGATGCACTCCAAAAACGTATCACAGTGCACACAATGTAACCACACACGTTGTAATGCACTGGCATGGGATTCTCACACACAGATTGCAAAATGCATCAAAAGTTACATCAAAAACACATCAGTGTGGCATAGCCCTTAAATAAGGAGTGTTAAATGAAAAAGTCAGATGATGAATAACACTACTTGTTCCTAAGGCTGAGGTCACAATACAGCACACAGTAAAATGCATAACATAATGTAATGCATTTCCGTTCAAAAATAGATTGCAGTACACAGTTGTGACACTGGTAGAGAGAAGGAGTGGGATGAGGAACTAGCAGGTATTTTGGAGCTATTAAGCACATGACGCATTTTCATTAGCATTTCCTGTATAGTTTTTCAGTTTCTCCTTTTTAAGATAACTAGAAAGGGAAAGTTTAATTATAAACTTTGAATTTTGAAGGGAATTGTTTGCGCTGCAGATTTTAAAACTCAATAATGCCAATGAAGAGGACATTGTTGTTTTTTACTTACCCTTTAAATAGTCACATGCATTAAAGGTAGGCATCGTTGGTGTGTGTACCTGGATCTGTTGAGGGGGTATGTCTTTTGTGTTTACAACCATAAAACTATCTTTTATTGAGGATAAATCTAAATTAGTTTTTTTGACTTTAGTTACCCTTTAAGTATGGCTGCCACAGTAATGATAAGTAGATCAGTAGGTGTGTGTACCTGGGTCTGGTTGAGGAGGTATGCCTTTTTTTGTGTTTACAACCAAAAAACTATATTTTATTGAGGATAAATCTAAATTAGTTTTTTTGACTTTAGTTACCCTTTAAATATGGCTTCCATGGAAATGGAATTCTATTCACAATATCCTTTTTTTGTTTTGTTTTGTACATGGCCCTCTTTCCTTGGCCAGGTGCAGATTTCAATAAGGAACTTCACTTGACCGAGAGAAATAAAGAGCAAGTTGTGAACTTAAAGGATACTATACATCTTGGACACCATCTGCAATGAGTTTGTATGTTCTTCCTGTGCTTCCGTGGGTCTCCCCCGGCACTCCTGTTTCCCCCCCACACATAAAAACATACTGATAGGTTGTATGGGCCAAATAAATGTGCTTAGATTGTAGCTCTTCTGGGAGGTGATGATGTGAAGGTTACATGTAACTTGTAATTCCTACGGATCATGCTGGCCTATATAAATCCACAATAATATAATACTCTAAATTACATTTTAAAAGTGGAAATTACCTGGGGCAGGAAGGTTGGATTGATTATTCCTACATCACAATATTGTTTCGTTGAGGAGCTACAGTACTACAGTTTCATTTGCCAGGTTAGTCCTGACTAATCCTGTATTAAAGCCAGGAGGAAGACTGGCAAAATCAGTTTGCTTTGGGCTGGAGCTCCTCACAGAAACAATATTGGGATGTAAGAATTGCCATCCTATATCCCTGTCACAACTATTTTTGATTTTAAGGTGTTTCTTGGTCTGTCGTCTGGCTGATCCTCTCTTGACATCACATGATGATGTTCTGTGTAAGAAGCCCCACCTCAAAAAATCTATCTTTTCTGAAGCTAGTTAAGGTGACCATACACTATTTTAATCGTAATTACGTTCTTGAACAATACTTTGATAGACAAGATGTACAATGTTTATGTACTAAGATGTACCATACATTTGTTCGACATTCATTTGTTTTGGGATTAATGTCGAATGTCTCTATTGTGAGATTACATTACATTAACATTAATCATTAACACTACAATCATTTTACCAATCGACTTAAATAACCCACTTTTTACGATCGAATATCGCACAACAAGATTGGGAAAATTTAAATTTTTCGGCCAATCAATGGAATGTCAGATTGTATGTCGGATTGTAACTAAAATTGGCCTAATGTACGT
Organism: Hymenochirus boettgeri; assembly: GCA_019447015.1. NCBI lineage: Eukaryota > Metazoa > Chordata > Amphibia > Anura > Pipidae > Hymenochirus > Hymenochirus boettgeri. The sequence continues at coordinate 98,661,009 of CM033477.1, forward strand.
TCACCTTTACAGACCTGTACCTATGGGCACCATAGAGAAAGAAAACTTTTTCTTTTCAAACTTGGAGGCAGACCCCAAAATTCTGGTGATGTCACAGATCATAGTGCTAGCAAAACAAACACCCTTTATACTGCTGTAACTTTGGATAGGCTGAAGCTAGGAGCATGATCCTGGAGTCATTTTAAAGGTAGGAGTGTGCCCTTCTTAATAATGGCCACTTGTGGAGACCACATTTCCTTTTTGATTCCCTTTCCTGTGCCCTGTTCTGAGCCATTAGTGAGCTGACCTCTAGTGTTCTGCAACAGCCCTTTCTCTTCCCAGGATGAAATGCTAATCCACAGGGCACTCATTTTGTTCAGGAACAGCAAAATTGTCCGTGTCCTTCAACTCATGCAAGTCTTTGAAGTCTCCTTCTAGAGGCCCCATACCCATCAGCAACATATAACTAATAAAAATAATGAAGTGCTGCTACATGTGTTGGATCTTAATGGTCCTTAAGCTTAACAAAAAGATTTATGAAAGTCCCAAACATGTAGCAGCACTTGCGATCAGAATACATTTCAGCAATTCATCTGTACGTATACACTGGGATTTGTCCTCTTTTGTTTTCACTAATATTGTTCTTCCTTATTCAGTTAAAAGGGATCACCTACTTTTGCATTTCTCTATTTTCTAGATGCTGCTACAAAAACTGAAAGGCCTCCACATACCCCTTTTTGATACTGGTTTCTCCTGTGAAGAATCCCCAATAAAGAATTCTAGGTCTGGAATGGATTCAGGCTTGGGGAAAGTGTGGTTGCTGCAAACTTGACTCAGACAATGACTAGTGAAAGGCTGAGGAACACCATCTCCAAAAAGATTTTCATCTGATCTGAAAATTTTGTAGAACTTTGCTGCAACAGGATCCTGAAAAGAGTGTTTATATTATAAAGGAAAGATGGTGCATTTATATTGTTACATTGCAGTTTGGCAACTAGGTGCACAATAATAAGTTACCAAATTTGTAAAAAAAAAAAACAGGTTATTCAATAAAGTTCTTATCGTTTAAAATTGTGCAAGATTGCCCCAACCAATCAGATGTTAGCTTTCAAATGTTAATAAGTTCGATTGGTGGGGGGCAAAATTACACCATTTAAACAATAAGAACTTTTATTGAATCTCCCTGAAGTGTTTTTTCCCTTTCTGCTTACCACGTGTAAAGACATTTATCTGTGACTTATTAAAACACTTAACCCTGTTATAGTAACCTTGTGTTGGTCAGCCATTATGAATTTATTTTCTTACACAATGCTTTACATTTTCTTTTCTTTATTTAATTGGTGATAAATCCTGGGTTTGAAACAAACCTGGTTTTAGTTCGGAATTGCTGGTTTCGGAAATCCGTGGATCCTTCGGAGTTTTAAATTTAGAAACTCAGAACTTTAATAAAAAAAATTTCTTACAGAAAATTTGAAAAATGTCTATTCGTTCTGGTACAATTAGATTTTCAGAACTTCTGTTGGAATAAAGTCCGCCACTTTTGTTTAAATCAGTCCCTGCCCCCAAAAGTAACCTATCAGTATCTTAGATTGTGGGGAAACTGGAGTACCCAGAAAAAAAACCTTAAAGTAAGTACAGTCAAAAAACAAATAAAGTTTAAATAGAAGCTGTATCCCTAACTTACCTTTTTCTGCTTTTTTTTTTTTAGGTCACTCCAGAGCCTACCTGGCCCTTGTAAAGTGCTGGCCATCTTGTGCTGTCAGGTACTCCGCCCCCCGAGACTGCGGGACCTCATTTCTGCTGTGTCGAAATATGCAGTCAGTTCCCTCCATGACGTCAGCGCTTACACGGAGTTATGCGCGCGCTGTTGTCACGTCGCGCGCGCGGCGGTGGCGCTCGCTCGCACTGAGGGAACTGACACTGGCATATTCGACCCAGGCAGAAACAGGTCCCAGCAGTCTCGGGGGCGGAGCTTACCTAACAGCACACAGTATCCAAGATGGCCAGCACTTTACAAGGGCACAGGTAGGCTCTGGAAGACCTAAAGCCTACTTACTGACCCTAAATGCATGGGTAGAAAGGGAAAAAAACAATTTTAAGTGGCAAGTTCTGTCTCCAGTTACCTGCCCCCCCCCTTCCTCCTCCTTCTCTATCATCATTCTCCTGACCTGCCTTTTACCAGTCTAATCAGCTGTGAAAAATGACTTTATACATATATATTTTTTTGTTTAAAATCACAATCCAAAGGCAAGATGCAGCCACCAACAATAAATTCCAGCTCTATTCTAGCAGATTACTGGATGCACTGTTTGTGGAGGAGTTTGTGGAGTATGCTGATTGGCTGCTGATGTAAGCCACCTGATTGGCTGGAAACCCTGCTCTTCCTGGAAGGGAGTTGCGTTCCTTATCTGCAGTGAGCATGCATAGTTGCTTGCAACAGGCTCAAAACGAGGAGGAGGGAAGGTGCTTGTGGTGATGTCATTCCCCTCCTATTCAGTGAAAATGCAGAACTAAACAGGAATGGAATGGAAGTTACAGAGATTACAGAATCAGGGTAAAGCATTAAACATATATCTTTAAAGGACCTTTCTTTTCAAACTTTTTTTTGGAGCATGATCTTTACATTTCTAGCTGGCATAAGTCACATTACATTACTTTTGTTGGCAGCGCGCAGTGGTCCATTTGCTAATGAGTTTTCAGATACTACTTTTGGTAATTAATATTAAATCACAGCACAAACTGTTGTATCTAGGTGTTTTTCTGGAAGGTTTATAAACATAGGCATGCGTGTTTTAAAGAGGGGGGCATACTAGGGACAGTCAGGATACCTGTTGGTTTGGCGTGTCTATTTTAAAGTATTACTATCTGTGCCCAATGGCAGAAAGGGAGGTAGGAGTTCTCCACCGACCTCCCAAAAATATAGATTGGATTTCCAAATGAAAAACTAAACAAATTTTCCCTACTTTATATATCCCTTATTTATACTATGTAAGGTTTTTGTAAAGGTTTTTATTCATCCAGGTCATGGTAAATCTGTTGTATTCAGTTAGATCAACTGGACTTGAAGTTTAGTTCTGAAGACGTTTCGCTAGTCATCCGACTGGCTTCTCAATCAGAATGACTTGTACAAGAATCTGTGGCAATTATGTACCCTGGAAAAAAAATCCCAATAAGCATATCACAGCCAGGTGTTAGGGACCTTTTGATGCAAGGTGTGATTGCATTGTGGCTAAGAGGCTAAGCCTGAATAGAGGTGGGGGGCTCAACCCCAACTGTCTGCCATGTACAATGCTGTTTTGACACCTTACCCTGGCAGTTTCGATTACACTCTTAGCAACAATGCAATCATGCCTGCATTCAGAAGGTCCTTAACACCTGGCTTTGATATGCTAATTGGGACTTTCCAGGCTACGTATTTGCTGTACAAGTCATTCTGAATTGAGAAAGCCATTCGGTGGACTAGCAAAATGTCTTGAAGAACTAAACTTCAAGTCAAGTTGATCTAACTGAATACACAAGTTTAGTGTGGAGGCCATAAAATCACTAATAATAGACTTTAGACAAGAATTCTTAGCTTACATCTTATTGAATATAAATCATTTACTGTGCTATTTATTCACAAATTTTCCTTTTTTTCTGTTTTTTTTTTTTTTTTTAATCTGCTCCCTCCAGGCCTTCAGCTCATTCTTTGCTGTCTCATGCTTTTTTTAAACCGTAAGTTCACTTTAAATGTTAGTTGTGAAAATTGATCTATATTGTCATATTGTATTATATTAATGTAGATCTTCTAGGTATTTATTCTTCCAAGTATTTGTTCCATTGTTTCATTGTTATTTGTTAAAGGGCATGTCCCAACGTGAATTTGCCCCAATGCTGAGCACATTCTATAGTGTTAAATGAACCCTACCTTTCTTTTCTGCATATGGTTGTCCTACATGGTTGAAATACAGTCCAGGACACTAGTGGTTTCCAGCAAGCACAGTGGATTCCCCTCCCTCCCTCTGCTGTTTGTGCACTGAAGGTTTATTTTGTGACTCAGCCAATCACTAATGCGGCTGCTGGTTTCGGCCTCTTCTGATGCTTCCACGGTTGAAGAAGCAGCAGAAGGCGAGGGATGGAAACCGAGGGCTGGTAAGTAAATTTAGAATTCGAATTTGCACATTTAAATCTAGTGACATCTAGGTTTTGGGCATTTCTAGCAATCCTTATTATTTGCAGAAGGTATGGAGATGCTCTTTAATGTTTCTTATTGTATTTTAAAACCACTATGTTTGTTGGATGAGCCCTACAATTGATATAAAAAAACAGGTCTGGTTGATCTCCGACCCTTTTTCTCCACGGATGCATAACAGATCCTACTGGTAGTACTGAAAACAGAAAGTAATTTCTTAAAAAGAATGTACTTATGCAAAGAGAAATGCTGGAAGGAGAGAAAAAATTTTTTTGAAAGGATATGTATTTTGCTTGAACTTCCTTGAATATATAACTCAAAAGGACAAAATCACTTTGTCCAACTAGTATCTTAAAGCAGTGGAACACGTGGCTAGATAATCATAAAGTGTGTAAATAGTAATCAACAAGACACTCACCCTTGTGAGTGTAGACCTGGGGTGCATATGCCCCAAGCCACCACACACACATCCAAGTGGAAAATCCCCCTCCCCCATCCGAGGCAGTGTTTAATAACCCAAGAGCACTGAAACAATGTATTTAGCTGCCTCACTGTTGCTGTCTGCCGCCCAGGCCTGTCACTCGAGCATCCAACAAAAAATTTAAAGGGCATCCTTCAAAAATAAAGTTTAGCTTAAAATGTAATCACGCCCCACAACCTATCTTTTTCATTACTATATATTCCAAGATGCCCCTGAAATCTCTTACCTAACCTGGTCCCTCGCACTCCTCCTCTACGGCTGACAGCCGCTCCACTTCCTGGTTGCAGCCGTCAGTAAAGGCAGAACGTACGTCCCTTACAGCCGCAACCAGAAGTGAGGCAGCTGTCAGCGTGAGCTTGTAACAGGAGCAGGGGGTGGCGCATAGGCAGTGAGGGACCAGGACAGATAAGAGGCTTCAGTGGCATCTTTGGAACTATTAATGCAAATTTTATTTTTGACCGGACTTGCACTAATAATTTGTAGCAAGTTATCTCCAGCATGTTACTTGTATCCACTTGGTTAAGCAGGGTGGATACTAAGTATTCATAGTTCAGGGAATCTGGAAAATTAGATACGGTACTTATGTCAAGTTCCCCAAGTTCCCAATCTTGTCTACAAGGAGATATATATATAAAAAAAATAATAATAAATAAAGGTAAAATGTGTGTCCACCTGGCCAAGAGAAAGAGGGCCATGTACAAAACAAACAAAAAAAGGATATTGTGAATAGAATTCCATTCCCATGGAAGCCATATTTAAAGGGTAACTAAGTCAAAAAAACTAATTTAGATTTATCCTCAATAAAATATAGTTTTTTGGTTGTAAACACAAAAAAAGGCATACCTCCTCAACCAGACCCAGGTACACACACCTACTGATCTACTTATCCATTACTGTGGCAGCCATACTTAAAGGGTAACTAAAGTCAAAAAAACTAATTTAGATTTATCCTCAATAAAGATAGTTTTATGGTTGTAAACACAAAGACATACCCCCTCAACCAGATCCAGGTCACACACCACCAACTGACCTACCTTTAATGCATGTGACATATTTAAAGGGTAAGTAAAAAACAACAAGTCCTCTTCATTGGCATTATTGAGTTTTAAAATCTGCAGCGCAAACAATTCCCTTCAAAATTCAAAGTTTAATATTAAACTTTCCCTTTCTAGTTATCTTTAAAAAGGAGAAACTGAAAACTATACGGAAATGCTAATGAAAATGCGTCATGTGCTTATAGCTCCAAATACCTGCTAGTTCCTCATCCACTCCTTCTCTCTACTCACGTGTCCACCTGTGTACTGCAATCTATTTTTGAACGGAATGCATTACATTATGTTTATCATTTTACTGTGTGCGTATTGTGACCTCAGCCTTAGGAACAAGTAGTGTTATTCATCATCTGACTTTTTCATTTAACACACTCCTTATTTAAGGGCTATGCCACACTGATGTGTTTTGATGTAACTTTTGATTGCATTTTGCAATCTGCTGTGTGAGATCCCATGCCAGTGCATTACAACGTGTGTGGTACATTGTGTGCACTGTGATACGTTTTTGGAGTGCATGATCATCACATGTGCTCCGAAATTGGGCTAATCACAGCACATACGGGCGGTAATGCACATGAAGTGTCTGAATTGCAATCACGCTTTCACACCCGTCACAGTCAGTGGATAGTGTGTACTACTTTAAAATTGCATGCTGCCATGATAGTGACTGGGAAACAGAAATCTCAGTGAGTATGATTTGATTTCCTGTTTTCCCCAGGTCACCATGGCAGAAAATACCAGAATGGGATATCCCAATCTAAATAATGGCGAGCAAAATATCATGCAAAACATACACAATTTTCCTGATGCAGGTCAACATCCAGCTACTTGTATTTTTACTGGGAGCCTGGCCTTTTCATAACTCCCTGGAGCAATGATAGGTGATCCAATTTTCTAAAGCTCTTTGTTCTGGGCAATCACTGGACTTATCTGAGCTCTAAAAATGTATACTCAGTCCTGGATTAGGACAAAAGGACAGTAGCGTGATCTCCAGGTCCAGATTAAATTCTACATGACTTCCTGTTCTCCCCAGAATTTTTTTTCAGCCAGGTGGCATGGAAAATAGCCAGATTGGGCAGGATGGGGAAATTTGATTGTAGGGAATGAGATTGCACTTATTTTATTAGTTAAAGGGAAATTCAGTGCAATACATATGCTGTTAAAAAAAAGGCAGCATTTTTCCACCCCACCTGTCCATTCAGCATTTTGTCTGTGTATAAATAAATGCTTCCAAAATACTGACTTCCTGTTTGCAGGACCCCTAGTAGAGATCATTATGGTTTTGCACTTGACCCAGTGCCTGGGTTGATTCAGTTGTTGCATGTTTCCCATCCAACAGCCAATCAGTAGAAATTACGGTTGGAACATTCAAGGAATGGTGTGCATCCTGGAAAGAAGGATCGTTAGAACCTGAATGTCATCTCACTAAATCAACAGCAGGGATAGCAGGGAGTTATAAATTTAACTGTTTTTAAAAATGGAAGAGAATATGTAGAATAACTAGGTATGCATATTACAAACCACAAATTTAAAAATATTAATATATATTTTCCACTGAACTTTCCCTTAATCAGTGTTCTCCACAGTTTTTAGCAATGCACAACACATTGCCTGTCTAGCACATGCTGCAGAGACAGACAGAGAGAGACAGATAGACAAACAGAGACATAGACAGACAGAGATCAGTCACAGACAGACATTTTGAAGGAAGTTTTTTTTTTTTCTTTAACATAAAAAAATGTTCTCTGTTCTCTATCTAGCTTGACTGCAAAGGCAAAAGCAGCTAAAAGCAGTCACACTATCCTCTCAGTTCTGCTGGTAATGTCAACATTGTATCCTCTGCTCCAGGTGCTGATTAGCACATACACATATTGTAATTACTGGCAGAACTAAGAGAGGAGAGTTCAATACTGCAGTTGCTTTCAGATGCTTTTGCTCTGCAGCTTCCATCTGGTTTAGATTGTGAAGAGTGGTTCTGCTAGCCGGGGCGGGCAGTTAATTAGCCGGGCAGAACATTTAGCTGAAGATGCTGGGGAGAAGACTGGACTTTTGGTAGCAATTGAAAGGCTGGTCCGAGTTTGACTTTATCCTCATATAAACTGTATGTCAGGTTTTTTTTTTGTTTTTTTATTACAAAGCTCCAATTTCTCACACGACAGGCCAAGGTAATCGCCACAGAAACATCACTTTAAGTGTCATCAGCCGATTTATACTTTTTCCAGTGGTTCAAACGGAGCATCTGTGAACACCTGTAACCAAACGGAGCATCTATGAACCCTGTAACACCGATGGCAAACTCCAGGGTGGAGGTTTGAAAGTCTTGGGTTTGATTCTAACATGGCTGCAAAGAATCTTTGAATCAATAATCACTGCCAGGTTGTTCCTGTGATGGCTGTCAGAGCATACCTACCTTTTAGGGTGCTGAGCTAAGATCTTTTTGGAAGCCTGAAAAAGAAATTTGACGATGTCCGTTGTTGAGGTCTGTAAAGGTAAGAAACCTTTTTTTTCCGAAAAGATATTGCAAATTTATACTATTTTTTTGAAGTTGAGGTTTCCTTGAACCATTTCATCTTGGAAGTCTTGTTTCTCCCTCTTAACCTCCATAACATCATCTCAGGTTGCTGTATATGAATCGGCCCTTGAGTTAGGAGCCGAGGTCGCCACTTCAGTTCCAGTGTGGTTCGTGATAGCAGTAGAGGATAATAAGGTCAATTGGCGTATCCCTACTATCACGTTTGCCCTCTGAATTTAATTACATCTCTGTATCAGAGGTATTGGAGGAAACACATATAGGAGACCTGAGCTCCGTCTTGTTGGACAGTTAACTCTGACAAACAAAACGGGAGGCAAAGTGATCCTCAGTAGAACAGGCTGCAATAGGCACAAGCTGCAAACACGAAATGCTGGAAACACCAAACACACTGCAGCGTGCGCCAAAGGAGCAGGGATTTAAAAATCCATAGCCCTCCCAGGCAGGACGTGCCCAAAGCTCGATCTACCAATCAGAATGTGGCCATCCTCCAATAGGAAACGGTCACGTGGAGTGATGACGTCACTGCATCAGAAGAATGGCGGCCATCTTGGAAGGGGAAACAGCATGCCCATGCGCGGACAGTCCCTACACCCGGTTACGACGCTTACCTTACTCGTAGGCACTCCTTTGAAGGAGGCGACAAGGAGAGAGTGTGGGATAACCTCAGCCTGGAAAATAAAACTGTGATGGCCGGTAGGCTGCAGAGGAAACTGTAGGTCCATGGACAGGAAGAAAAAGACAAGGTATGATAAGGGGAGGGTGTCTTTATACCTTTGCACTTTTACAAATTCCTGTCCAGGTACCTGCGGGGATTAAACCATTTTAATGTTTTGCTTCCATTGTGACCTGGGAAAAAATTACTCCAGTGTACTTTATTAAGGGTATGTCCACCCAAAATAAATTTTTTATAGAAGATTCCCCAAGGGCTCCCAGCCCAACCCTAGATTATATCTTTAGAAAGCCCCCCAAACTCTACTTACTCCCCTCTTTCCTCCGCCGCCTCCCGGCCCTCTGCTTGCGAGAAAATGCAAGCAGAGGGGCGGGACCGGCAGCTGCATCTGTGATTGGCTGAGCGGCAGCCAATCACGGACGCGGCTGCCGGCAGCTCACTTCGCCGGAGGAAAGAGGAGAGGTAAGTAAAGTTTGGGGAGCTTTCTAAAGATATAAATCTAGCGTTTGGGGCTGGGAGCCCTTGGGGAATATTCTATATTAAACATTTTACGCTAGGGGGAGGGAATCGGGAGAGGGAGGGGGAGAAGGGCTGCAGTACGCATGCCAAACTTTTCCCGGAGGCCAGGTAGGGCAGAGTCCTATATGGACTCTGCTAGCCTCCTGGTGGGCAGTTTTTGGGACTTTGGGGGGGGACTACAGGAGAACCCTATGGAGCTGGGATGTGAGGTAAGGATTAGACTACACTACATGGTGGGGCCAGTAGTTGGGGAGATTATAGTTTTGGGGGTGGACATGCCCTTAAGGGGTGTTAAAATCCAATAAGATATTACCTGTGGGAAACATCATAAGTTCATGTACTGTATAGTTCATTGTCTCCAGTGGTTTTGCATTGCCTTTTGCGCAGTAGTGTAAGCTCTTAGTAGACCACATGGGTTCTCGCAAGCAGAGGGCCGGGAGCGCGGCGGAGGAAAGAGGGGAGGTAAGTAGAGTTTGGGGGGCTTTCTAAAGATATAAATCTAGCGGTTGGGGCTGGGAGCCCTTGGGGAATCTTCTATAAAAAAAATTTTATTTTGGGTGGACATACCCTTTAATAAAGTACACTGGAGTAATTTTTTCCCAGGTCACAATGGAAGCAAAACATTAAAATGGTTTAATCCCCTGCAGGTACCTGGACAGGAATTTGTAAAAGTGCAAAGGTATAAAGACACCCTCCCCTTATCATACCTTGTCTTTTTTCTTCCTGTCCATGGACCTACAGTTTCCTCTGCAGCCTACCGGCCATCACAGTTTTATTTTCCAGGCTGAGGTTATCCCCACTCTCTCCTTGTCGCCTCCTTCAAAGGAGTGCCTACGAGTAAGGTAAGCCGGTCGTAACCGGGTGTAGGGACTGTCCGCGCATGGGCATGCTGTTTCCCCTTCCAAGATGGCCGCCATTCTTCTGATGCAGTGACGTCATCACTCCACGTGACCGTTTCCTATTGGAGGATGGCCACATTCTGATTGGTAGATCGAGCTTTGGGCACGTCCTCGTATCCCTACTATCACGTTTGCCCTCTGAATTTAAACTCCTCTGTATCAGAGGTATTGGAGGAAACACATATGGAGACCTGAGCTCCAGTCTTGTTGGACAGTTAACTCTGACAAACAAACGGGAGGCAAAGTGATCCTCAGTAGAGACAGGCTGCAATGGCACAAGCTGCAACACGAAATGCTGGGAAACACCAAAACACCTGCAGCATGGCCAAAGGAGCAGGGATTTAAAAATCCATAAGCTCCTCCCAGGCAGGTGCCCAAGCTCGATCTACCATTCAGAATGTGGCCATCCTCCAATGGAAAACGGTCACGTGGAGTGATGACGTCACTGCATCAGAAGAATGGCGCCATCTTGGAAGGGGAACAGCATGCCCATGCGGACAGTCCCTACACCCGTTACGACCGGCTTACCTTACTCGTAGGCACTCCTTTGAAGGGGCGACAAGGAGAGAGTGGGTAACCTCACCTATAAATAGTGATGGCCGGTAGGCTGCGAGGAAACTGTAGGTCCATGGACAGGAAGAAAAAAACAAGGTATGATAAGGGGGTGGTCTTTATACCTTTGCACTTTTACAAATTCCTGTCCAGGTACCTGCAGGGTTAACCATTTAATGTTTTGCTTCCATTGTGACCTGGGAAAAAATTACTCCAGTGTACTTTATTAAAGGGTATGTCCACCCAAAATACATTTTTTTTATAGAAGATTCCCCAAGGGCTCCCAGCCCCAACCGCTAGATTTATATCTTTAGAAAGCCCCCCAAACTCTACTTACCTCCCCTCTTTCCTCCGCCGCGCTCCCGGCCCTCTGCTTGCGAAAATGCAGCAGAGGGGGCGGACCGGCAGTGCATCTGTGATTGGCTGAGGGCAGCCATCACGGACGCGGCTGCCGGCAGCTCACTTCGCCGGAGGAAAGAGGAGAGGTAAGTAAAGTTTGGGGAGCTTTCTAAAGATATAAATCTAGCGTTTGGGGCTGGGAGCCCTTGGGGAATATTCTATATTAAACATTTTACGCTAGGGGGAGGGAATCGGGAGAGAGGGGGAAGGGGCTGCAGTACGCATGCCAAACTTCTCCCGGAGGCCAGGTAGGAGGCAGATCCTATATGGACTCTGCTAGCCTCCTGGTGGGCAGTTTTTGGGACTTTGGGGGGGACTACAGGAGAACCCTATGGAGCTGGGATGTGAGGTAAGGATTAGACTCACTACATGGTGGGGCCAGTATTTGGAGATTATAGTTTTGGGGGTGGACATGCCCTTTAAGGGGTGTTAAATATCCAATAAGATATTACCTGTGGGAAACATCATAAATGTTCATGTACTGTATATGTTCATTGTCTCCAGTGGTTTTGCATTGCCTTTTGCGCAAGTAGTGTAAGCTCTTTAGTAGACCACATGGGATTTGTCCTATCCAGAGAATGGAGCTTGTTACCCAATGTCTTATGAGTGGGATAGTGGTAGGTAAGTTTAATTGGTGTGCCATTTGAGAGAATTACAGGACACAAGTTGTACAGCAATCATTTAAAATAGCATACAATGGCAAACAATTTAACAGTAATTTGTACTTGTTTGCACATTCTCTCCCTAACCCTGGCCCTTCTCTTTTTTATGAATGTGTTTGGAGTACTTCCCACTGTTAAGGACACACCAATACAATACAATCATGGAAAAGTCTGATAAAAAATTTTCCATTTGTCCAATCAGCCATTCACAAACGAACGGATGTACAATCTTGGAATACCCTGATACATATGACTGGGATTAGGCATGTATGGCCTTTAGTAATGGCCTATGTTATGTAGCACACAATTTTATTTTACACCTGCACAGGTTTCTGTTGACAGCTAAAAATACAGATTGCACATAGGGCATGGGACATTCATCCTGCCATCATATCCCTGTGCAGGGAGCTGTGCGCTCAGTCCATGTGGGTAGCTGTGGAGAGGAGAATGGGAATGACAAGGGAGCAAAATAATCTCTTAGCATTGTGGAAAATGTGTGCACTTAATTCTTTTAACCCACATTAAAACAAATGTATAGAACAGAAAAGTTGGCATTTGTTCTGTGCTACAACCTAACACCATAAATTCCATACCTGAGTGCGGTGCATGTCCATAAAAGGTACACGCCCAGTAGCTAATTCACAGGCAGTGATCCCGACATATATGTCAGACTTTACATTGTATCCATACAGGTCCTGAGAAATGGAAATTGATATTAATTAAAGCAATTTTAAGAATTTTTCTAGACCCCCAAAACTGGTCAGGGCCATTCTGCACTGTGTAACATGCAGCACACCTATCACACTAATTTTCACACAATGCCTTGGGTATTAGGAAATGCCACAGTAGCCTGAAATCTGCTAAATGTTTTGTAAAATATGTGATTTGTGTTATTTTGGGGAAGACTACAAGGTTCATTTAATACCCATTTAATATAGCACCAATTTTAATGCAAGCTAACAGCTGGCTTTAGAGGCATGCAATGGGTAGCACCAGTTCGTAATTTACTCACCTATACCGCAAATGCTAAATTAAATTGACAGTAGGCCAGCATTGTGGATCCAATCTGCCCCATATGTTCATGATTTTTTTCTGCCCACTAGATGGAGCCAATGCTACTGGTATTTTAATGATTATGGGTAATAAAAGTTGTTGATCGGGTTCACCATGTAATTTGCACCTGAGGAAGAAGCTGCTATATTAGTTGTGTCCAATCTCCACAATAACAAAGTTAAAACGAAGAAAATAGGGTATGGGCTCTATACTCCAATTCCCAATACACATCTCAATCCTCCATCCACAGTAGTCCACTAATACTCTGTTCTTAACAGTTCTTAAAAATCTTCTAGACCACTTAGCCCTCTCATCATATTCCAATTAGAGTAGGTGCTTCCAATTAAGGAAAACATTGTTAAAGTGTACGTGCTTCAAAAACATTAAGTTAAAAACATTTTTTGCATAAAAGGTGCTAGTTGTTTATTGCAATTGCTTAGCACTTGAAATGCATTCGAAACGTGTTGTGCAGATTGAGTGAATTGTCTCATTAAATACACTTTGTCACGCTGAGGCTGTGGTTCATCGTATTTATGCTCTTTTTGGCGCACTGTGGGGTTTTATCGAAAACCACTTCCATCACACCAAAAAATACCAGCTACAAATGCAAGGACACCGCAGTACTGAACTTCTCTACCAGCATCAAAACTATGTAAAACTTTGTCTATATATATAATGTAATGCATGTTTCATACAGTTAATAACATGCTACCTACCTGTCTCAGTAGTTCTGGACTAAACCACGGAAGCATTGCAGTGCTGAAATTTGGAAAATCATGTGCCACCTTCATTTTCTCTCCACATTGGATCAAACAATACAGATGGCTAAGGCCAGAAAGGGACACCAAACCGTCTTCCGATATAAGGATGTGGCTAGCCTTCAAATTCCTTAAGAAACAAAATAAAATTGGTTTTATTTAAATCCCTATCTGCTGAATTCCCAGGGAGCTAGGACCTAGCATTTTACAGGAGAGGACCCAACTGTGTAATGACATTTGCTTACCTGTGAATATATCCATTTTGGTGTAGATATTCGAGTCCTTTTAACACTCCGTACAGAATTGTTCCTATTAAAACTCATTCATACCTTCAGGGTAATAGTTCTTGATAAGGCTACTAGCAGATCCTCTTAAAATATAATTAAGGAAATGCTAATTACTTTGCATTTAATGAATCTTCCCAGTTTCTATAGATATACAAGCACACCAAATGTGCAGGCATTAACCAAATATTAATGAATTTGCATTACAATGTATAGAATGAAGGTGCACCAAGCCAAATTGTCACATTCCAGACAGCTTCCATAAATGAGAAACTCATAAAAAAAAATTAAAATTCACTGTGATTGGCTAATTATAAGGTCAATTGAAGTACTGTTTCAGTGCAGTCCATATTTTTCAGTGCATGCAATCACAATTTTGGTCCATTTGTATACACAGTGCACTGTTATGCATGTGAATAAGAGCACACAAAAGCTACATCAAATATACACAAAAGAATTGGAAATTAAAATTTTCACACATTTTTACTCACAATGTTTGGGAAACCAAAAATGCATTGAAAAAAGGGCATGGCCGTTTTTTCATGCATTGTAGTGGGGTCTAGGGGTTATTCATAACAGGAAACCCATAAGCCTATCATTTATATATGCTTAGTGCCAATAAATTCAAGCATTAGATCGTACCTTATAATATTGTGCTAATATCAAGTGCAAGATAAACCCATCAGACAAAATACTACACGGATTCAAACAAAAAAGATGCCCAAGCCATCTACAATAAATACATTCTAATCAGTTATAATGGAGACAATATGTGGATGGAACAGAAATGACCACCTCACATGCACTGGTAACAGTTACTCACTATATGCCATGAATGGACTAACAATCCAAAGCCAGGACCCGTGCAGTAAATATTTTCCAGGAAGCCACAATATTGGGATGACGAAAAAAGATGACATGGCAACTCATTCTAAAGAAAGAAAATTTGACAGGATACATAATAAATGACAAACACAAAAGCAGAGTAAATTCTAACAAATGGCAAGATCAATGTATCATTCGATCAGTTAGGGCTAGGCCACACTATGGCGTTTTTCTTGCGTTTGCGCATGCGATTGCACTTGTTTTTTTTCAGATCATTGAAACCGTGGCAACTCACCGAAAATGCGCGATTTCAGGTGAGTTGCGATTGCGCATGCGTTTTACTATACCTAATGGAAAAAAACGCATGTGCAAATGCAACAAAATCGCACATGAAATCGCATGCGATTCCGTGTGCGATTGTGATTGCTGCGCAGTGTGGCCGTGTCCTAAGGTGCCCATACATCAGTCCAGACATTCCTGTGAAATTCTGAAACCAGCTGGCCTGATTATTTTGTGATTGATATTACAAATGCTACCGTCAGCATGCACCCCCCCCCGCCGCATTGGTTAATCACATTCATACCAAACAAAACATTGAACTGATCTCATTGTATTGCCAGCATAACTTACTTGTAAAGTTTTTAAATGTTCATCATTGCAGTTTTTCCAGATCTGTAATTCGCACAGTGACTAGTGTTCCCGTTGGGAGTGTCGAGCAAGGTAGACAGTGGATAAATTCCAGAACCCTTTTCCTACAAAGTTGCAAAGATCATTAGAAAAAGTTGTTTGCATGCAAGTTTGCGTAAATAAATACAGATTTTTGCAATAAAACCTCTATCTAGAAACACAAGAGTGAAATTCCTGCCCAAGAAAGATTTTAATCTATGCTATGCGAGTCTGTAACACCATATACCAAAAAGAGGGCAATATTTAAGGCTGGTGTCAGGAAAGTGTGTAGTGACTTGGCAAGAATGGGTTATAGTGGTATTAGTTCTTGCAAAGGACCAATAAAATACCATTCCACCCTGGAACAGTCCTATTGTTTATATTACAATTAGTGAAGCATGGAATAGATCTCCTTTTCCGACAATGTGGGCCGAACCGTGTATCTGAAATTCTCTTCAGCTAGGGGTCTGTGTGGTACTAAAAGGTCATTTTAAGGACAGTCATACATGTAAAATAAATGTATTTCGGTATTGGAATGTGTAATAGAAACCAATATTATATTTATGAATAGAACAGAAGGCCCTTCAAAATGTACCCAACATGGAGCCCTTATTCCCTTGCCAAGGCGAGTTATTATATCTTGGAAATATGGATTACACACAGGTCATGTTTGGTATTGGAGGATTGATAATTAATACAGGAGAGGAATATGTGGTCAGTATCCAATACAATGTACATATTACATGTATATGGAATCTGCCTAACTGAGGGGAATGAGTGCTTTTGTCTAGTCGTAAATCTGGACTTTGCTAGACACTCCCACCTCATGCAATAGCCAGGAGGGGGTGTTTCATCAAATGGTTTAAAAAGCCTTGTAGCCCATATAATTTTGTTCATACTTAGGGGACATGCTAAAACCGGTGTATGGACCAATGTTTCTTCCCGCCCCAGGATACAGGATTTCTTCTAGTTAGTAGGGTCTGTAAATATTTTTATCCTTTTTATTTCTCTAACTGTTGTACTTTTGTACCGTATATACTCGAGTATAAGTCGATCCGAGTATAAGTCGAGGTACCTATTTTTACCTGAAAAACTTGTAAAAACTGATTACTCGAGTATAAGTTGAGGGTAGAAATTATCACCACTACTGCCTTCTGATTCTGTGTTGTTTTTAGGCTTTAGTTGCCCTTTAAATGGACAGCGAATTCCCTATAGATGATCCCATAGTAATAGCCAAATCCAGTACCAGTAACCTCCAATTCTTTGGCACTCCACATGTTTGGAAACTACAACTCCAGCATGCTTTGTTGTTGCGAGTTTCCGTTTCTAAACATGTGGAGTGGCAAGGTTCAGTAAACTTTCAATTAGCTTACCATCATCTACAATTCTCCTGAACCCCATATAGTAAAGGGCCCTCTGACCCCTATATAGTAAAGGGAACTCTGACCCCCATATGTAAAGGAACTCTGACCCCCATATAGTAAAGGACTCTCTGACCCCAATAGTTAAAATGTCACCTGAGAGTTGTACTTTCAAGCTGTCCTTTGCACTGTACTAGCAGCTGTTTTTTGCCCCAAACTGAGGAGACCCTTCATTACAGATTCCAGTCAGTGCGGTGAGTCCAGCAGCAGCAGAACAGAATCAGGAAGTATAAAGGCAGATCACTCCTGTAACTTCTATGCAGGTTAACACAGCGCCACCTACTGGTTACTATCTGTATTTGCAGAATTTGCATCTAAATTAGGACTTGACTCGAGTATAAGTCGAGGTTAGGTTTTCAGGCTGAAAAATTCGACTATACTCGAGTATATACGGTATGTCATTTTTATTAAACACCATTTTATTTTATTTTTGTATTATATGCACTGTCCACCTTTTGGAATATTAAATCTAAAATTTAATACGTTTTGTCTTTGATGCTCTAAAAAAACTCAGTTAGCCTCTGATAAGTTTGTATGTGTTTGAATGGAGTGTGCAGTGTAAAGCTAATTAACTCTGTGACTGCTTGTGAAGGACTGATGCTAATTAACCAGTTAGTTGCTGAGTGAATGGTGTAGTGTTAACCATTTAGCTGCCAGGACAGGGGTGTGCATAGTCAGCGAGAGTCAAGAGTGTTTTTGGGGCGTCTTTAAGGCCGTAACTTAAAGTGGTGGCAGCGAATACCGATTAATTAGTCAGATCACGTGCCCAGCGAACTGGCGTTCGTGACAGCTGGGTGACAAGCAGTTTTTTTTGGCCAAACTGTCCAATATTTGTGTGTATCTGTTAGTCAGTCAGACCGACATCGGTTAATGTTTTGCTGGCACCTGTTGGTCTCCTGATCGCCCCGGTAAATCACCCACGATCAAACGGCCGGGAATAAAATTAGTCCCAGTATAAAGTGTGCTCTGGAGCAAGCAAGTAAGTATTTTCTGAGAAGAGAGTCATCTCACATACAGTACAAGCAATGTGCTAATGTAATAAAACTCTTGCAGAGTTCTATGGCTATAAAAAAAAATTTAAAGTTTAGAAATCATTTACCTAAATACTGAATCGTCATCCTGATTTTAGCGGCTGTCTGCTAGGAAGTCTTTAAAGATTTACAGGGTGTAGTTCCTTGGGGAGGATATAAAGCTCTATAGTCAAAGAATTGTTAGAAATTAACAGGAATTGTAAAAATTCTAAAAGGTGGCCATAAACATTTCCGGTATTATGGCAACTTTAAAGGGTATCTCCACTCGTTTTTATAAGTTTTGTGAATCCAGTTCTATTGAAGAACGGGAGGTAAGGAGCTGTGCCTTACCTTCCGTTCTTCAATAGACACACAGGAGCCAGGAGAGAAGGTAAGAACTTACCCGCTCGCTCGCTCCCCCGGCGCTTGGTCTGACAGGTCCCGACGGACCTTGTCTTCTATGCGCATAGATCGTCATGCGCATAGAAGACAAGGTCCGTCGGGACCTGTCAGACTACGCGCCGGGGGAGCGAGCGAGCAAGTTCTTACCTTCTCTCCTGGCTCCTGTGTGTTCTATTGAAGAACGGAAGGTAAGGCACAGCTCCTTACCTCCCGTTCTTCAATAGAACTGGATTACGAAAACTTAGAAAACGAGTGGAGATACCCTTTAAGTAAAAGGTGCCAATACTATCGTGTATGGGCCGCCTAATCCCCATACCACATATGTGTGTCGACAGATACCAATGTGATCAGTCTGCACAATGCGATAGGAATTGCATGTGTATGGCCACCTTAAAAGCAGGCCAGTTTTCAGCTTCTGCTGAAGATGTGGACTGGAAGATGAAGTTGAGAGAAAATAATCTATCAGACCTAATTGCCTTTTTTCGACCTGTTGATATCTTCAAGCAGCCAATCGAAGAAAAAAACAAGAAAATTACCAATATTTTTCTTGTCCAAATTCAAACAAATCAGTTGAAATGAGTGAAAAATCATCCCTGTGTATGTATGCTTAAGACTTGGTACAAAATCACCCAATTTCAGACGGTATTCACCGTGACAGATTTAGGGCTTGGTATTCCTTACTTACAGAATCCTGGTTGATAAACTGATCTGTAGACGTTAAGAATAAAGATACACGGCGAAAATTTCTGTGTGATTGGATGAAATGTTCCAACATTGATTGTATTCTGCCAGTCTAATAGCCAGACTGATCGCATGGCTTGTTAAATACACATACAGGGAGATTCAATAAAAGTTCTTATCGTTTAAAATGGTGCTAATTTTGCCCCACCAATCAGATCTTATTTAACATTTGAAAGCTAACATCTGATTGGTTGGGGCAAAATTAGTACCATTTTAAACGATAAGAGCTTTTATTGAATAACCCTGATAATCTGCTGTAATTTCCCAATATGTCCAACTGTCCAGGAAGACATTTTAAAACAAAAAATGGCTGCTCAATTGATTCGGCAGAGCTTTTTGTCTGTTACTGTGGGATTAAATACAATTTACTGGTATTTGAAAAAATATCAGATCAAATGTATATGATTGACTACAAAACTGTATTAGCCAAAACACAATAATAATGCTTATGATAAACACTGATTAAAAAAATAGGATAATTGCGATGAAAAGGATAACTATAACAAAACCTAACTTTTTAAAAATGGAAAGTACCTGGGGCAGAGAGGTAGATTCATTATTCCAACCTCCCATGTGAACTACAGCATGTACAGTTTTATTTTGCCAGGTTAGCCCTAAACTAGTCCTGTATTAAAGATAGTGCTGAAGCCAGGAGGAAGACTGGCAGAACCAGTTTTTCTTTTGGGCTGATGCTCCTCTCAGAAACAATATTGGGAGGTAGGAATTAACAGGGAGATTCAATAAAAGTTCTTATCTTTTAAAATGGTGCTAATTTGCCCCAACCATCAGATTTTAATTAACATTTTAAAGCTAACATCTGATGGGTTGGGGCAAAATTACACCATTTTAAATGATAAGAACTTTATTGAATAACCCTTTACCAGTCCTATATGCCTGTCCCAAGCACTCTTAACTTTTTTTTTTTTTTTTTTACTTTATTCACACTAGTTCTTTTTTAAAGGGGTATTTCTACCCCCACAAAAAATGATATTATGTAGGGAATACCCCATAACCTAGACCTTGCTAGGTTTAAATTGCAAAAACCATCTCCAAAGATCTAACACCCATCGTTCCCTTGGGGCCAACTGGCAGCCGCATCGGTGACTGGCTGAGACTCAGCCAATAACTGACACAGCTGCTGGTCCGGCCCTCTCTGCTGTTCCAATGCGAGAAGAACAGCAAAGGGAGCCAAGGAACAAGGTGGATAAGTTTTTTTGGGGGACGAGTTTGCCATTTAAACTAGTGTGCAGGGTGAGGGGGGATTCCTTAACTTACCCATTAGAATTTTTTCCTCAAATGTGATTCTGTGTGATAAAGGGATCGGGGTGGGGTGGAAGGAGCTCTACTGCGCATTCCAGGAAGAGCAGATAAGGATTACACACAGAGAGGCTCCTACTGTTCACTTTCATCAGGTAAGATCTTTTAACACTACACAATGGGGCCTACAGTGGGGAGGATTATTGAAAATATTTTGTAGTTAAAGGATTCTTATGACATTTATTTAACATGTGTAGTGCAATCTGCATTAATGCAAATATGAACTAGTACAAGAATACACATGGAAAGTAACGTACCAAGTTCCTGTTGGAGTTCATAGGTTGATGCATCAGAGGAACGTACTGGCATTTCATGATCTCCTATGGTGGAGGAATCCAGCTACGAGGCAGTTCTTTTACCTGGCAGAAGAGTAAACATATTAAACTTTCACTGTACATAATTTATGCATCCACAAGCACAAGTACAGATTTAGATCTATCGATAAATTATTTCATTTTTTAGCATAAGAGTAAATAGGGTCCACTTGTTTTTCACTTCCTCTAACTTTATATTTTATTAAAGCTCTTAGATTTGATTTTATTGCAACACTATTTAAGTATACATCATAAAATGTATTTACTGTTCATTATCTTCTATCCACTATTTCATGTCATTGATTCGGTGCCAGTCTAGTTATCATGTAGCAATTGTGATTTCCTTACCAGTTTGAGGAAATGCTGGAAGATGAGTCTTTGTCTAGGCTTATCGATATCACTTGACTCCGTCTCAGACAGGCACAGTCCTAGAACAGTTAAACTTTATCTTGATCTGGTACCACAAAAGCAACAACCAGCATACACAGTATCATGGTTTTCTAATTTTTTTATATTAAGACAGAGGTTATCATCTCTGCATATTCTTTATAGCATATAGTTACAAATACAAAAACACTGGAAAATTGCAAAAACTTACCAAACAAGACATCGAATTAATTTAAGAGTTAGATTTTCTTTCATGAGTCCCTCTCAAACCCTAAAAAGATAACAAAGGGAAGTTACACTAAGGGATAACTTAGGCTGGGTACACATTAGGATTCTTCATCCCGACCAACAATTCGATACTTGTGACTGGTCAGCCAGGACGAAGGATTGACGGTTATGGCAAAAGTAGCCGCGGCCGACAGTTAAAGGGACAGTTCAGTGGAAATTATCAATATTTATTAATTGTTAGTTTGTGTAATCCATACTTAGTTTTCTTCATATTTTCTCCCATTTTGAAAAATCAGTTTCATACCCTTTGCTGTTCCCTGCTGTTAACATTAGTGAGCTGCCATTTCAGGTTCTAACGGTCCTTTCTCCCAGGATGCACCACATCCTTGGAAGTTCCTAACAGTAATTCTACTGATTGGCTGTTGGATGGGTCAAAGATGCTCAGATCTCTACTGAGCAACTGAATCAACCCAGGCGCTGGGTCAAGGGCAGACCATAACGGTCTCTACTAGGGGTTCTACAAACAGGAAGTCAGTATTTCGGTTGCATTTATTTATACACAGACAAAATGCTGAACGGGCAGGTTAGGTCATTAGGATGAAAAAATAGCTGCTTTTTCTGAAAAGTACAGTGTATTTCCACTGAACTTCCCCATTAATTTACAGCACTGTTATCCTAGGAGAGAACTTACTTTGATCGCTCCAGTTGTGGCTTACCAACCGGTCCAGACTTGATCCACGCACCCTTGCACTGTGTGCGCGCACCATGCAAGGGAATGTGGGTGCGTCTGAGACTATCGGTAAGAAGCCGTTGCTGGAGCAATCGGCAGTAGGATCTTCTGTAAGTGTTACTGAAGAACGGGAGGTAAGACCTTTCTTATTTCCCATTCTTTAGTTAAAATGAAAAATTGATAGCTGTTGTTTTAAAGGGTATTCCACTCATTTTTTAATGATCAAGGAGACTTAAATACTAGTAGCGGAGATCAGGAAGCAAGCACGATGCGATGGGTAATTTGTTAAAGCAGTTTAACCCTTGACAAATAAAACCACCTATAGCATCATACTTGCTTCCTGATACCTTTAAGTGCCACGGAAGATGTTGGCGCTTTATAAATCAATAATAATAATAATAATAGTATTTATGGTGAAGTATTGGTACCAGGACAGGAGCAATTGGAGACATGAAGCTTATTGCCCTCTTGTTGGTCACATCATTCATCTCCAGACTAACCTGCTTCTAAAGCTAGATTCCCTCATGTCCGGATGTGTGCCTCTGGATTGAAAAGGCTGATGTTGTTCCAATATTCAAAAAGGGTAGTCGTTCAGAGCTGGGTAATTACAGGCCTGTAAGTTTAACTTCAGTGGTGGAGAAGGTCCTGGAAAGTTTAATAAGGGAACATGTTCTAGAGTATGTTTCATCAGGACTGACATTATAAGTAGTAACCAACATGGATTTAGGAGTTATAGATCTTGTCAAACTAACTTGCTTGGATTTATGAGGAAGTAAGTAGAAATTTAAACTAGGCATAGCAGTAGATGTAGTTTACTTGGCTTTTGATACAGTCCCCATAGGCGACTAATGTAGAAGCTAAGGTCTGTTGGTCGGGGAGTCACATTTGTACATGGATAGAAATTGGTTATGAATAGGATGCAGAGAGTGGTTGTAAATGGGGCTTCATCATTATGAACTAAAGTGCTAAGTGGGGTGCCACAGGGCTCTGTGTTGGGGATGCTTCTATTTAATCTATTTATTAATGATTTGGAAGTGGGTATTGTCAGCAAGGTGTTCCGTGTTTGCTGAAAACACAAAACTGCGCGACCATTATAAACTTCAGAGATGTGCAATCTTGCAGAGGATCTAGATAGATTGTCACATTGGGCTGCTAAGTGGCAGATGAGATTCAATGTTGATAATGTAAGGTGATGCATTTGGACTTAAAAATCCTTGTGCTGCTTATACTATAAATGACTCTGTGTTTAGTGAATCCGTTGAAAGGGATCTTGGAGTTTTTCAACCGCCAGAGTCATCATGGTATTGTCTTGTTAAAGAGAGGTAGGATTCAAGGGAGGAAAATGTTATTCTTACTCTTTACAAAGCATTGGTAAGGCCTCATTTGGAATATGCAGTGCAATTTTGGAATCCTGTGTACAAAAAGGACATCTTTGAAATGGAAAGGATTCAGAGAAGGGCAACTAAATTAATAAGGGGGTTGGGGGAGCTTGAATATGAAGAGAAACTGGAAAAGTTACATTATGTTGCGGAGAAAAGGCGTTGCGTGGCGATAGGATTACTGTGTATAAATACATTAACGGGCCATACAATAAACTATCTGGGCATTGTTCACCAATAGAACATGTCAGAGGACACGAGGACATCCCTTAAGACTTGAAGAAAAAGGTTTAGGCTTCAAGTTCTGAAAGGGTTTTTCACTGTGAGAACGGTAAAGCTATGGAACTGTCTTCCAGTGGACGTCATTATGGCAGGTGCATTGGTCAGTTTCAAAAAGATGCTGGACGAGTTTCTGCAAACAAGGAATGTTGCAAGTTAATGGTATTGATATACCGTATAAAGTAGAGTTGATCCAGGGAAATTGCCGATTGCCACTTTTTTGGCATTTTTTTTACATTTTTTTCCCCTTCATAAATTTGGTGGGGGTTTTTTTTGCCTTCCTCTGGATCAACAGTTAGAAAGGAAATGAGGATATTGCTAGCTGGGTTGACTGGGATGACACATGTCTTTATTCAACCTACAATACTATACTACTCACAGGTACACACAATGAATTATTGTATGGGAGCTTTTGCGGCCGCGACCGATCACAGACCATTCATTCACAATCGGACAAACGAATGATCGGACAGGTAGGAAAATCACAACCGACTGTGCCTCTATGGACGTTCGGTCGCGCCTACCTGTCGGACGCGGCTGCTTTTGCTGCAACCGACAGTCCTCTCTCCTGGACAACCAGTCAAAAGCCTCGAACGGTCAGTCAGAAGGAAAGAATGTTCATATGTGAGGAACGTTAGCTCCTCTTCCAGGTTAAAGCTACAAACAGCTACGAAGAAGAATAAGGCAGTAAGGAGGAGAGAGAGGACGTTCTAAGCACCCCACCACCCCCAATAATTAATAAGGGACTTGATGGTTCCTTTATTTATTAACAAAACAGATCAAAACACAGGGAATAAGACCAAATATAAAATACATTTATTAGGTATAGTACATATGGGGAGATAATTTAGCCGATATCAGATAATTCGCCTGATATTTTGCCCAGATCAATTGGGTGGTTGAGCGTGTTTTGCGCCATTACGAATGTTTTGACCAATCAGTCGTCCAAAAAATTAGACATTTTGTTGATGAATCTTGATGATCGTGCAATCTTCAACAGGCTACATTATCAGTCAGATAAAGCTAGTCAGTCACTTAAGGCTGGGTATATAAATAGAAGGACTGTGGGAGCACCCCTTACTGTGCTTCTGATCTGGTGAAATATTCATACAAACACTTTTCTAGGCACCATACTATCTCTGCACTTGTATACATTATAATCAAAGGGGTTTTAGCTACTTTGATTATAGCTGACATAGCTAATAAATACTTTATTATATATTAAGAACACGTTTCTAATTACCGGTACACACAAGTGAACATTCGTACACACGTTGCAATTGCTCGTTCAGGGATCGTTGCTAAATAAATTACCCATACATGGGCCGATTATCGGCCGAAATGGCTGTTCATACACATCATGCTTTGCGCAATCGCACGTGTGTACGAACCTTAGACTCCACGTAAAATCCACACTTAAAAGGGCAATTATAGTGAGAATTTTTTTTTATGTATCCTATAAGTCATCCCAACCACCAGGGTACCTTTAGTTTCTTTAAATCTTCATAGTCCCAGAGATATAAGCCTTTGAATATGCTGTGATTTGTAGGAGCTGCTACACCTCATCTGTCACTCAAAGCACAATCCAAGCTCCCATGCAGTACTGTCACACACTCCCTCCCCACACTGTAAGTACCATGGCAACACAGTCAAATGCTGTAGTGCTAAACACAATCATAACCATTAACACGCCAGCAATATGAGCATAACAACACTATAAAACAGCCCTCCCCCCCAAAAAACCTTATATACATACAAAACCAGTGACTCAAATGGAACACTAATACAATATATATAATAATACAGTAATACAGACTATATACCAAACAAGACATACAGTGCATCTATGAAATATTAGACTAAAGCAAATTAAATGTATCAGGATAACAAGCAGTTTCACTGTGTTTGTGAAGGTCTCGCTATAGCTTCTGTTACACTGGGAAGAGATATTTATTTTTGCACTAAAGATCATAACAATTAGCAAACTTAGAGAACAGGCAGAGTTCAGTAACTTACTTGTAAGAATCTCAGCACCACTTGTCCTCCTCTCTCCCCCTCTTCCCCTCCCTTCAGCACATTGCTACACACTTGCCCACACTTTGTTTGCTTGCAGTCTAGCTCTGGAAGGGGAGGGGTCAACAGGATGTCAGCACTTCATTTAAGAGTCCTTTCAACTGACCATGCTCGGACTCTGTATACAGCCCTTACTGCTTGAGGGGGACTAGGCTACACGCTGTGGTACAAACTTCTGCCAGTGTGAAGAACGAAGCCACACAGCACCATGAAGTAAGGCAGCTTATACTAAGTGATCTATACACTGTATACAAAGTTTTTTTTTCCACTATAGTTGCCCTTTAAGCCTCCAATAAACTAAAACTGAATGGATCAAATGGGAGTAAGAAAATAAATGTTTTTTTTTTTTACCAGGTCAGCTTTCTAAGCATTTAAGCATTAATCCCCAAGTAATTCAGCAAGAGGAGGTATTAATCACAGGTGTTGGGAACACTGGTTGGTAAAGCATGAACTTCAGTCTCTCTCCTCATGACCAGCTCTGACCTTGACTCAATTGTTAATTCCTATAACTATGGCCCTGAGTAATAAACTAGATTATTTTAACTACTAACTAACTTTTGCTCTCTTACCCTTGTCCCGGCTCAACCCCATAGCCTGCTTTAAACACAGGTGTACTTCACACACGATGCTGTGTACACGGAAAGTTCATGGGTTAACTTCCAAATGTTAAATATCTGATTGGTTGGGGCAAAATTAGCACCATTTTAATAATAAGAAGAACTTTATTGAATCTCCCTGTTGTCAAAAAATAGGAGGAAGAAAAAGAAGAGATGAAAGAAAACAGGAAATCAAATCATACTCACAAGTTTTTTTGTTTCCCAGCAGCATGTTATCATGGCAGCAGTCACTAAAATGGGTAAATCCCCACAGGTCCTATGGACAGGAAGTTAAAGCATAAAGGTATAAAGGTACCCTCCCCCAACTATACCTTGTCTTCTTTCCAAGCTAAACATGCTCAATCTTAGATACATCACAGAATAGGGAAGGGCATTTTGGTGACTGCTGCCATTACTGGGAAACAGAAATCTCGGTGAGTATGATTGATTTCCTGTTTTCCCCAGATCACCATTGCAGCATGTACCCAAAATGGGATATACCAAAGCTAACTAATGGAGGGTAAGATATATGCTTAAACACACAATATTTATTTTATGTCGGCCAGCACAGACTGCAGGACTTTTTGTCCAAATTTTGTGTCTCCTGAAGCCACCACGTCCAGCTTGTAGTGCATACAAAGGTTTTTATGGAAGACCACTTTGCGTCTTACAGATGAGGTCTTTCGATGCTCTTGCTTCCATCGCCCAAGAACAGGCTAATGCTCTGGTAGAATGTGCCTTTAACCCGTCAGGGATCTTTATGCCTCTTATTGATATGCTTTCCTGGTGCAGGTCACAATCCAATGCTTATCGTTTCTTACTTGGAGCTTGACCTTTTCTATAGCCACCAGGAACAATGAAAAGATTATCAGACTTCGATTTTCTGGTTCTGCTCATATAAATATTTAGAGCCCTTACTAGGTCCAAAGAGTGCCACTTTTTTCTCTAACTCAGACCTAGGCTAGGATACTGGAGGGTAAAATCACTTCCAGATCTAAATAAATTCCGATAAAACCTTAGGTAAAAATTGAAATGCTGGTCTCAGCCTAACTCTTATTATCAAAGAACTGAATATGAGGTTCTTTTATTGACAATGCTCCAATTTCGCCTACTCGGCACGCTGAGGTAATTGCTACAAGGAAAATTACTTTAATTGTAAGAAGCCTTAAGGATATCTTCTCCAATGGCTCAAAAGGCGTCTCTGTTAGCACCTGCAGCACAAGCAGAAGGTTCCATTGTGAGGTTTCGAAAAAGATCTTGGATTTGATTCTTATCATTGCTGCAAAGAATCTCTTTACTATTGGCTCTAATGCCCAATTTGTACCCATGATTGGGTACAAATTGATTTTAGTTGAAAGTTGATCATTTCTTCCTGGAACCCTATACTTCTCAATCGATCCCTCCAACCTCCAAGCCGTCAATCTGAGATTGGAGTAATGCTGATATATATTGGGACCCTGAGACAAGAATGAGGTAGGTAATGAAGGCTCGGCTGTCAGGGACAGCAGAAGTGGGTACCAGGTTTACTCTGCCAATTTGGTATTATTGCGATCACATTCGCTCTCTGGCTCTAAATCTTCTGTAGGAACTTCCATATCAGTGGTATTGGGGGAAATAAGTATAGAAGTCCTGAACTCCATCCTGTTGGAGGCGTCCACTGCCAGGGCTTCTGGGCATGAAAAGCGGCTGTAGAACTGTTGACATTTTTTGTTTTGATGGGTTGCCATAAGATCTATCATTGGCTGCCCCATCTTTTTTGTTAGATCTTTAATATTGAGGATGCAAGCTCCCTGTAGTACTTCCTGATGGCTCAAATAATCTGCCTGAACATTTTCTGTTCCGCCAGTGTAGGGTTGACAGGTTTAAGAGATTTTTCTCCGCCCATACAAAGATCTTTTCCACTCTTTGAGGAGAACTTTGCTTCTCGTGCCTCCATTTTCGGTATGTATGTCACTGTGGTCATTGTCGCTTCGGACCAGCCATGTTGGTCCTTGAGTGCACCTTGGAATTTTTTCCAGAGCCATTCTTACTGCTCTTAACTCCAGCAGATTTGAAGATTCTCCCCTCCTCTCACCTTCCTTGAGTGAAGCGGTCCTGAAAGAGGGCTCCCCAACCGGTTGCGGACGCATCTGTTGTTATCGAGAGGCAGCTGGTTTTTCCATGGAAACCCCTTGTCCAAATTTCTTCGTGCACTACCATTACAGATCTTTCTGTATTGGTGCTGGGATGAATAGTATCTTGTTCATATTCTGGTGAGGTATTCTGACTCTGGACAAAAAAAGTGCTGCAGTAACCTCATGTGCCATCTCAACCACCTGTGAGAAAAACTGTTGCCGCCATTAAGCCTAATAACCTTCATTATCGAGTGTACTGATACTCGAGGATTTTGTCTCAGAGTGTTGAACGGTCTGTATTATCTTGAGTTGCCTTTCTATGGGCAATGTAACCTCGTTCAGATGAGTCAAAACAAATGATTTTTGGCTTGGTTCGAGATTGCTCTTTTCTCAGATTGATGAGCCACCATGGTCTGAAGAATTGTGCTCACTACTTTGTCGGCTGTTCTGCTATGGACTTTGACTTGGCTACTATCAGTATCGTCCAAATAATGGTAGATCTGTATGCCTACCTTTCTGATCTCTGCGATTAATGTTATGAGAGTTTTGGTAAATATTCTTGGGGACTGTGAGAGCCCGATGGCAGACTTTGAAAACTGGAAGTGGTTTTTCTCACCAGATATTTTCCGAGTTTGTGATGAATCGGGACATGCAGGTAGGCATCCTTTAGATTGATACTGACCAACCATGGAGTCCCTTTTCACTGCTTAAATGGAGGCTAGAGACTCCATTTTGAATTTTTGATTATAGACGTAATAATTCCGATTTCGAGATCCAGCACTGAGATTTTTTTTTTTTTACTAGAAACAGGTTTGAGTAGTAGCTCTTTCGTGTTCTGTATTGGCATAGGCTCGATGGCTTCCTCTGTAAAAGTTGAGTTACATAATCTCATCATTGTCTAGTCTTTCCTGGGTTGCTGGGGGCTTGAATGGAAGGAATGATGTTTTTCCGGTAGTTCTCGAAACCGTATTTTTGTAGCCTTGTGAATTATACCTCAGCCACCCAGGAATCTGAAATCGTTGGTCCCAAATCTTCGAGAAAAGTTTCAATCTTCCTCCTACTTTCTCCATCTGGACCGGCGTAACCCTATTGTTGGGAGGATTGTGCTCCAAAACCGTACCCTTTTTTGGGCACCTGAAGACTGTCTCCCTGTCTTCCAGGTGGCTGATCTGTTCTGATCTTTCCCAGGTCTATAAATATTGGTCTCAAAAGGATCCTCCTTGTTAAATGACGACTCAAATAACATTTGCTAAAATGTGACAAAATTCAAACAAATTGGTTATTAATGGCTTGCATGTAGATTAGTATGATACATTCATTGGTTAATACATGAGAGGTACAAAAAGCTCAACTTTGCTGTTCTAATTCTCAATCATGATTTACCAACAAACATTTCTTTTTATTTATAGATTCTAGCAACAAAAGTGACGTACAGATACAATTACCTCTAGGAAGGTTATAGATTATAAGACAAAATGTAACTATTATGTACCGTTATAACTTCTTTCTGATTATATGAAAAAATATTGTGCAGAGTTTTTACAATTATTGTAAATATTTTATATCCAGTCCACCTCAGGCCCTAAGAACTTTATCTTACACACACAACCTATCAGTATGACTTTATCTTTGTAAGGAAATGGAGATGGATATATACCAATAAATTATTCCTTTCTTGGACTAAGTCTTAAAAGGGAACTAAAGTCACCTGACAACACTGTCCTACTAACTCAGGGATCCTCAAAAACTATGGCTCTCCAGATATTGAAAACTACAACACCAAACATTCCCTGGCTTTCCCTGTTAGTGCAGAATGCAGGGAATGTAGTTTTTAAACATCTGTGAGAGCCATAGTTTGAGGTTCCCTGTACTAGTTTTAAAGCGCATTTATAATGGTACAAACAAGCTGTGTCTCACCTCTTCATTTGCTGTGGTGTTGGAAGATTAATGAAATTAACTGTGGGAACGAGGGTAGGTTTCCACAACATCTCTCTGGGTTGTGCTGGGAGTCTAAATGTACGCCGTACATTTCTGAGCATACTCTCTATGAAGAGTATGTTCTATGAAGAGTGTTCAGAAGTTAAATGAAGAAGCTGCAATCTATGCTCAGCACAGAGACCTAGGCATAGCCTATGTTAAAAACATCAAGGATGCTGCCTTAACAGTACGAATAGCGATTTCACAGTGTATGTATTGCTATTGCAAAAATGATTCAACACTCGTGCCCCTAACAATACAGGTTCCTTCGTTTTATATACAATACAGAAAAGTAATTTTGCAATGTTTGCCTATCCAGTATGAAACAATTATATATTCAAATAGTGCCCAGCACCAAACTGATTTAAGGGCACCTTTATTATTGTGGCTAAATTATTCCAGCAAAGCCAAACGTTCAGGGGGTAAACTAAGCTCATTAAATTTTAGGACGGACATGCCCTTTAAATCAGTTTGAGCTGTATTATGTGATATATACTGTTGGCTATCGGAGACACATGCCAACCAGACAGGATATGAACATAGCACTACCCAAATGCGCCAGGGTTGGGACTGCACTCTAATGTTATCATTTCTATCCAGGACAGAGGCATATAGAAAACTAAAATTAGTAAGTGTAGGTGATTTGAACCTGTAACCTCATAGATTTCCAAAAGTAAAACAGTATCTACTAGCCAGCCAGAGCTATCACAAATTAGGACGTTTATTTAGAAATGCCTCTGTTTTCTATCTACACAAGGAAGCAAAAAAAAAAAGTGTTGAACCTTTACTATTGTTCCAGGTAGGCTGTTCCTTGTGCCAGCCTCATGCTGGCTGGAAATATACTGCAGCTTTCAGTGTTTATCAAGGCTTCTATATAGTGTTGAAGATATCGTAAGAAAAAAATCCTGTGAATAGACCACAGTGATTATGGGGTCAGAGGGCTTGTCCGAATTGGTGCACATGTTTACTATAAGGTGTATGAAGACTTGAATAGACAGAGACCCACAGTTTTTTCCCCTGCAATCTAGCCGAATGTTTTTTGCTAGCTTAGCAGAACCACTGCCGTCACAATCTAATACCAGCTGGAAACTGCAGAGGCAAAAGCATCTGAAAGCACTGCGGTATCAAATTCTCCCTCTCTCAGTTCTGCCAGTAATTGCAATATTGTATTGTGCTAATCAGCCACCTGGATACAGAGGATACATGTTGCAATTATCACTAGAAGGAGAGACTGCGACTGCTTCAGCTGCTTTTGCAGTTTCTAGCTATGTGGCCCCCGCATTGGCTGTGTTGGGCACCTCTATATCTACTGGATTAGATCATGATAGAGAACAGAAACTTTGTTTTTATGTTAAAAAAATGGTTCTTCCAAAATGTCCGGTTGTATCTTGTCGTCTCTGTGGGTCATCCTGTCTGCGTCTCTCTCCAGTCAGTCTCTCACCCTGCCGGTTCTCCTGTCTCTCTCCCTGCCAGTCTCTCGTTGTGTTTCTATCTCTCTGTCTGTCTCGCTCTACGCGGCCTTCTCTCTTGGCCTTCCCTCTCTCGGTTCGCCAGTAATTGCAATATTCAGGTGCAATATACACCTGGAAACGGAGAGGATACAATTGTTGCAATTATCAGCAAACCGAGAAAGGAGAGTTTGCGACTGCTTTCAGCTGCCTTGATGGTCCAGTTTTCCTAGCTAGTGCGGTCCCCAGCGTTGGTCGTCACTGTTGGTGTCACTCCTCTGTCTGCGTCTCTCGTTGTCGGTCTCTTGTCTCTCTCTCTGCCTGTCTCTCTCCCTGCCTTCCTCCTTCCCTGCCTGTCTCTCTGGTGGGTTTCTATCTCTCTCTGTCGTCTCTCTCTCTCTCTGTGTGTCTCGCTCTCGCCTCGGTCTGTCTCGCTCGCTCTCCGGTCTGTCTCGCTCGCTCCGGTCTGTCTCGCTCGACTCTCGGTCTGCTCTCGCTCGCTCTCGTCTGTCTCGCTCGCTCTCGGTCTGCTCGCTCTCTCTCGGTCTGTCTCGCTCTCTCTAGGTCGTCTCGGTCTGGTCTCGCTCCTCTCTCGGTCTTCTCCGCTCTCTCTCAGGTCGTCTCTCTTCTCGGCCTCTCTCTCTCTCAGTTCTCACTCGCTGTCTACTCACTCGCTGTCTCTCTCTTGGCTGTTCAGAAGAACAGAGACAGAGACACAGGACAGACAATAATGTGTGCATGTTGCTAAAAAACACTGGTGTGAACGCTGATTAAGGGAAAGTTCAGTGGAAAAATATATATATATTTTTTAAATTCTTAGTTTATATTATGCATACCTAGTTATTACATATTCTCTAAAAATCAGTTACATTTATACCCTTGCTATCCCTGCTGTTGAATTAGTGTGAACATGATATTTCTTATTCTGTATTGGTCCTTCTTTCAGGATGCACCAATTCCTTGGAGTGTTCCTAACAGTAATTTCTACTGATTGGCTGTTGGATGGGTCCAAACATGCTCAATCTCTGAGCAACTGAATCAACCAGGTGCTGGTCAGGGCAAGATCATAAACAGTCTCTACTAGGGGCTGCAAACAGAAAGTCAGTTATTTCAGAAGCATTATTTATACACAGACAAATGCTGAATGAACGGGGGTGGGGAGGAAATTACTGTCCTTTTACTTAACGCAAGAATTTCGCAACTGAGTTTCCACTTAAACTATAAAATTAATGCAACTCATTTTCCCTACCATCAAATTTCCCTGCCTGCCCCACCTGGCTACTTTTCCATGCCACACGGCTGGAACAAAAAAATTCTGGGGGAATGGGGCTTTTTTGGAGGTGTTGTACTGGCAACATGGAATCTTCTTACAGATTCAGTAATCACATATACAGGATGCTTTATGCAACTTACGGACATAGTAATTTGCGATGGGTGTTAGGGGAGGAAAGAAAAAAAAAAAATATATATAAAAAAAATAAAATAATAAAAATAAAAAAATATTCTTCTCTCATTTGTCGAGACAGATTCTAGAAGACGCTTTTTCTTCCTTCCTGTGATAGACTCGTCTTTCCCAAGGCAAACAATATAAACCGGAAGAATTTAACAACTGGCAACCAGAAAAAAAACACCTTCCTTTCAATCCCAGAGAAATCGGTGTTGCCAGAGAAACGAAACCATTATGAGGTGTCCCAGTCCACCATCCCAATGTAGGAGAAAGCTGTTAACATTCAAGGACCAACATCTTACAATCAATGGATTTTAGTATAGTATCAAGGGATAGAAGATAAGTTGTAACGGCCTCCCCAAAACAACCATTGTTTTTAAAGGACAACTAAATAAGCACAGAAACCACGTGAACCAAACGCCGAACACCACTGAGTCAAAACCAGTATCTGTGTCTTACCTTCTCATTTTCATACGCGCTGGGAAATTTACCTAAATATCTTATGGTTTGGCTTTACTTCACAGCATTCTCTATCACACAATTTGGGCAACCGACCATAATTTTCTGCACATGCTCAGTCCTTTATGCTATGGCAGAAACTTGTACAGTTGGTCACACCATTAATACTCGCTAGCCAATCCGTTTTACAGGACAGATAAAGCAAGGAAGAGCATGTGACTGAGGTCAGGAGGTGGGGTCTGACACTTAACATACACACAGATACATCCAGTTTCTAACAGGCTTACATTTCTTAATACAATTTACGAGGTGTGATTTTATACTTATTGATTTTGAGGTAGTTTTGTTTTCAGATCTGGAGTATAAAAAATTGGGTTTAGTTCTCCTTACAGTCAAATCTTCCCAGATCCAAAGAAGCAAATGCGCATTAAAACACACCATTGCAGGATTCTGGTGTAGAAAAAAATTGAATCAAAAATGGTGATAACCGAAAGATCATCAAGGCATATCTCCCCTATTTTTGGTAAGAAGGCTTCGAGAGTTAAGGTGCGGTTTCTAGCTCTGCATACCTACATTAGTGTTATAGCCACAAAGTCCGTTCAAATGAAAACATATAAAAAGTATCTTACAGCAAATATTTCCAGGAGTTGATGTGCAAGATAGATTCTAGCAGATTGCGTATCTTCACATACCTATACATCCCGCCCACAGGGATGTTTCTAATTAGGTTCTGTGTTTCCCATCAAGCACTCCAATACAAAGCAATTTCTTTTGCCCTATCAACATCACCAAGGGTATTTTTCAAGTTCTTATAGACTTAATTGATAACTTCAAGGCTTGCAATGTTTTTCCTATAACAGTTTATGAAAAAGTCCTTGTTGCATGTGTATTTTGCAGAACACTCCTACTATTAACCCGATTTTTAATTGATAATTGTGTTAATAATAGCTCATATGAAGAACTAAAGGCCCCTCCAAATAATATTAAGTACTGGTAAAAAATGTTTCACGAAAAAGATTTATAATGGAATGTCCACCCCTTTCTTTAAAAATACATATATGTATAATACCCCCCAAAACCTAAGTTCATTTTGGCCAAAAGCTTAAATCGGCACCCAGCAACGAGCGATATAATACGTCATGCTCCTCCTCGCTCCACCCCTCACCGCCGTGGCGTCTGCACGTTCCGGGTAAGGCAGTCAGTGTCGGCCGTGACTACTTCACGGCCAATCACGACGTCCATTCCGGAGCAGTCTCCCCTGAGGCTGCGAAGAAATAAAAAAAGAACACAGCAGCCAAGTGGAGATTGATAAGAACCCCCGAAGCGGCGATGAGCAAGGAGCATGTAAATATATAGTCTCCGTGTGGGAGCCGATTTAAAGCTTTTGACTAAAAACGATCTCTATGTTTTGAGAAAAAAAAGGGTAATCTACAATATATGAATTTTTGAAAAGAGGTGGTGGACAGTCCCCTTTAACATTTAAATCAAGACAGAAAGGTCAAAATGTTGCAAACAAAAGTGTAGTCGCCTATACAGAAAATGATCGACTTTACAGCCAATCACAAAAATATGTCATCCAAATTAAGGTACGGTGCTGCGAGATCCAAATGTTATTCTTGTATGACTTCACATGAGCTTGACAGGACAGCATCCATGTCGGTTTGGCAAGGATCACACAATTTTATTGATTGAATCATCAGGAATAGCCAAGAAAACAGTCTGACAGTGCCTCCCAGAATTTATCAATATTCTTGGTTTCGTCTTCCTGCTCCTCTTTCATCCTACCCCACATATGCTCAATGATGTTCATGTCAGGTGACTGAGCATCTTGATCTTTCCCTTAAGGAACTTATATGTGGAGATGGAAGTATGGGATCGGAGTCCCATCCTGCTGGATATTGGCTTTTTATGGTTGGGAATATATGAGGTGGTAGCTAAGATTTCTTGTATTTTTACCATAATTGTGTCTTACACCCCTGCCAGAATCCCTCGCACACCCCCCATACTGGTGTAACTCCCAGACATGATTTTTGCCTCCACCAAACTTCACTGTTTCAGTAGGTCTCCCTGCAATATTTGCGGCTACTGTGGTGAAATTCAACAGATTCATCTAAAAAATCCACCTTTTGCCACTTTTTTCAGCGTCATACCTTTTAGCCCCAAGGCTGTGGGATGGCAAGTGCCACACGGTTTTTCAATGGTCCTGTTGTTTAGTGCGGCTTATGGGCACTGAGTTCGACCATGAGGAGGCTATTTGAGACAGATCCGATAAACGCTAGGTTCTTTGACACAGGGATTTTGAAATAAATGGGCTTGCCTGGATGAATCTTAGGCAATGTGCAGAGGTCTATTTGCAGTTGAATGTGAAGTTAGTGTACTGGGGTTCTTTTATCACACTGACACCTAATTGAATCCATATATTAGTCACAGGTGAAGCCCAGATTACAAGGGACAAACACTATGTCTTTGCAAAATTGACTCAATGGCTGTATCAAGCTGTGAATATTAGAATACTTTGTTTGTTGCGTTTGTTGCATTGAAAACAGTATTACTAACAGCGTTGGGGTAAAAAGAACCATTTCTTGAAACAAAATCTCATTAGAATTATTGTTAAGGAGCACTTCAGGTCTATTTGTACACAAGCAACAAGACTTTAGTCAGAAACTGTAGACAACATCATGATAAAGGCACAGTCCAAAGATTTTACTATTGGCTCAGACAGATATACGCTTCAAAATGCCTCAAGAGTCAGGGGTGGATCAGTAAACAGGAAAAAAAGATTCATCTTTACTCGTAAATGACTGGAATTCTGGGGCATCTATAGATTCAATTTAAAATGTCGTGTCTCTTTCCAGTCACCCACCAGAGAAAAGAAAATTATTCAAAGATGAAAATCTATTAAATTTCCTGCCAGTTAAGCCAAAGTAGGGAAACAGTTAGTGAAGGTTAGTATTACGAAAAGGGATGGTTTCCATGGGCAATGTTACACCTTCAGTATCATTACAATGGACATGTTGTCTCAATGGGTCTAAAACCAGAATTCGAACAAGATTATTTTACTGAAAGCATCCCTCAGAGCAAAACTACGTGTGGTGGACCCTAACAAAAAATATCAAACCCAGGTCCTTAAGAACCCTAAGTGGGAGACATTAACAACGATGTGATTCAAGAGGCGGGGGCAACTTACAAATCGCAAACAAGTAGCTCAAGCGTTCGGATCTAGAAAACAAAAAGCAGCATCTCCCAATGACAAGTAGTGTCTCTAGTCAGAAAGCTCTTTTCATTCCAAAAATGGATAACTGGGACAATCCATCAGAATCCTGTCAGACAATGCATCAACAGATTTGTCCTATCCAGAGAATGGAGCTTGTTACCCAATGTCTTATGAGTGGGATAGTGGTAGGTAAGTTTAATTGGTGTGCCATTTGAGAGAATTACAGGACACAAGTTGTACAGCAATCATTTAAAATAGCATACAATGGCAAACAATTTAACAGTAATTTGTACTTGTTTGCACATTCTCTCCCTAACCCTGGCCCTTCTCTTTTTTATGAATGTGTTTGGAGTACTTCCCACTGTTAAGGACACACCAATACAATACAATCATGGAAAAGTCTGATAAAAATTTTTCCATTTGTCCAATCAGCCATTCACGAACGAACGGATGTACAATCTTGGAATATCCTGATATCATATGACTGGGATTAGTGCATGTATGGCCTTTAGTAATGGCCTATGTTATGTAGCACACAATTTTATTTTACACCTGCACAGGTTTCTGTTGACAGCTAAGAAATACAGATTAGCACATAGGGCATGGGACATTCATCCTGCCATCAATTCCCTGTGCAGGGAGCTGTGCGCTCAGTCCATGTGGGTAGCTGTGGAGAGGAGAATGGGAATGACAAGGGAGCAAAATAATCTCTTAGCATTGTGGAAAATGTGTGCACTTAATTCTTTTAACCCACATTAAAACAAATGTATAGAACAGAAAAGTTTGGCATTTGTTCTGTGCTACAACCTAACACCATAAATTCCATACCTGAGTGCGGTGCATGTCCATAAAAGGTACACGCCCAGTAGCTAATTCACAGGCAGTGATCCCCAGACTATAGATGTCAGACTTTACATTGTATCCATACAGGTCCTGAGAAATGGAAATTTATATTAATTAAAGCAATTTTAAGAATTTTTCTAGACCCCCAAAACTGGTCAGGGCCATTTCTGCACTGTGTAAACATGCAGCACACCTATCACACTAATTTTCACACAATGCCTTGGGTATTAGGAAATGCCACAGTAGCCTGAAATCTGCTAAATGTTTTGTAAAAATATGTGATTTTGTGTTATTTTTGGGGAAGACTACAAGGTTCATTTAATACCCATTTAATATAGCACCAATTTTAATGCAAGCTAACAGCTGGCTTTAGAGGCATGCAATGGGTAGCACCAGTTCGTAATTTACTCACCTATATCCGCAAATGCTAAATTAAATTGACAGTAGGCCAGCAATTGTGGATCCAATCTGCCCCCATATGTTCATGATTTTTTCTGCCCACTAGATGGAGCCAATGCTACTGGTATTTTAATGATTATGGGTAAATAAAAGTTGTTGATCGGGTTCACCATGTAATTTGCACCTGAGGAAGAAGCTGCTATATTATGTTGTGCCAATCTCCACAATAACAAAGCTAAAAGCTAAGAAAAATAGGGTATGGGCTCTATACTCCAATTCCCAATACACATCTCAATCCTCCATCCACAGAGTAGTCCACTAATACTCTGTTCTTAACAGTTCTTAAAAAATCTTCTAGACCACTTAGCCCCTCTCACTCTATTCCAATTAAGAGTAGGTGCTTCCAATTAAAGGGAAACATTTTGTTAAAGTGTACGTGCTTACAAAAACATTAAGTTAAAAACATTTTTTGCATAAAAGGTGCTAGTTGTTATTGCAATTGCTTAGCACTTGAAATGCTATTCGAAACGTGTTGTGCAGATTGAGTGAATTGTCTCATTAAATACACTTTGTCACAGCTGAGGCTGTGGTTCATCGTATTTATGCTCTTTTTGGCGCACTTGTGGGGTTTTATCGAAAACCACTTCCATCACACCAAAAAATACCAGCTACAAATGCAAGGACACCGCAGTACTGAACTTCTCTACAAGCAGATCAAAACAATATGTAAAACTTTGTCTATATATATAATGTAATGCATGTTTCATACAGTTAATAACATGCTACCTACCTGTCTCAGTAGTTCTGGACTAAACCACGGAAGCATTGCAGTGCTGAAATTTGGAAAATCATGTGCCACCTTCATTTTCTCTCCACATTGGATCAAACAATACAGATGGCTAAGGCCAGAAAGTGACACCAAACCGTCTTCCGATATAAGGATGTGGCTAGCCTTCAAATTCCTTAAGAAACAAAAACAAAATTGGTTTTATTTGCAAATCCCTATCTGCTGAATTCCCAGGGAGCTAGGACCTAGCATTTTACAGGAGAGGACCCAACTGTGTAATGACATTTGCTTACCTGTGAATATATCCATTTTGGTGTAGATAGTCGAGTCCTTTTAACACTCCGTACAGAATTGTTCCTATTAAAACTTCATTCATACCTTCAGGGTAATAGTTCTTGATAAGGCTACTAGCAGATCCTTAAAATATAATATAAAAGGAAATGCTAATTACTTTGCATTTAATGAATCTTCCCAGTTTCTATAGATATAACAAGCACACCAAATGTGCAGGGCATTAACCAAATATTAATGAATTTGCATTACAATGTATAGAATGAAGGTGCACCAAGCCAAATTGTCACATTCCAGACAGCTTCCATAAATGAGAAAACTCATAAAAAAAAAAAAATTAAAAATTCACTGTGATTGGCTAATTATAAGGTCAATTGAAGTAACTGTTTCAGTGCAGTCCATATTTTTCAGTGCATGCAATCACAATTTTGGTCCATTTGTATACACAGTGCACTGTTATGCATGTGAATAAGAGCACACAAAAAAGCTACATACAAATATACACACAAAAGAATTGGAAATTAAAATTTTCACACATTTTTACTCACAATGTATTGGGAAACCAAAAATGCATTGAAAAAATGGCATGGCCGTTTTTTCATGCATTGTAGTGGGGTCTAGGGGTTATTCATAACAGGAACACCCATAAGCCTATCATTTATATATGCTTAGTGCCAATAAATTCAAGCATTAGATCGTACCTTATAATATATGTGCTAATATCAAGTGCAAGAAAAACCCATCAGACAAAATACTACACTGATTCAAACAAAAAAGATGCCCATAGCCATCTACAAGTAAATACATTCTAATCAGTTATAATGGAGACAATATGTGAATGGAACAGGAATGACCACCTCACATGCACTGGTAACAGTTACTCACTATATGCCATGAATGGACTAACAATCCAAAGCCAGGACCCTGCAGTAAATATTTTCCAGGAAGCCACAATATTGGGATGACGAAAAAAAGATGACATGGCCAACTCATTCTAAAGAAAGAAAATTTGACAGGATACATAATAAATGACAAACACAAAAGCAAGAGTGAAAATTCTAACAAATGGCAAGATCAATGTATCATTCGATCAGTTAGGGCTAGGCCACACTATGGCGTTTTTCTTGCGTTTGCGCATGCGATTGCACTTGTTTTTTTTCAGATCATTGAAACCGTGGCAACTCACCGAAAATGCGCGATTTCAGGTGAGTTGCGATTGCGCATGCGTTTTACTATACCTAATGGAAAAAAACGCATGTGCAAATGCAACAAAATCGCACATGAAATCGCATGCGATTCCGTGTGCGATTGTGATTGCTGCGCAGTGTGGCCGTGTCCTAAAGGTGCCCATACATCAGTCCAGACATTCCTGTGAAATTCTGAAACCAGCTGGCCTGATTATTTTGTGATTGATATTACAAATGTACCGTCAGCATGCACCCCCCCCCGCCGCATTGGTTAATCACATTCATACCAAACAAAACATTGAACTGATCTCAGTGTATTGCCAGCATAACTTACTTGTAAAGTTTTTAAATGTTCATCAGTGCAGTTTTCCAGATCTGTAATTCGCACAGTGACTAGTGTTCCCGTTGGGGAGTGTCGAGCAAGGTAGACAGTGGATAAATTCCAGAACCCTTTTCCTACAAAGTTGCAAAGATCATTAGAAAAAGTTGTTTGCATGCAAGTTTGCGTAAATAAATACAGATTTTTGCAATAAAACCTCTGAGTCTAGTGAAATTCCTGCCCAAGAAAGAATTTTAATCTATGCTATGCGAGTCTGTAACACCATATACCAAAAAAAAGAGGGCAGATATTTAAGGCTGGTGTCAGGAAAGTGTGTAGTGACTTGGCAAGAATGGGTTAACTAGTGGTATTAGTTCTTGCAAAGGACCAATAAAAATACCATTCCACCCTGGAACAGTCCTATTGTTTATATTACAATTAGTGAAGCATGGAACTAGATCTCCTTTTCCAGACAATGTGGGCCGAACCGTGTATCTGAAATTCTCTTCAGCTAGGGGTCTGGTGGGTACTAAAAGGTCATTTTAAGGACAGTCATACATGTAAAATAAATGTATTTCGGTATTGGAATGTGTAAGATAGAAACCAATATTATATTTATGAATAGAACAGAAGGCCCTTCAAAATGATACCCAACATGGAGCCCTTATTCCCTTGCCAAGGCGAGTTATTAATATCTTGGGAAATATGGATTACACACAGGTCATGTTTGGTATTGGAGGAATTGATAATTAATACAGGAGAGGAATATGTGGTCAGTATCCCAATACAATGTACATATTTACATGTATATGGAATCTGCCTAACTGAGGGGGAATGAGTGCTTTTGTCTAGTCGTAAATCTGGACTTTGCTAGACACTCCCACCTCATGCAATAGCCAGGAGGGGGTGTTTCATCAAATGGTTTAAAAAGCCTTGTAGCCCATATAATTTTGTTCATACTTAGGGGACATGCTAAAACCGTGTGTATGGACCCAATGTTTCTTCCCGCCCCAGGATACAGGATTTCTTCTAGTTAGTAGGGTCTGTAAATATTTTTATCCTTTTTATTTTCTCTAACTGTTGTACTTATTGTACCGTATATACTCGAGTATAAGTCGATCCGAGTATAAGTCGAGGTACCTATTTTTACCTGAAAAACTTGTAAAAACTGATTGACTCGAGTATAAGTTGAGGGTAGAAATTATCACCACTACTGCCTTCTGATTCTGTGTTGTTTTTAGGCTTTAGTTGCCCTTTAAATGGACAGCTGAATTCCCATATATGAATCCCATATAGTAATAGCCAAATCCAGTACCAGTAACCTCCAATTCTTTGGCACTCCACATGTTTGGAAACTACAACTTCCAGCATGCTTTGTTGTTGCGAGTTTCCGTTTCTAAACATGTGGAGTGGCAAGGTTCAGTAAACTTTCAATTAAGCTTACCATCATCTACAATTCTCCTGAACCCCATATAGTAAAGGGCCCTCTGACCCCTATATAGTAAAGGGAACTCTGACCCCCATATAGTAAAGGGAACTCTGACCCCCATATAGTAAAGGACTCTCTGACCCCAATAGTTAAAAATGTCACCTGAGAGTTGTACTTTCAAGCTGTCCTTTGCACTGTACTAGCAGCTGTTTTTTGCCCCAAACTGAGGAGACCCTTCAGATTTACAGATTCCAGTGACAGTGCTGAGTGAGTCCAGCAGCCAGAATACAGGAAGTATAAAGGCAGATCAGCTCCTGTAACTTTCTATGCAGGTTAACACAGCGCCACCTACTGGTTACTATCTGTAATTGCAGAATTTGCATCTAAATTAGGACTTGACTCGAGTATAAGTCGAGGTTAGGTTTTCAGGCTGAAAAATTCGACTTATACTCGAGTATATACGGTATGTCATTTTTATTATAACACCATTTTATTTTATTTTTGTATTATATGCACTGTCCACCTTTTGGAATATTAAATCTAAAATTTAATACATTTTGTCTTTGATGCTCTAAAAGAACTCAGTTAGCCTCTGATAAGTTTATATGTGTTTGAATGGAGTGTGCAGTGTAAATGCTAATTAACTCTGTGACTGCTTGTGAAGGACTGATGCTAATTAACCAGTTAGTTGCTGGAGTGAATGGTGTAGTGTTAACCATTTAGCTGCCAGGACAGGGGTGTGCATAGTCAGCGAGAGTCAAGAGTGTTTTTGGGGCGTCTTTAAGGCCGTAACTTAAAGTGGTGGCAGCGAATACCGATTAATTAGTCAGATCACGTGCCCAGCGAACTGGCGTTCGTGACAGCTGGGTGACAAGCAGTTTTTTTGGCCAAACTGTCCAATATTTGTGTGTATCTGTTAGTCAGTCAGACCGACATCGGTTAATGGTTTTGCTGGCAACCTGTTGGTCTCCTGATCGCCCCGGTAAATCACCACCGATCAAACGGCCGGGAATAAAAATTAGTCCCAGTATAAAGTGTGCTCTGGAGCAAGCAAGTAAGTATTTTCTGAGAAGAGAGT
This sequence comes from Hymenochirus boettgeri, assembly GCA_019447015.1. Classification (NCBI taxonomy): domain Eukaryota; kingdom Metazoa; phylum Chordata; class Amphibia; order Anura; family Pipidae; genus Hymenochirus; species Hymenochirus boettgeri. The sequence continues at coordinate 98,704,381 of CM033477.1, forward strand.
CATATCACATACAGTACAAGCAATGTGCTAATGTAATTAAACTCTTGCAGAGTTCTATGGCTATAAAAAAAAATTTAAAGTTTAGAAATCATTTACCTAAATAACTGAATCGTCATCCTGATTTTAGCGGCTGTCTGCTAGGAAAGTCATTTAAAGATTTACAGGGTGTAGTTCCTTGGGGCAGGATATAAAGCTCTATAGTCAAAGAATTGTTAGAAATTAACAGGAATTGTAAAAATTCTAAAAGGTGGCCATAAACATTTCCGGTATTATGGCAACTTTAAAGGGTATCTCCACTCGTTTTTATAAGTTTTGTGAATCCAGTTCTATTGAAGAACGGGAGGTAAAGGAGCTGTGCCTTACCTTCCGTTCTTCAATAGAACACACAGGAGCCAGGAGAGAAGGTAAGAACTTACCCGCTCGCTCGCTCCCCGGCGCTTGGTCTGACAGGTCCCGACGGACCTTGTCTTCTATGCCATAGATCGTCATGCGCATAGAAGACAAGGTCCGTCGGGACCTGTCATGCGCCGGGGGAGCGAGCGAGCGGGTAAGTTCTTACCTTCTCTCCTGGCTCCTGTGTGTTCTATTGAAGAACGGAAGGTAAGGCACAGCTCCTTTACCTCCCGTTCTTCAATAGAACTGGATTACGAAAACTTAGAAAAACGAGTGGAGATACCCTTTAAGTAAAAGGTGCCAATACTATCGTGTATGGCCGCCTAATCCCCATACCACATATGTGTGTCGACAGATAGCAATGTGATCAGTCTGCACAATGCGATAGGAATTGCATGTGTATGGCCACCTTAAAAGCAGGCCAGTTTTCAGCTTCTGCTGAAGATGTGGACTGGAAGATGAAGTTGAGAGAAAATAATCTATCAGACCTAATTGCCTTTTTTCGACCTGTTGATATCTTCAAGCAGCCAATCGAAGAAAAAAAAACCAAGAAAATTACCAATATTTTTCTTGTCCAAATTCAAACAAATCAGTTGAAATGAGTGAAAAATCATCCCTGTGTATGTATGCTTAAGGCCTGGTACAAATCACCCAATTTCAGACTGGTATTCACCGTGACAGATTTAGGGCTTGGTATTCCTTACTTACAGAATCCTGGTTGATAAACTGATCTGTAGACAGTTAAGAATTAAAGATACACGGCGAAAATTTCTGTGTGATTGGATGAAATGTTCCAACATTGATTGGTATTCTGCCAGTCTAATAGCCAGACTGATCGCATGGCTTGTTAAAATACACATACAGGGAGATTCAATAAAAGTTCTTATCGTTTAAAATGGTGCTAATTTTGCCCCAACCAATCAGATCTTATTTAACATTTGAAAGCTAACATCTGATTGGTTGGGGCAAAATTAGTACCATTTTAAACGATAAGAGCTTTTATTGAATAACCCTGATAATCTGCTGTAATTTCCCAATATGTCCAACTGTCCAGGAAGACATTTTAAAACAAAAAAAATGGCTGCTCAATTGATTCGGCAGAGCTTTTTGTCTGTTAACTGTGGGATTAAATACAATTTACTGGTATTTGAAAAAATATCAGATCAAAATGTATAATGATTGACTACAAAACTGTATTAGCCAAAACCAATAATAATGCTTATGATAAACACTGATTAAAAAAATAGGATAATTGCGATGAAAAGGATAACTATAACAAAACCTAACTTTTTAAAAATGGAAAGTACCTGGGGCAGAGAGGTAGAATTCATTATTCCAACCTCCCATGTGAACTACAGCATGTACAGTTTTATTTTGCCAGGTTAGCCCTAAACTAGTCCTGTATTAAAGATAGTGCTGAAGCCAGGAGGAAGACTGGCAGAACCAGTTTTTTCTTTTGGGCTGATGCTCCTCTCAGAAACAATATTGGGAGGTAGGAATTAACAGGGAGATTCAATAAAAGTTCTTATCTTTTAAAATGGTGCTAATTTTGCCCCAACCAATCAGATTTTAATTAACATTTTAAAGTTAACATCTGATGGGTTGGGGCAAAATTAACACCATTTTAAATGATAAGAACTTTTATTGAATAACCCTTTACCAGTCCTATATGCCTGTCCCAAGCACTCTTAACTTTTTTTTTTTACTTTATTCACACTATAGTTCTTTTTTAAAAGGGTATTTCTACCCCCACAAAAAAATGATATTATGTAGGGAATACCCCATAACCTAGACCTTGCTAGGTTTAAATTGCAAAAACCATCTCCAAAAGATACTTAACACCCATCGTTCCCTTGGGGCCAACTGGCAGCCGCATCGGTGACTGGCTGAGACTCAGCCAATAACTGACACAGCTGCTGGTCCGGCCCTCTCTGCTGTTCCAATGCGGAAGAACAGCAAAGGGAGCCAAGGGAACAAGGTGGATAAGTTTTTTTGGGGGACGAGTTTTGCCATTTAAACCTAGTGTGCAGGGTGAGGGGGGATTCCCTTAACTTACCCATTTAGAATTTTTTCCTCAAATGTGATTCTGTGTGATAAAGGGATCGGGGTGGGGTGGAAGGAGCTCTACTGCGCATTCCAGGAAGAGGCAGATAAGGATTACACACAGAGAGGCTCCTACTGTTCACTTTCATCAGGTAAGGATCTTTTAACACTACACAATGGGGCCTACAGTGGGGAGGATTATTGAAAATATTTATTGTAGTTAAAGGATTCTTTATGACATTTATTTTAACATGTGTAGTGCAATCTGCATTAATGCAAAATATGAACTAGTACAAGAATACACATGGAAAAGTAAAGTACCAAGTTCCTGTTGGAGTTCATAGGTTGATGCATCAGAGGAACGTACTGGCATTTCATGATCTCCTATGGTAGGAGGAATCCAGCTACGAGGCAGTTCTTTTACCTGGCAGAAGAGTAAACATATTAAACTTTCACTGTACATAATTTATTGCATCCACAGCACAAGTACAGATTTAGATCTCATCGATAAATTATTTCATTTTTTAGCATAAGAGTAAATAGGGTCCACTTGTTTTTCACTTCCTCTAACTTTATATTTTATTAAAGCTCTTAGATTTGATTTATTTGCAACACTATTTAAGTATACATCATAAAATGTATTTACTGTTCATTATCTTCTATCCACAGTATTTCATGTCATTGATTTCGGTGCCAGTCTAGTTATCATGTAGCAATTGTGATTTCCTTACCCAGTTTGAGGAAATGCTGGAAGATGAGTCTTTGTCTAGGCTTATCGATATCACTTGACTCCGTCTCAGACAGGCACAGTCCTAGAACAGTTAAACTTTTATCTTGATCTGGTACCACAAAAGCAACAACCAGCATACACAGTATCATGGTTTTCTAATTTTTTTATATTAAGACAGAGGTTATCATCTCATGCATATTCTTTATAGCATATAGTTACAAATACAAAAACACTGGAAAATTGCAAAAACTTACCAAACAAGACATCGAATTAATTTAAGAGTTAGATTTTCTTTCATGAGTCCCTCTCAAACCCTAAAAAGATAACAAAGGGAAGTTACACTAAGGGTAACTTAGGCTGGGTACACATTAGGATTCTTCATCCCGACCAACAATTCGATACTTGTGACTGGTCAGCCAGGACGAAGGATTGACGGTTATGGCAAAAGTAGCCGCGGCCGACAGTTAAAGGGACAGTTCAGTGGAAATTATCAATATTTATTAAATTGTTAGTTTGTGTAATCCATACTTAGTTATTCTTCATATTTTCTCCCATTTTGAAAAATCAGTTTCATACCCTTTGCTGTTCCCTGCTGTTAACATTAGTGAGCTGCCATTTCAGGTTCTAACGGTCCTTCTTCCCAGGATGCACCACATCCTTGGAATGTTCCTAACAGTAATTTCTACTGATTGGCTGTTGGATGGGTCAAAGATGCTCAGATCTCTACTGAGCAACTGAATCAACCCAGGCGCTGGGTCAAGGGCAAGACCATAACGGTCTCTACTAGGGGTTCTACAAACAGGAAGTCAGTATTTCGGTTGCATTTATTTATACACAGACAAAATGCTGAACGGGCAGGTTAAGGTCATTAGGATGAAAAAATACTGCTCTTTTTTCTGAAAAGTACATGTATTTCCACTGAACTTCCCCATTAATTTACAGCACTGTTATCCTAGGAGAGAACTTACCTTTGATCGCTCCAGTTGTGGCTTACCAACCGGTCCAGACTTGATCCACGCACCCTTGCACTGTGTGCGCGCACCATGCAAGGGAATGTGGGTGCGTCTGAGACTATCGGTAAGAAGCCGTTGCTGGAGCAATCGGCAGTAGGATCTTCTGTAAGTGTTACTGAAGAACGGGAGGTAAGACAATTTCTTATTTCCCATTCTTTAGTTAAAATGAAAAATTGATAGCTGTTGTTTTAAAGGGTATGTCCACTCATTTTTTAATGATCAAGGAGACTTAAATACTAGTAGCGGAGATCAGGAAGCAAGCACGATGCGATGGGTAATTTGTTAAAGCAGTTTAAACCCTTGACAAATAAACCACCTATAGCATCATACTTGCTTCCTGATAACCTTTAAGTGCCACGGAAGATGTTGGCGCTTTATAAATCAATAATAATAATAATAATAGTATTTATGTGAAGTATTGGTACCAGGACAGGAGCAATTGGAGACATGAAGCTTATTGCCCTCTTGTTGGTCACATCATTCATCTCCAGACTAACCTGCTTCTAAAGCTAGATTCCCTCATGTCCGGATGTGTGCCTCTGGATTGGAAAAAGGCTGATGTTGTTCCAATATTCAAAAAGGGTAGTCGTTCAGAGCTGGGTAATTACAGGCCTGTAAGTTTAACTTCAGTGGTGGAGAAGGTCCTGGAAAGTTTAATAAGGGAACATGTTCTAGAGTATGTTTCAAGGACTGACATTATAAGTAGTAACCAACATGGATTTAGGAGTTATAGATCTTGTCAAACTAACTTGCTTGGATTTTATGAGGAAGTAAGTAGAAATTTAAACTAGGCATAGCAGTAGATGTAGTTTACTTGGCTTTTGATACAGTCCCCCATAGGCGACTAATGTAGAAGCTAAGGTCTGTTGGTCTGGGGAGTCACATTTGTACATGGATAGAAAATTGGTTAATGAATAGGATGCAGAGAGTGGTTGTAAATGGGGCTTCATCATTATGAACTAAAGTGCTAAGTGGGGTGCCACAGGGCTCTGTGTTGGGGACGCTTCTATTTAATCTATTTATTAATGATTTGGAAGTGGGTATTGTCAGCAAGGTGTTCCGTGTTTGCTGAAAACACAAAACTGTCGACCATTATAAACTTCAGAGGATGTGCAATCTTTGCAGAGGGATCTAGATAGATTGTCACATTGGGCTGCTAAGTGGCAGATGAGATTCAATGTTGATAAATGTAAGGTGATGCATTTTGGACTTAAAAATCCTTGTGCTGCTTATACTATAAATGGCTCTGTGTTTAGTGAATCCGTTTGAAAGGGATCTTGGAGTTTTTGCAACCGCCAGAGTCATCATGGTATTGTCTTGTATAAAGAGAGGTATGGATTCAAGGGAGGAAAATGTTATTCTTACTCTTTACAAAGCATTGGTAAGGCCTCATTTGGAATATGCAGTGCAATTTTGGAATCCTGTGTACAAAAAGGACATCTTTGAAATGGAAAGGATTCAGAGAAGGGCAACTAAATTAATAAGGGGGTTGGGGGAGCTTGAATATGAAGAGAAACTGGAAAAGTTACAATTATGTATGCTGGAGAAAAGGCGCTTGCGTGGCGATAGGATTACTGTGTATAAATACATTAACGGGCCATACAATAAACTATCTGGGGCATTGTTCACCAATAGAACATGTCAGAGGACACGAGGACATCCCTTAAGACTTGAAGAAAAAAGGTTTAGGCTTCAAGTTCTGAAAGGGTTTTTCACTGTGAGAACGGTAAAGCTATGGAACTGTCTTCCAGTGGACGTCATTATGGCAGGTGCATTGGTCAGTTTCAAAAAGATGCTGGACGAGTTTCTGCAAACAAGGAATGTTGCAAGTTAATGGTATTGATATACCGTATAAAGTAGAGTTGATCCAGGGAAATTGCCGATTGCCACTTTTTTGGCATTTTTTTTACATTTTTTTCCCCTTCATAAATTTGGTGGGGGTTTTTTTTGCCTTCCTCTGGATCAACAGTTAGAAAGGAAATGAGGATATTGCTAGCTGGGTTGGACTGGATGGACACATGTCTTTATTCAACCTCAAATACTATACTACTCACAGGTACACACAATGAATTATTGTATGGGAGCTTTTTGCGGCCGCGACCGATCACAGACCATTCGTTCAAATCGGACAAACGAATGATCGGACAGGTAGGAAAATCACAACCGACTGTGCCTCTATGGACGATCGGTCGCGCCTACCTGTCGGACGCGGCTGCTTTTGCTGCAACCGACAGTCCTTGCTCCTGGACAACCAGTCAAAAGCCTCGAACGGTCAGTCAGAAGGAAAGAATGTTCATATGTGAGGAACGTTAGCTCCTCTTCCAGGTTAAAGCTACAAACAGCTACGAAGAAGAATAAGGCAGTAAGGAGGAGAGAGGACGTTCTAAGTCCCACCCCACCACCCCCAATAATTAATAAGGGACTTGATGGTATCCTTTATTTATTAACAAAACAGATCAAAACACAGGGAATAAGACCAAATATAAAATACATTTATTAGGTATAGTACATATGGGGAGATAATTTAGCCGATATTCAGATAATTCAGCCTGATATTTTGCCCAGATCAATTGGGTGGTTGAGCGTGTTTTGCGCCATTACTGAATGTTTCTGACCAATCAGTCAGTCCAAAAAATTAGACATTTTGTTGATGAATCTTGATGATCGTGCAATCTTCAACAGGCTACATTATCAGTCAGATAAAGCTAGTCAGTCACTTAAGGCTGGGTATATAAAATAGAAGGACTGTGGGAGCACCCCTTACTGATGCTTCTGATCTGGTGAAATATTCATACAAACACTTTTCTAGGCACCATACAATATCATACTATCTCTGCACTTGTATACATTATAATCAAAGGGGTTTTAGCTACATTTTGATTATAGCTGACATAGCTAATTAAATACTTTTATTATATATTAAGAACACGTTTTCTAATTACCGGTACACACAAGTGAACATTCGTACACACGTGCAATTGCTCGTTCAGGGATCGTTGCTAAATAAATTACCCATACATGGGCCGATTATCGGCCGAAATGGCTGTTCATACACATCATGCTTTGCGCAATCGCACGTGTGTACGAACCTTTAGACTCCACGTAAAATACACACTTAAAAGGGCAATTATAGTGAGAATTTTTTTTTAATGTATCCTATAAGTCATCCCAACCACCAGGGTACCTTTAGTTTCTTTAAATTCTTCATAGTCCCAGAGATATAAGCCTTTGAATATGCTGTGATTTGTAGGAGCTGCTACACCTCATCTGTCACTCAAAGGCACACAATCCAAAGCTCCCATGCAGTACTGTCACACACTCCCTCACCCACACTGTAAGTACCATGTGCAACACAGTCAAATGCTGTAGTGCTAAACACAATCAATAAACCATTAACCCAGCAATATGAGCATAACACACTATAAAACAGCCCCTCCCCCCCAAAAAACCTTATATACATACAAAACCAGTGACTCAAATGGAACACTAATACAATATATATAATAATACAGTAATACAGACTATATACCAAACAAGACATACAGTGCAATCTATGAAATATATAGACTAAAGCAAATTAAATGTATCAGGATAACAAGCAGTTTCACTGTGTTTGTGAAGGTCTCGCTATAGCTTCTGTTACACTGGGAAGAGATATTTATTTTTGCACCTAAAGATCATAACAATTAGCAAACTTAGAGAACAGGCAGAGTTCAGTAACTTACTTGTAAAGAATCTCAGCACCACTTGTCCTCCTCTCTCCCCCTCTTCCCCTCCCTTCAGCACATTGCTACACACTTGCCCACACTTTGTTTGCTTGCAGTCTAGCTCTGGAAGGGAGGGGTCAACAGGATGTCAGCACTTCATTTAAAGTCCTTTCAACTGACCATGCTCGGACTCTGTATACAGCCCTTTACTGCTTGAGGGGGACTAGGCTACACAGCTTGGTACAAACTTCTGCCAGTGTGAAGAAACGAAGCCACACAGCAACATGAAAGTAAGGCAGCTTATACTAAGTGATCTATACACTGTATACAAAGTTTTTTTTTCCACTATAGTTGCCCTTTAAGCCTCCAATAAACTAAAACTGAATGGATAAAATGGGAGTAAAAGAAAATAAAATGTTTTTTTTTTTTACCAAGGTCAGCTTTCTAAGCATTTAAAGCATTAATCCCCAAAGTACATTCCAGCAAGAGGAGGTATAATCACAGGTGTTGGGAAACCTGGTTGGTAAGAGCATGAACTTCAGTCTCTCTCCTCATGACCAGCTCTGACCTTGACTCAATTGTTAATTCCTATAACTATGCCCTGAGTAATAACATAGATTATTTTAACTACTAACTAACTTTTGCTCTCTTACCCTTGTCCCTGGCTCAACCCCATAGCCTGCTTTAAACACAGGTGTACTTCACACACGATGCTGTGTACACGGAGAAAGTTCATGGGTTAACTTCCAAATGTTAAATATCTGATTGGTTGGGGCAAAATTAGCACCATTTTTAATAATAAGAAGAACTTTTATTGAATCTCCCTGTTTGTCAAAAAATAGGAGGAAGAAAAAGAAGAGATGAAAGAAAACAGGAAATCAAATCATACTCACAAGTTTTTTGTTTCCCAGCAGCATGTTATCATGGCAGCAGTCACTAAAATGGGTAAATCCCCACAGGTCCTATGGACAGGAAGTTAAAAGCATAAAGGTATAAAGGTACCCTCCCCCAACTATACCTTGTCTTCTTTCCAAGCTAAACATGCTCAATCTTAGATACATCACAGAAATAGGGAAGGGCATTTTGGTGACTGCTGCCATTACTGGGAAACAGAAATCTCGGTGAGTATGATTTGATTTCCTGTTTTCCCCAGATCACCATTGCAGCATGTACCCAAAATGGGATATACCAAAGCTAAATAATGGGAGGGTAAGATATATGCTTAAACACACAATATTTATTTTATGTCGGCCAGCACAGACTGCAGGACTTTTTGTCCAAATTTTGTGTCTCCTGAAGCCACCACGTCCAGCTTGTAGTGACATACAAAGGTTTTTATGGAAGACCACTTTGCCGTCTTACAGATGAGGTCTTTCGATGCTCTTGCTTCCATCGCCCAAGAACAGGCTAATGCTCTGGTAGAATGTGCCTTTAACCCGTCAGGGATCTTTATGCCTCTTATTTGATATGCTTTCCTGGTGCAGGTCACAATCCAATTGCTTATCGTTTTCTTACTTGGAGCTTGACCTTTTCTATAGCCACCAGGAACAATGAAAAGATTATCAGACTTTCTGATTTTCTTGGTTCTGCTCATATAAATATTTAGAGCCCTTACTAGGTCCAAAGAGTGCCACTTTTTCTCTAACTCAGACCTAGGCTTAGGATTACATGAGGGTAAAATCACTTCCAGATCTAAATGAAATTCCGATAAAACCTTAGGTAAAAATTGAAATGCTGGTCTCAGCCTAACTCTATTATCAAAGAACTGAATATGAGGTTCTTTTATTGACAATGCTCCAATTTCGCCTACTCGGCACGCTGAGGTAATTGCTACAAGGAAAATTACTTTAATTGTAAGAAGCCTTAAGGATATCTTCTCCAATGGCTCAAAAGGCGTCTCTGTTAGCACCTGCAGCACAAGCAGAAGGTTCCATGGTGGAGGTTTCGAAAAAGATCTTGGATTGATTCTTATCATTGCTGCAAAGAATCTCTTTACTATTGGCTCTAATGCCCAATTTGTACCCATGATTGGGTACAAATTGATTTTAGTTGAAAGTTGATCATTTCTTCCTGGAACCCTATACTTCTCAAATCGATCCCTCTCAACCTCCAAGCCGTCAATCTGAGATTGGAGTAATGCTGATATAATATTGGACCCTGAGACAAGAGATGAGGTAGGTAATGAAGGCTCGGCTGTCAGGGACAGCAGAAGTGGGTACCAAGGTTTACTCTGCCAATTTGGTATTATTGCGATCACATTCGCTCTCTGGCTCTAAATCTTCTGTAGGAATCTCCATATCAGTGGTATTGGGGGAAATAAGTATAGAAGTCCTGAACTCCAATCCTGTTGGAGAGCGTCCACTGCCAGGGCTTCTGGGCATGAAAAGCGGCTGTAGAACTGTTGACATTTTTTGTTTTGATGGGTTGCCATAAGATCTATCATTGGCTGCCCCCATCTTTTTGTTAGATCTTTGAATATTTGAGGATGCAAGCTCCCCTGTATGTACTTCCTGATGGCTCAAATAATCTGCCTGAACATTTTCTGTTCCCGCCAAGTGTAGGGTTGACAGGTGTAAGAGATTTTTCTCCGCCCATACAAAGATCTTTTCCACTTCTTTGAGGAGAACTTTGCTTCTCGTGCCTCCATTTTCGTATGTATGTCACTGTGGTCATATTGTCGCTTCGGACCAGCACATGTTGGTCCTTGAGTGCACCTTGGAATTTTTCCAGAGCCATTCTTACTGCTCTTAACTCCAGCAGATTTGAAGATTCTCCCCTCCTCTGCCACCTTCCTTGAGTGAAGCGGTCCTGAAAGAGGGCTCCCCAACCGGTTGCGGACGCATCTGTTGTTATCGAGAGGCAGCTTGGTTTTTCCAATGGAAACCCCTTGTCCAAATTTCTTTGCTTGCACTACCATTACAGATCTTTCTGTATTGGTGCTGGGATGAATAGTATCTTGTTCATATTCTGGTGAGGTATTCTGACTCTGGACAAAAGAAAGTGCTGCAGTAACCTCATGTGCCATCTCAACCACCTTGTGAGAAAAACTGTTGCCGCCATTAAGCCTAATACCTTCATTATCGAGTGTACTGATACTCGAGGATTTTGTCTCAGATGTTGAACGGTCTGTATTATCTTGAGTTGCCTTTCTACAGGCAATGTAACCTCGTTCAGATGAGTACAAAACAAATGATTTCTTGGCTTGGTTCGAGATTGCTCTTTTCTAGATTGATGAGCCACCCATGGTCTTGAAGAATTGTGCTCACTACTTTGGTCTGCTGTTCTGCTATGGACTTTGACTTGGCTACTATCAGTATATCGTCCAAATAATGGTAGATCTGTATGCCTACCTTTCTGATCTCTGCGATTAATGTTATGAGAGTTTTGGTAAATATTCTTGGGGACTGTGAGAGCCCGAATGGCAGACTTGAAAACTGGAAGTGGTTTTTCTCTACCAGATATTTTCTGCAGTTGTGATGAATCGGGACATGCAGGTAGGCATCCTTTAGATTGATACTGACCAACCATGAGTCCCTTTTCACTGCTTAAATGGAGGCTAGAGACTCCATTTTGAATTTTTGATTATAGACGTAATAATTCAGATTTCTGAGATCCAGCACTGAGGATTTTTTTTTTTTTACTAGAAACAGGTTTGAGTAGTAGCTCTTTCGATGTTCTGTTATTGGCATAGGCTTGATGGCTTCCTTCTGTAAAAGTTGAGTTACATAATCTCTCATTAGTCCTAGTTTTTCCTGGGTTGCTGGGGGCTTGAATGGAAGGAAATGATGTGTTTCCGGTAGTTCTCGAAACCGTATTTTGTAGCCTTGCTGAATTATACTCAGCACCCAGGAATCTGAAATCGTTGTGTCCCAAATCTTCGAGAAAAGTTTCAATCTTCCTCATACTTTCTCCATCTGGACCGGCGTAACCCTATTGTTGGGAGGATTGTGCTCCAAACGTACCCTTTTTTTGGGCACCTGAAGACTGTCTCCCTGTCTTCCAGGTGGCTGATCTGTTCTGATCTTTCCCAGGTCTATAAAATTTGGTCTCAAAAGGATCTCTCCTTGTTAAATGACGACTCAAATTAAACATTTGCTAAAATGTGACAAAATTCAAACAAATTGGTTATTAATGGCTTTGCATGTAAGATTAGTATGATACATTCATTGGTTAATACATGAGAGGTACAAAAAGTCCAACTTTGCTGTTCTAATTCTCATCATGATTTACCAAACAATACATTTCTTTTTATTTATAGCAATTCTAGCAACAAAAGTGACGTACAGAATACAATTACCTCTAGGAAGGTTATAGATTATAAGACAAAATGTAACTATTTATGTACCGGTATATAACTTCTTTCTGATATAGAGATAAAAATATTGTGCAGAGTTTTTACAATTATTTGTAAATATTTTTATCCAGTCACATCAGGCCCTAAGAACTTTATCTTACACACACAACCTATCAGTATGACTTTATCTTTGTAGAGGAAATGGAGATGGATATATACCAATAAATTATTCCTTTCTTTGGACTAAGTCTTAAAAGGGAACTAAAGTCACCTGACAACACTGTCCTACTAACTCAGGGATCCTCAAACTATGGCTCTCCAGATATTTGAAAACTACAACACCAAACATTCCCTGGCTTTCCTCTGTAGTTGCAGAATGCAGGGCATTGTAGTTTTTAAACATCTGGAGAGCCATAGTTTAAGGTTCCCTGTACTAGTTAAAGCGCATTTATAATGGTACAACAAGCTGTGTCTCACCTCTTCATTTGCTGTGGCTGTTGGAAGATTAATGAAATTAACCTGTGGGAACGAGGGGTAGGTTTCCACAAACCATCTCTCTGGGTTTGCTGGGAGTCTAAATGTACGCCGTACATTTCTGAGCATACTCTCTATGAAGAGTATGTTCTATGAAGAGTGTTTAGAAGATTAAAATGAAGAAGCTGCAATCTATGCTCAGCACAGAGACCTAGGCATAGCCTATGTTAAAAACATCAAGGATGCTGCCTTTAACAGGTACAGAATAGCGATTTCACAGTGTAATGTATTTGCTATTGCAAAAATGATTCAACACTCGTGCCCCTAACAATAACAGGTTCCTTCGTTTTATATACAATACAGAAAAGTAATCTTTGCAATGTATTTCCTATCCAGTATGAAACAATATATATCAAATAGTGCAGCACAAACTGGATTTAAGGGCACCTTTATTTGTGCTAAATATTACAGCAAGCCAAAACGTTTCAGGGGGTAAACTAAGCTCATTTAATTTTAGGACGGACATGCCCTTTAAATTCAGTTTGAGCTGTATTATTTGATATATACTGTTGGCTATCGGAGACACATGCCAACCAGCCAGGATATAGAACATAGCAATACCAACATGCCCAGGGTTGGGACTGCATCTAATGTTATCATTTCTATCCAGTACAGAGGCATATAGAAAACTAAAATTAAGTAAGTGTGGTGATTTGAACCTGTAACCTCATAGATTTCCAAAAGTAAAACAGTCTACTAGCCCACCAGAGCTATCACAAATTAGGAAGTTTATTTAGAAAATGCATCTTTTTCTATACTACACAAAGGAAGCAAAAAAAAAAAGTTGTTGACCATTTAATATTGTTCCAGGTAGGCTGTTCCTTGTGCCAGCCTCATGCTGGCTGGAAAATATACTGCAGCTTTCAGTGTTTTATCAAGGGCTTCTATATTAGTGTGAAGATATCTGTTAAGAAAAAATCCTGTGAATAGACACAGTGAATACTGGGGTCAGAGGGCTTGGCCGAATGGTGCACATGTTACATAAAGCTGTATGAAGACTTGATAGACAGAGACACAGTGTTTTCCCCTGCATCTTCTAGCCGAATGTTTTGCTCAGCTAGCAGAACCACTGCCTGTCACAATCTAATCCAGCTGGAAACTGCAGAGGCAAAAGCATCTGAAAGCACTTCTCACCTACAGCCAAGGGGAATCCCGCCACCAAAACAGTCACTTTAAAGGTCATCACCAGATTTTATACTTTTTTTTCCAGTGGTTCAAACAGCGGAGACATTCTCGTGAACACTGTAACCAAAAACGGAGCATCTATGAACACCTTGTAACACACGATGGGCAAACTCCAGGGTGGAGGTTTGGAACGTCTGTGGTTTGATTCTAAATCCATGGCTGCAAAGAATCTTTGATCATAGATCAGCATGCATGTGTTGTCCTGTTGATGGCTGTCAGAGCCGATTAACCTGACCTTTTTTAGGGTGCTGAGCTAAGATCTTTTTGGAAGCCTGGAAAAGAAATTTGACGATGTCCGTTGTTGAGTCCTGGAAAGGTAAAAACCTTTTTTTCCCTAAAAGATATTGCAAATTTTATACTTATTTTTTTTGTGAAAGTTGAGGTTTTCTTCCTTAACCAGTCATCTGGGGAAGTCTTTAGTTTTTCTCCCTTCTCCTCAACCGTCCATACATCAATCTCAGGTTGCTGTTATATTGAAGCGACCCTTGAGTTAGGAGCCGAGGTTCGCCACTTCAGTCCAGTGGGTGGGTCAGTGATAGCAGTAGAGGATAATAGGTCAATTGCGTATCCCTCTATCACGTTTGCCCTCTGAATTTTAAACTCTCGTGTATCGAGGTATTGGAGGAAAACACATATAGGAGCACCTGAGCTCCAGTCTTGTTGGACAGTTAACCTCTGACAAAACAAACGGGAGCAAAGTGTGATCCTCAGTAGAGAACAGCGCAAACGGCACAAGCTGCAACACGGACGGAATGCTGGAGGAAACACCCAAACACACGCTGCAGCATCGGCCAAAGGAGCAGGGATTATTTAAAAATCTCCATAAGCTCCTCCCAGGCAGACGTGCCCAAGCTCGATCTAACCAATTCAGATGTGGCATCCTCGCAATAGGCGGAAAACGGTCCACGTTGGAGTGATGGACGTCACTCGCAATCAGAGAGAATGGCTGCCATCTTGGAAGGGCGAGGAACAAGCATGCCCATTGCGCGGGACAGTCCCTACACCGGTTAGACCGGCTTACCATTACACTCGAATAGGCACTCCTTTGAAGGGAGGCGACAAGGAGAGAGGGTGGGCACGATAACCTCAGTCCCTATGAAAGGGCATAAACTGTGATGGCCGGTAGGCTGCCGAGGAAACTGTAGGTCCATGGACAGAAGAAAAAACACCAGGTATGATAAGGGGGGTTGGTCTTTTACCTTTGCACTTAGTTACAAATTCCTGTCCAGGTTGACCTTGCAGGGACTTCAACCATTTTTATAATGTTTGGCTTCCATTGTGACCTGAGAAAACATTACTCCAGTGTACGTTTTATTAAAGGTATGTCCACCCAAAATACATTTTTTTTATAGAAGATTCCCCGGGCTCCCAGCCCCAACCGCTAATTTTATTTTAGAAAGCCCCCCAAACTCTACTTACTCCCCTCTTTCCTCCGCCGCGCTCCCGGCCCTCTGCTTGCAAGAAATGCAAGCAAGGGGGCGGACCGGCATGCCTGTGATTGGCTGAGCGGCAGCCAACTCACGGACGCGGCTGCCGGCAGCTCACTTCGCCGGAGGAAAGAGGAAGGTAAGTAAAGTATGGGGAGCTTTCTAAAGAAAAATCTAGCGTTTGGGGCTGGGAGGCCGGAAATGATTCTATATTAAACTTTTTATCGCTAGGGGGAGGGAATCGGGAGGAGGATGTAGGGGGGAAGGGGCTGCAGTAGTCATGCCAAACTTCTTCCGGAGGCCAGGTAGGAGCAGATTCCTATAATGGACCTCTGCTAGCCTCCTGGTGGCAGTTTTTGGGACTTTGGGGGGGACTACAGGAGAACCCTATGGAGCTGGGAATGTGAGGTAAGGATTAACTACCACTACATGGTGGGGCCAGTATTTTTGGAGATTATAGTTTTGGGGGTGGACATGCCCTTTAAGGGTGTTAAATATCCAATAAGTATTACCTGTTTGGAAACATCACTAATGTTAATGTCACTGGTATATGTTCATTGTCTCCAGTGGTGTTGCATTGCCTTTGCGCGCAAGTAGTGTAAAGCTCTTTATAGACCACACATGGAATTTTGTCTATCCAGAGAATGGACTTGTTTACCAATGTCTTATGAGTGGGATAGCCATGTAGGTAAGTTTAATGGTGTGCCATTTGAGAGAATTAAGACACAAGTTGGTACAGCATTCATTTAAACATAGCATACAATGGCAAACAATTTAACGTAATTGTACTTGGTTTGGCACATTCTCTCCCTACCCGGCCCTTCTTTTTTTTATGAATTAGTTTGGACGTACTTCCCATGTTTAGACACCACCACTTACAATACAACATGGAAAAGTCTGATAAAAAATTGTTCCATTTGTCCAATCAGCATTCACAAACGAACGGATGTACAATTTGGAATACGCTGATAAGTATGACTGGTATTAGGGCATGTATGCCTTTAGTAAATGGGCCCTAGTGTTTTAGCACACACAATTTTATTTTACACCGCACAGGTTTTCTGTTGACAGCTAATAAATACAGATTACGCACATGGGCAGTGGACATTCATCCTGCCATCCATCTCCCTGTGCAGGGCGCTGGTGCGCTAGTCCATTTGGGTAAGCTGGGCAAAGGAGAGAGAATGGGATGACAGGGAGAATCAAATAATCTCTTAGCATGTGGACAATGGTGTGCACTTTATTCTTTAACCACTACTCAAAACAAATGTATAGAACAGAAAAGTTAGCATTTGTCTGTGCGTACAAACCTAACACCATAAATTCCAGACCTGAGTGTCGGTGCATGTCCATAAAGGTTACAACGCCGCATTAGCTATTCACAGGCAGTGATCCCAAGCACTATAGTATGTCAGAACTTTACCATGTACCATACAGAGGTCTTAAAATGGAAATGTATTAATTTAAAGCAATTTTACGAAGTTTTTCTAGACCCCCAAAAACTGTACAGGGCAGCCATTCTGCACTGTGTAACATTGCAGCACACCATCACACTAATTTTACACAATGCCTTGGGTATTAGGAAAAGTGCCACAGTAGCCTGAAAATCTGCTAAATGTTTTGTAAAAATATGTGATTTTGGTGTATATTTTGGGGGAAACTAACAGGTTCATTTAATCCCATTTCAATATAGTCACCAATTTTTAATGCAAGCTAACAGCTGGCTTTAGAGGCAATGCAATGGGTAGCACCATCGTAATTTACTCACCTATAGCCGCAAATGCTAAAATTAAATTGCAGTAGGCCAGCACTTGTGGATCACAATCTCTCCCCATATGTTCATGATTTTTTTGCCCACTGATGGAGCCAATGCGTACGTAGGATGTTAATATTATGGGTACATAAAAGTTGTTTGATGGGTTCACCAGTAATTTGCACCTGAGAAAGACAGCGCTCTATATTAGTTGTGGTCCAATTCCACAATAACAAAGTTAAACGAAAGAACAATGGGTATGGGCTCTATACTCCCAATTCCCAAGATCACATCTCAATTCCTCCATCACGCAGTTAGTCCCTTAATACTCTGTCTTAACGAGTTCTTAAAATCTTCTAGACCACTTAGCCCTCTCTATATTTCCAATTAACGAGTAGGTGCTTCAAATTAAGGGAAACATTGTTAAAGTGTACGGCTTCAAAAACATTAAGTTTTACGTAAACATTTTTTGCAATAAAGGTGCTAGTTGTTATTGCAATTCTTAGCACTTGGAACAAATGGCCATTCGAAACGTTGTTGTGAAGATTGAGTTGAATGTCTCATTAAATACACTTTGTCAAAGCTGAGGCTGTTGGTTCATCGTAAATTTAGCTCTTTTTGGCGCACATGTGGGGGTTTTAATCGAAAACCACTACCATCAACACCAAAAAATATACCAGCTACAAATGCAGGACACCGCAAGTACTGACACTTCTCTACAGCAGTCCAAACACTATGGTAAAACTTTGTCTATATATATAATGTATGCATGTTTCATAACGTTATCAACATGCTACCTGCTACCTGTCTCAGTAGTTTCTGGGACTAAACCACGAAGCATTGCAGTGCGTGAAATGTGGAAAATCATTGTGTGCTCTCACCTTCATTTTCTCTCCACATTGGCATCAAACAATACAGATGGCTAGGCCAGAAAGTGGACACACCAAACCGTCTTCCGATATAAGGATGTGGCTAGCCTTCAAATTCTTAAGAAACAAAATATAAAATTGGTTTTATTTGAAATCCTATCTGCTGAATTCCCAGGGAGCTAGGAACCTAGAATTTACAGGAGAGGACCCAACTGTGTAATGACATTTGCTTACCTGTGGAATATATCCATTTTGGTGAGATAGTATCGAGTCTTTTAACACTCGTCAGAATTGTTCCTATTAAAACTCAATTCATACCTTCAGTGGTTAAAGTTTCTGGATAAGGCTACTAGCAGATCCCATTAAAATATAATTTAAACAGGAAAATGCTAATTTACTGCCATTTAATGAATCTTCCCAGTTTTCTAGTAGTAACAAGTCAGCACCAAATGCGCAGGCATTACCAAATATTAATGAAGTATGCATTCACAATGTAATAGAATGAAGGTGCACCAAGCAAATTGTACATTCCAGACAGCTTCCATAAATTGAAAACTCATATAAAAAAAATTAAAAATTCAACGTGATTGGCTAATTATAAGTAATTGAGTAACTGTTTCGTGCAGTCCATATTTTCAGTGCATGCATCACAATTTGGTCCATTTGGATACACAGGTGTCACTTTATGCTGGATAAGAGCACAACCAAAAAGCTATCAATCAAATATTACACAAAAGAATTGGAAATTAAATTTTCCACACATTTTTTACTTACTACAATGTTTGGGAACCAAAATGCATTGAAAAAAAGGGCATGTCCGTTTTTCATGCATTGTAGTGGGGTCTTTCAGGGGTTTATTCATAACAGGAAACCCATAAGCCTATCATTTATATATGATAGTGCCAATAAATTCAAGCATTAGATCGTACCTTATTAATATTGTGTAATATCAAGTGCAAAGATAAAACCTTCAGGACAAAATACCTACTCCGGATTCAAAACAAAAAGATGCCCAAGCCATCACAATTAAAGACCTTCTAATTCAGTATAATGGAGACAGGTATGTGTGATGGACACAGGAAATGACCACTCACACATGCACTGGTAACGTTACTCACTATATGCCATGAATGGACCATAACAATTCCAAAGCTCCAGGACGCCGGAGTAAATATTTCCAGGAGCCACAATATTGGGATGACGAAAAAGATGACATGGCAAAATCATTCTAAGAAAGAAAAATGTTGACAGGATACATAATAAATGACAAACACAAAAGCAAGCAGTGAAAATTCTAAACAATGGCAAGATCAATGTATCATTCGATCAGTTAGGGCTAGCCACATATGGCCGTTTTTTTGCGTGTTGCAGCATGCGATTGCACTGTTTTTTTCAGATCTTGAAAACGTGGGCAACTCACCGAAAAATGGCGATTTCAGGGAGGTGCGATTGCGCATGCGTTTTACTATACTAATGGAAAAAACGCAGGGCAAATGCAACAAAAATCGCACATGAAAATCGCATCGATTCCGTGTGCGATTGTGATGCTGCGAGTGTGGCAGTGTCCTAAAGGGTGCAACATCAGTCCCAGACATCACTGGAAATTCTGAAACCAGCGGCCTCGTTATTATTTTGGTGATTGATATTACCAAAAAAAATGCTCGTCAGCATGCACCCCCCCCCCGCCGCATTGTTAAAATTCACCATTCATACAAAACAAAACATGACTTGATCTCATTGTATTGCCAGCATAACTTATACTGTCGTAAAAGTTTTTAATGTTCATCAGTTGCAGTTTTCCAGATCTTGTAATTCGGCACAGTGACTAGTGTTCCCGTTGGGTAGTGTACGAGCAAGGTAGACAGTGGATAAAGTCCAAACCCTTTTCCTACAAAGTGCAAAGACATTAGAAAAAGTGTGCATGCAAGTTTGCGTAAATAAATACAGATTTGTGCAATAAAACCTCTAGTTCTAGAAAAAAAGGAGTGAATTCCTGCCCAAGAAAGATTTTTAATCTATGCTATGCGAGTCTGTGAAACCATATACCAAAAACAGAGGGCAGATATTTAAGGCTGGTGTCAGGAAGGTAGTAGGTGTAGTGACTTGAAGAAATGGGTTACATAGTGGTATTAGTTCTGCCAAAAGGACCAATAAAATACATTCCACCGGACAACAGTCCCTATTGTTTAGTATTACAATTAGTTAAGGCATGAATAGATCTCTCCTTTTCCAGACAATGTGGCCGAACCGTGTATCTGAAATTCTCTCAGCTAGGGGTCTGTGTGTATAAAAAGTGTCATTTTAAAGGAACAGTCAGTACCATGTAAAATAATGTATTTCGGTTATTGGAATGGTAATATAGAAAACCATATTATATTTATAGAATAGAGACAACAGAAAGGCCCTTCCAAAAATGATACCCAACATGGGAGCCCTTATTCCCTTGCCAAGAGCGAGTATAACTATCTTGGGAAATATGGATTACACACAAGGTCCTGTTTGGTATTGGAGGACTTGATAATTAATACAGGAGAGGAATATTGTGGTCAGTTATCCCAAACAATGTACATATTACTTGATATGGAATGCCTACTGAGGGGAATGGAGTGCTTTTGTCTAGTCGTAAATCTGGTACTTTGCTAGACACTCCCCTCATGCAATTAAGCCAGGAGGGGGTGTTTCTCAAATGGTTTTAAAAGCCTTGTAGCCCATTATAATTTTGTTCATACTTAGGGACATGCTAAAACCCGTTGTGTATGGACCAATGGTTTCTTCCCGCCCCAGGATACAGGATGTTCTTCTAGTTAGTTAGGGTCCCTGTAAATATTTTTATCTTTTTATTCTCTCTAACGTGTTGTACCTTGTACCGTATATACTCGAGTATAAGTCGATCCGGTTAGTAAGTCGAGGACCTATTTTTTACCTGAAAAAACTTGTTAAAAACTGATTGTACTCGAGTGATAAGTTGAGGGAGAAAGAAATTAATCACCACTCTGCCTTCTGATTCTGTGTTGGTTTTAGGCTGAGTTGCCCTTTAAAATGGACAGCGAATTCCCTATCCATAGAGACTCCCATTAGTAAGCCAAATCCAGTCCAGTAACCTCCAATTCTTTGGCACCACATGTTTTGGAAACTACAACTCCGCATGCTTTGTGTGTTGCGAGTTTTCCGTTTCAAACATGTGGAGTGGCAAGGTTCAGTAAACTTTCAATAGCTACATCATCTACCAATTCCCCTGAACCCCATATAGTAAGGGACCCTCTGACCCCTATAAGTAAAGGGAACTCTGACACCCCATATCGTAAAGGAACTCTACCCCACATAGTAAGATAAAGGACCTCTCTGACCCCATAGTTAAAAATGTCACCTGAGAGTTTGTACTTTCAGCTGTCCTTGCACTGTTAATAGTCAGCTGTTTTTTTGCCCCAAACTAGGAGGACCCGTCAGATCTTACAGATTCCAGTGACCCAGTGCTGAGTCGCAGGGAGGACAAGAGCAGGGTGCCAGAATACAGGAAGTATAAAGGCAGATCAGCTCCTGTAACTTTCTATGCAGGTTACACAGCGCCACCGTACTGGTTACTATCTGTAATTTGTCAGAATTGCATCGAAATTAGGACTTGACTCGAGTTATAAGTCGAGTAGGTTTTCAGGCTGAAACAATTCGACTATACTCGAGTATATAACGGTATGTCATTTTGTATAAACACCATTTTATTTTATTTTTGTAGTTATATGCATGTCACCTTTTGGAATATTAATCAAAATTTAATACGTTTTGTCCTTTGATGCTCTAAAAGAACTCAGTTAGCCTTGATAAGTTTGTATGTGTTTGAAGTGGAGTGTGTCAGTGGTAAATGCTAAACTCTGTGACTGGCTTGTGAAGGACTGATGCTAATTAACCAGTTAGTTGCTGACGTGAATGTGGTGAGTGTTAACCATTTAGCTGTCCAGGAAGGGGATAGTTCATAGTCAAGCGAGCAGTCAAGAGTGTTTTGGGTGCTCTTTAGGCCGTAACTTAAAAAGGTTGGCAGCGAATCCGATTAATTAGTCAGATCACGTGCCCAGCGAAATGGCGTTCGTGACAGCTGGGTGACAAGCAGTTTTTTTTTTGGCCAACCAAACTGTCCAATTGTGGTGGATCTGTTAGTCAGTCAGACCGAACAGTCGGTTTAATGTTTTGCTGGCCACCTGTGTCTCCTGATCGCCCCGGTAATCACCCACGATCAAACGGCCGGGAAATATTACATTAGTCCCAGTATAAAGTGTGCTCGGAGCAAGCAAGTACAGTATTTTCTGAGAAGAGAGTCATCTCACATACAGTACAAGCAATGTGCTAAAGTAATTAAAACTCTTGCAGAGTTCTACTGGATATAAAAAAAATTTAAGTTTAAGAATCATTTACCCTAAATACTGAATGCGTACATCTGATTTTTAGCGGCGGTCTGCTAGGAAGTCTTTAAAGATTACAGGTGTGTAGTTCCTGGGGTAGGATATACAGCTCTATAGTCAAAGAATGTTAGAAATTAAACAGGAATGTAAAAAATTCTAAAGTGTGGCCTAAAACATTTCCGGTATATGGCCACTTTAAAGGGTATCTCCCACTGTTTTATAAGTTTTGTGAATCCAGTTCTATTGAAGAACGGGAGGTAAAGGAGCTGTGCCTTACCTTCGTCTTCAATAGAACACACAGAGCCAGGAGAGAAGGTAAGAACTATACCGCTCGCTCGCCCCACCCGGCGCTTGTCTGACAGGTCCCGACGGACTTGTCTTCTATGCGCATAGATCGTCATGCTCATAGAAAGACAGGTCCTGTCGGGGGACTGTCAGACTACGCGCCGGGGGAGCGAGCGAGCAAGTTCTTACCTTCCTCTCCTGCTCTGTGTGGTTCTATGAAAGACGAAGGAAGGCACAGCTCCTTACCTCCCGTTCTAAATAGAACTGATTTATCGAAAATCTTAGAAACGAGTGGAGATACCCTTTAAGTAACAGGTGCCAATTACTATCGGTAGGGCCGCCTAACCCCATACCACATATGTGTGTCGACAGATACATGTGATCAGTCTGCAGCATCGATAGGAATTTGCATGTGTATGGCCACCTTAAAGAGGGCAGTTTTCAGCTTCTGCTGAGATGTGGACTGGAAGCATGAAGTTGAGAGGAAAATAATCTTAGACCTAATTGCCTTTTTTCGACCTGTTGATATCTCTTTCAAGCAGCCAATCGACAGAAAAAAACACAAGAAAAATTACCATATTTCTTGTCCAATCAAACAAATCAGTTGAACATGATGGAAAAAATCAGTCCCTGTGTATGTAATGCTAAGACTTGGTAAAAATCCACCCATTTCATGGGTATTCACCGTGACAGATTAGGGCTGGTTATTCTTACTTACAGAATCCTGGTTGATAAACTGATTGGAAGACGTTTAAGAATCAAAGATACACGGCCCGAAATTTCTGTGTGATTGGATGAAATGTTCCAACATCTGATTGGTATTCTGCCAGTTAATAGCCAGACTGATCGCATGGCTTGTTAAACATACACATCAGGGAGATTCAATAAAATTCTTTATCGTTTAAAATGGTGCTAATTTTGCCCCACCCCAATCAGATCTTATTTAACATTGAGAAGCTAACATTGATTGGTTGGGCAAAGTTAGTACATTTTAAACGATAAGAGCTTTTATTGATAACCCTGATAATCTGCTGTTAATTTCCACCCAATATGTTCCAAACTGTCGCAGGAAGACATTTTTTTTACCCACAAAAAAAATGGCTGCTCATTGAGTCGGCAAGAGCTTTTTGTCTGTACTGTGGGATTAAATACAATTTACTGGTATTTGAAAAATAATCAGATCAAATGGTATATGGGATTGCTACAAAACTGTATTAGCCCCCAAACACACAATAATAAGTTATGATAAACACTGATTAATAAAAAATAGGATAATTGCGATGAAAGGTAACTATAACAAAACCTACTTTTAAAAATGGAAAGTACCTGGGGCAAGAGGTAGATTCATTATCCAACCTCCCATGTGAACTACGCATGTACAGTTTTATTTGCCAGGTTAGCCCTAAACTAGTCCTTATTAAAGATAGTGCTGAAGCCAGGAGGAAGACTGGCAGAACCAGTTTTTCTTTTGGGATGATGCCTCCTCAGCAAACAATATTGGGAGGGTAGGAATGAACAGGGAGATTCAATAAAGTTCTTATCTTTTAAAATGGTGCTAATTTTGCCCCAACCATCAGATTTTTAATTAACATTTTAAAGCTAACATCTGATGGGTTGGGGCAAAATTAACCCATTTTAAATGATAAGAACTTTTATTGAATAACCCTTTACCAGTCCTATATGCCTGTCCCAAGCACTCTTAACTTTTTTTTTTTTTTTTTACTTTATTCACACTATAGTTTTTTTAAGGGGTATTTCTACCCCCACAAAAAATGATATTATGTAGGGAATACCCCCATAACCTAGACCTTGCTAGGTTTAAATTGCAAAAACCATCTCCAAAGATACTTAACACCCATCGTTCCCTTGGGGCCAACTGGCAGCCGCATCGGTGACTGGCTGAGACTCAGCCATAACTGACACAGCTGCTGGTCCGGCCCTCTCTGCTGTTCCAATGCGGAAGAACAGCAAAGGGAGCCAAGGAACAAGGTGGATAAGTTTTTTTGGGGGACGAGTTTTGCCATTTAAACCTAGTGTGCAGGGTGAGGGGGGATTCCCTTAACTTACCCATTTAGAATTTTTCCTCAAATGTGATTCTGTGTGATAAGGGATCGGGGTGGGGTGGAAGGAGCTCTACTTTGCGCATTCCAGGAAGAGGCAGATAAGGATTACACACAGAGAGGCTCCTACTGTTCACTTTCATCAGGTAAGGTCTTTTAACACTACACAATGGGCCTACAGTGGGGAGGATTATTGAAAATATTTATTGTAGTTAAAGGATTCTTTATGACATTTATTTAACATGTGTAGTGCAATCTGCATTAATGCAAATATGACCTAGTACAAAGAATACACATGGAAAGTAAAGTCCCAGTTCCTGTTGGAGTTCATAGGTTGATGCATCAGAGGAACGTACTGGCATTTCATGATCTCCTATGGTGGAGGAATCCAGCTACGAGGCAGTTCTTTTACCTGGCAGAAGAGTAAACATATTAAACTTTCACTGTACATAATTTATTGCATCCACAGCAACAGTACAGATTTAGATCTCAATCGATAAATTATTTCATTTTTTAGCATAAGATAAATAGGGTCCCTTGTTTTTCACTTCCTCTAACTTTATATTTTATTAAAGCTCTTAGATTTGATTTATTGCAACACTATTTAAGTATACATCATAAAATGTATTTACTGTTCATTATCTTCTATCCACAGTATTTCCATGTCATTGATTCGGTGCCAGTCTAGTTATCATGTAGCAATTGTGATTTCCTTACCCGTTTTGAGGAAATGCTGGAAGATGAGTCTTTGTCTAGGCTTATCGATATCACTTGACTCCGTCTCAGACAGGCACAGTCCTAGAACAGTTAAACTTTTATCTTGATCTGGTACCACACAAAGCAACAACCAGCTACACAGTATCATGGTTTTCTAATTTTTTTATATTAAGACAGAGGTTTATCATCTCCCTGCATATTCTTTATAGCATATAGTTACAAATACAAAAACACTGGAAAATTGCAAAACTTACCAAACAAGACATCGAATTAATTTAAGAGTTAGATTTTCTTTCATGAGTCCCTCTCAAACCCTAAAAAGATAACAAAGGGAAGTTACACTAAGGGTAACTTAGGCTGGGTACACATTAGGATTCTTCATCCCGACCAACAATTCGATACTTGTGACTGGTCAGCCAGGACGAAGGATTGACGGTTATGGCAAAAGTAGCCGCGGCCGACAGTTAAAGGGACGTTCAGTGGAAATTATCAATATTTATTAATTGTTAGTTTGTGTAATCCATACTTAGTTATTCTTCATATTTTCTCCCATTTGAAAAATCAGTTTCATACCCTTTGCTGTTCCCTGCTGTTACATTAGTGAGCTGCCATTTCAGGTTCTAACGGTCCTTTCTCCCAGGATGCACCACATCCTTGGAAGTTCCTAACAGTAATTTCTACTGATTGGCTGTTGGATGGGTCAAAGATGCTCAGATCTCTACTGAGCACTGAATCAACCCAGGCGTCTGGGTCAAGGCAGACCATAACGGTCTCTACTAGGGTTCTACAAACAGGAAGTCATGTATTTCGGTTGCATTTATTTATACCCAGACAAAATGCTGACGGCAGGTTAAGGTCATTAGGATGAAAAAATACTGCTCTTTTCTGAAAGTACATGTATTTCCACTGAACTTCCCCATTAATTTACAGCACTGTTATCCTAGGAAGAACTTACCTTTGATCGCTCCAGTTGTGGCTTACCAACCGGTCCAGACTTGATCCACGCACCCTTGCACTGTGTGCGCGCACCATGCAAGGGAATGTGGGGTGCGTCTGAGACTATCGGTAAGAAGCCGTTGCTGGAGCAATCGGCAGTAGGATCTTCTGTAAGTGTTACTGAAGAACGGGAGGTAAGACTTTCTTATTTCCCATTCTTAGTTAAAATGAAAAATTGATAGCTGTTGTTTTAAAGGGTATGTCCACTCATTTTTTAATGATCAAGGAGACTTAATACTAGTAGCGGAGATCAGGAAGCAAGCACGATGCGATGGGTAATTTGTTAAAGCAGTTTTAACCCTTGACAAATAAACCACCTATAGCATCATACTTGCTTCCTGATAACCTTTGTGCCACGGAAGATGTTGGCGCTTTATAAATCAATAATAATAATAATAATAGTATTTATGTGAAGTATTGGTACCAGGACAGAGCAATTGGAGACATGAAGCTTATTGCCCTCTTGTTGGTCACATCATTCATCTCCAGACTAACCTGCTTCTAAAGCTAGATTCCCTCATGTCCGGATGTGTGCCTCTGGATTGGAAAAAGGCTGATGTTGTTCCAAATTCAAAAAGGGTAGTCGTTCAGAGCTGGGTAATTACAGGCCTGTAAGTTTAATTCAGTGGTGGAGAAGGTCCTGGAAAGTTTAATAAGGGAACATGTTCTAGAGTATGTTTCAAGGACTGACATATAAGTAGTAACCAACAGGATTTAGGAGTTATAGATCTGTCAACTAACTGCTTGGATTATGAGGAAGTAAGTAGAAATTTAAACTAGGCATAGCAGTAGATGTAGTTTACTTGGCTTTTGATACAGTCCCCCATAGGCGACTAATGTAGAAGCTAAGGTCTGTTGGTCTGGGGAGTCACATTTGTACATGGATAGAAATTGGTTATGAATAGGATGCGAGAGTGGTTGTAAATGGGGCTTCATCATTATGAACTAAAGTGCTATGGGGTGCCACAGGGCTCTGTGTTGGGGATGCTTCATTTAATCTATTTATTAATGATTTGGAAGTGGGTATTTCAGCAAGGTGTTCCGTGTTTGCTGAAAACACAAAACTGTCGACCATTATAACTTCAGAGATGTGCAATCTTTGCAGGGATCTAGATAGATTGTCACATTGGGCTGCTAAGTGGCAGATGAGATTCAATGTTGATAAATGTAAGGTGATGCATTTTGGACTTAAAAATCCTTGTGCTGCTTATACTATAAATGACTCTGTGTTTAGTGAATCCGGAAAAGGGATCTTGGAGTTTTTGCAACCCCAGAGTCATCATGGTATTGTCTTGTTAAAGAGAGGTATGGATTCAAGGGAGGAAAATGTTATTCTTACTCTTTACAAAGCATTGGTAAGGCCTCATTTGGAATATGCAGTGCAATTTGGAATCCTGTGTACAAAAGGACATCTTTGAAATGGAAAGGATTCAGAAAGGCAACTAAATTAATAAGGGGGTTGGGGGAGCTTGAATATGAAGAGAAACTGGAAAGTTCAATTATGTATGCTGGAGAAAAGGCGTCTTGCGTGGCGATAGGATTACTGTGTATAATACATTAACGGGCCATACAATAAACTATCTGGGCATTGTTCACCATAGAACATGTCAGAGGACCACGAGGACATCCCTTAAGACTTGAAGAAAAAAGGTTTAGGGCTTCAAGTTCTGAAAGGGTTTTTCACTGTGAGAACGGTAAAGCTATGGAACTGTCTTCCAGTGGACGTCATTATGGCAGGTGCATTGGTCAGTTTCAAAAAGATGCTGGCCGAGTTTCTGCAAACAAGGAATGTTGCAAGTTAATGGTATTGATATACCGTATAAAGTAGAGTTGATCCAGGAAATTGCCGATTGCCACTTTTTTGGCATTTTTTTTATTTTTTTCCCCTTCATAAATTTGTGGGGGTTTTTTTTGCCTTCCTCTGGATCAACAGTTAGAAAGGAAATGAGGATATTGCTAGCTGGGTTGGACTGGATGGACACATGTCTTTATTCAACCTACAATACTATACTACTCACAGGTACACACAATGAATTATTGTATGGGAGCTTTTTGCGGCCGGCGACCGATCACAGACCATTCATTCAATCGGACAAACGAATGATCGGACAGGAGAAAATCACAACCGACTGTGCCTCTATGGACGTTCGGGTCGCGCCTACCTGTCGGACGCGGCTGCTTTTGCTGCAACCGACAGTCCCTTCTCCTGGACAACCAGTCAAAAGCCTCGAACGGTCAGTCAGAAGGAAAGAATGTTCATAGTTGAGGAACTTTAGCTCCTCTTCCAGGTTAAAGCTACAAACAGCTACGAAGAAGAATAAGGCAGTAAGGAGGAGAGAGGACGTTCTAAGTCACCCCACCACCCCCAATAATTAATAAGGGACTTGATGGTCCCTTTATTTATTAACAAAACAGATCAAAACACAGGAATAAGACCAAATATAAAATACATTTATTAGGTATAGTACATATGGGGAGATAATTTACGCCGATATTCAGATAATTCGCCTGATATTTTGCCCAGATCAATTGGGTGGTTGAGCGTGTTTTGCGCCATTACTGAATGTTTCTGACCAATCAGTCGTCCAAAAAATTAGACATTTTGTTGATGAACTTGATGATCGTGCAATCTTCAACAGGCTACATTATCAGTCAGATAAAGCTAGTCAGTCACTTAAGGCTGGGTATATAAATAGAAGGACTGTGGGAGCACCCCTTACTGATGCTTCTGATCTGGTGAAATATTCATACAAACACTTTTCTAGGCACCATACTATCTCTGCACTTGTATACATTATAATCAAAGGGGTTTTAGCTACATTTTGATTATAGCTGACATGCTAATAAATACTTTATTATATATTAAGAACACGTTTTCTAATTAACCGGTACACACAAGTGAACATTCGTACACACGTGCAATTGCTCGTTCAGGGATCGTTGCTAAATAAATTACCCATACATGGGCCGATATCGGCCGAAATGGCTGTTCATACACATCATGCTTTGCGCAATCGCACGTGTGTACGAACCTTTAGACTCCACGTAAAATCACACTTAAAAGGGCAATTATAGTGAGAATTTTTTTTTAATGTATCCTATAAGTCATCCCAACCACCAGGGTACCTTTAGTTTCTTTAAATTCTTCATAGTCCCAGAATATAAGCCTTTGAATATGCTGTGATTGTAGGAGCTGCTACACCTCATCTGTCACTCAAGGCACACAATCCAAAGCTCCCATGCAGTACTGTCACACACTCCCTCCCCACACTGTAAGTACCATGTGCAACACAGTCAAATGCTGTAGTGCTAAACACAATCAATAACCATTAACCCCGCAATATGAGCATAACACACTATAAAACAGCCCTCCCCCCCAAAAAACCTTATATCATACAAAACCAGTGACTCAAATGGAACACTAATACAATATATATAATAATACAGTAATACAGACTATATACCAAACAAGACATACAGTGCAATCTATGAAAATATATGACTAAAGCAAATTAAATGTATCAGATAACAAGCAGTTTCACTGTGTTTGTGAAGGTCTCGCTATAGCTTCTGTTACACTGGGAAGAGATATTATTTTTGCACCAAAGATCATAACAATTACAAACTTAGAGAACAGGCAGAGTTCAGTAACTTACTTGTAAAGAATCTCAGCACACCACTTGTCCTCCTCTCTCCCCCTCTTCCCCTCCCTTCAGCACATTGCTACACACTTGCCCACACTTTGTTTGCTTGCAGTCTGCCTGGAAGGGAGGGGTCAACAGGATGTCAGCACTTCATTTAAAGTCCTTTCAAACTGACCATGCTCGGACTCTGTATACAGCCCTTACTGCTGAGGGGGACTAGGCTACACGCTTGGTACAAACTTCTGCCAGTGTGAAGAAACGAAGCCACACAGCACATGAAAGTAAGGCAGCTTATACTAAGTGATCTATACACTGTATACAAGTTTTTTTTTTCCACTATAGTTGCCCTTTAAGCCTCCAATAACTAAAACTGAATGGATAATGGGAGTAAGAAAATAAATGTTTTTTTTTTTACCAAGGTCAGCTTTCTAAGCATTATAAGCATTAATCCCCAAGTACCATTCCAGCAAGAGGAGGTATAATCACAGGTGTTGGGAAACCTGGTTGGTAAGAGCATGAACTTCAGTCTCTCTCCTCATGACCAGCTCTGACCTTGACTCAATTGTTAATTCCTATAACTATGCCCTGAGTAATAAACTAGATTATTTTAACTACTAACTAACTTTTGCTCTCTTACCCTTGTCCCTGGCTCAACCCATAGCCTGCTTTAAACACAGGTGTACTTCACACACATGCTGTGTACACGGAAAGTTCCATGGGTTAATTCCAAATGTTAATATCTGATTTGGTTGGGGCAAAATTAGCACCATTTTTAATAATAGAAGAACTTTATTGAATCTCCCTGTTGGTCAAAAATAGGAGGAAGAAAAAGAAGAGATGAAAGAAAACAGAATCAATCATACCTCACAAGTTTTTTTGTTTCCCAGCAGCATGTTTATCATGGCAGCAGTCACTAAAATGGGTAAATCCCCACAGGTCCTATGGACAGGAAGTTAAAGCATAAAGGTATAAAGGTACCCTCCCCCAACTATACCTTGTCTTCTTTCCAAGCTAAACATGCTCAATCTTAGATACATCACAGAAATAGGGAAGGGCATTTTGGTGACTGCTGCCATTACTGGGAAACAGAAATCTCGGTGAGTATGATTGATTTCCTGTTTTCCCCAGATCACCATTGCAGCAGTACCCAAAATGGGATATACCAAAGCTATAATGGGAGGGTAAGATTATGCTTAAACACACAATATTTATTTTATGTCGGCCAGCACAGACTGCAGGACTTTTTGTCCAAATTTTGTGTCTCCTGAAGCCACCACGTCCAGCTTGTAGTGCATACAAAGGTTTTTATGGAAGACCACTTTGCCGTCTTACAGATGA
Source organism: Hymenochirus boettgeri (assembly GCA_019447015.1). Classification (NCBI taxonomy): domain Eukaryota; kingdom Metazoa; phylum Chordata; class Amphibia; order Anura; family Pipidae; genus Hymenochirus; species Hymenochirus boettgeri. The sequence goes on from CM033477.1 coordinate 98,735,760, forward strand.
GGTCTTTCGATGCTCTTGCCTTCCATCGCCCAAGAACAGGCTAATGCTCTGGTAGAATGTGCCTTTAACCCGTCAGGGATCTTTATGCCTCTTATTTGATATGCTTTCCTGGTGCAGGTCACAATCCAATGTGCTTATCGTTTTCTTACTTGGAGCTTGACCTTTTCTATAGCCACCAGGAACAATGAAGATTATCGACTTTCTGATTTTCTTGGTTCTGCTCATATAAATATTTAGAGCCCTTACTAGGTCCAAAGAGTGCCACTTTTTTCTCTAACTCAGACCTAGGCTTAGGATTACATGAGGGTAAATCACTTCCAGATCTAAATGAAATTCCGATAAAACCTTAGGTAAAAATTGAAATGCTGGTCTCAGCCTAACTCTATTATCAAAGAACTGAATATGAGGTTCTTTTATTGACAATGCTCCAATTTCGCCTACTCGGCACGCTGAGGTAATTGCTACAAGGAAAATTACTTTAATTGTAGACCTTAAGGATATCTTCTCCAATGGCTCAAAAGGCGTCTCTGTTAGCACCTGCAGCACAAGCAGAAGGTTCCATGGGTGAGGTTTCGAAAAAGATCTTGGATTGATTCTTATCATTGCTGCAAAGAATCTCTTTACTATTGGCTCTAATGCCCAATTTGTACCCATGATTGGGTACAAATTGATTTTAGTTGAAAGTTGATCATTTCTTCCTGGAACCCTATACTTCTCAAATCGATCCCTCCAACCTCCAAGCCGTCAATCTGAGATTGAGTAATGCTGATATAATATTGGACCCTGAGACAAGAGATGAGGTAGGTAATGAAGGCTCGGCTGTCAGGGACAGCAGAAGTGGGTACCAAGGTTTACTCTGCCAATTTGGTATTATTGCGATCACATTCGCTCTCTGGCTCTAAATCTTCTGTAGGAATTCCATATCGTGGTATTGGGGGAAATAAGTATAGAAGTCCTGAACTCCAATCCTGTTGGAAGCGTCCACTGCCAGGGCTTCTGGGCATGAAAAGCGGCTGTAGAACTGTTGACATTTTTTGTTTTGATGGGTTGCCATAAGATCTATCATTGGCTGCCCCATCTTTTTGTTAGATCTTTGAATATTGAGGATGCAAGCTCCCCTGTAGTACTTCCTGAGGGCTCAAATAATCTGCCTGAACATTTTCTGTTCCCGCCAAGTGTAGGGTTGACAGGTTTAAGAGATTTTTCTCCGCCCATACAAAGATCTTTTCCACTTCTTTGAGGAGAACTTTGCTTCTCGTGCCTCCATTTTCGTATGTATGTCACTGTGGTCAGTGTCGCTTCGGACCAGCACATGTTGGTCCTTGAGTGCACCTTGGAATTTTTCCAGAGCCATTCTTACTGCTCTTAACTCCAGCAGATTTGAAGATTCTCCCCTCCTCTGCACCTTCCTTGAGTGAAGCGGTCCTGAAAGAGGGCTCCCCAACCGTTGCGGACGCATCTGTTGTTATCGAGAGGCAGCTTGGTTTTTCCATGGAAACCCCTTGTCCAAATTTTCTTTGCTTGCACTACCATTACAGATCTTTCTGTATTGGTGCTGGGATGAATAGTATCTTGTTCATATTCTGGTGAGGTATTCTGACTCTGGACAAAAGAAAGTGCTGCAGTAACCTCATGTGCCATCTCAACCACCTGTGAGAAAAACTGTTGCCGCCATTAAGCCTATACCTTCATTATCGAGTGTACTGATACTCGAGGATTTTGTCTCAGAGTGTTGAACGGTCTGTATTATCTTGAGTTGCCTTTCTATGGCGCAATGTAACCTCGTTCAGATGAGTCAAAACAAATGATTTTTGGCTTGGTTCGAGATTGCTCTTTTCTAGATTGATGAGCCACCCATGGTCTTGAAGAATTGTGCTCACTACTTTGGTCGCTGTTCTGCTATGGACTTTGACTTGGCTACTATCAGTATATCGTCCAAATAATGGTAGATCTGTATGCCTACCTTTCTGATCTCTGCGATTAATGTTATGAGAGTTTTGGTAAATATTCTTGGGGACTGTGAGAGCCCGAATGGCAGACTTGAAAACTGGAAGTGGTTTTTCTCTACCAGATATTTTCTGCATTTGTGATGAATCGGGACATGCAGTAGGCATCCTTTAGATTGATACTGACCAACCATGAGTCCCTTTTCACTGCTTAAATGGAGGCTAGAGACTCCATTTTGAATTTTTGATTATAGACGTAATAATTCAGATTTCTGAGATCCAGCACTGAGGATTTTTTTTTTTTTTACTAGAAACAGGTTTGAGTAGTAGCTCTTTCGTGTTTCTGTTATTGGCATAGGCTGATGGCTTCCTTCTGTAAAAGTTGAGTTACATAATCTCTCATTAGTCCTAGTCTTTCCTGGGTTGCTGGGGGCTTGAATGGAAGGATGATGTTTTTCCGGTAGTTCTCTGAAACCGTATTTTGTAGCCTTGCTGAATTACCTCAGCACCCAGGAATCTGAAATCGTTGTGTCCCAAATCTTCGAGAAAAGTTTCAATCTTCCTCCTACTTTCTCCATCTGGACCGGCGTAACCCTATTGTTGGGAGGATTGTGCTCCAACGTACCCTTTTTTTGGGCACCTAAGACTGTCTCCCTGTCTTCCAGGTGGCTGATCTGTTCTGATCTTTCCCAGGTCTATAAAATTTGGTCTCAAAAGGATCTCTCCTTGTTAAATGACGACTCAAATTAAACATTTGCTAAAATGTGACAAAATTCAAACAAATTGGTTATTAATGGCTTTGCATGTAAGATTAGTATGATACATTCATTGGTTAATACATGAGAGGTACAAAAAGTCAACTTTGCTGTTCTAATTCTCATCATGATTTACCAAACATACATTTCTTTTTATTTATAGCAATTCTAGCAACAAAAGTGACGTAAGCAGATACAATTACCTCTAGGAAGGTTATAGATTATAGACAAAATGTAACTATTTATGTACCGTTATATAACTTCTTTCTGATATAGAGAAAAATATTGGCAGAGTTTTTACAATTATTTGTAAATATTTTTATCCAGTCACTCAGGCCCTAAGAACTTTATCTTACACACACAACCTATCAGTATGACTTTATCTTTGTAAGGAAATGGAATGGATATATCCCAATAAATTATTCCTTTCTTTGGACTAAGTCTTAAAAGGGAACTAAAGTCACCTGACACACTGTCCTACTAACTCAGGGATCCTCAAACTATGGCTCTCCAGATATTTGAAAACTACAACACCAAACATTCCCTGGCTTTCCTCTGTAGTTGCAGAATGCAGGGAATTGTAGTTTTTAAACATCTGAGAGCCATAGTTTGAGGTTCCCTGTACTAGTTAAAGCGCATTTATAATGGTACAACAAGCTGTGTCTCACCTCTTCATTTGCTGTGGCTGTTGGAAGATTAATGAAATTAACCTGTGGGAACGAGGGGTAGGTTTCCACAAACCATCTCTCTGGGTTTGCTGGGAGTCTAAATGTACGCCGTACATTTCTGAGCATACTCTCTATGAAGAGTATGTTCTATGAAGAGTGTTCAGAAGATTAAAATGAAGAAGCTGCAATCTATGCTCAGCACAGAGACCTAGGCATAGCCTATGTTAAAACATCAAGGATCTGCCTTTAACAGGTACAGAATAGCGATTTCACAGTGTAATGTATTTGCTATTGCAAAATGATTCAACACTCTGTGCCCCTAACAATACAGGTTCCTTCGTTTTATATACAATACAGAAAAGTAATCTTTGCAATGTTTTCCTATCCAGTATGAAACAATATATCAAATAGTGCAGCACAATGGATTTAAGGGCACCTTTATTTGTGCTAAATATTCAGCAAGCCAAAACGTTTCAGGGGGTAAACTAAGCTCATTTAATTTTAGGACGGACATGCCCTTTAAATTCAGTTTGAGCTGTATTATTTGATATATACTGTTGGCTATCGGAGACACATGCCAACCAGCCAGGATATAGAACATAGCATACCAACATGCCCAGGGTTGGGACTGCTCTAATGTTATCATTTCTATCCAGTACAGAGGCATATAGAAAACTAAAATTAGTAAGTGTGGTGATTTGAACCTGTAACCTCATAGATTTCCAAAAGTAAACAGTCTACTAGCCACCAGAGCTATCACAAATTAGGAAGTTTATTTAGAAAATGCATCTTTTTCTATACTACACAAAGGAAGCAAAAAAAAAAGTTGTTGACCATTTAATATTGTTCCAGGTAGGCTGTTCCTTGTGCCAGCCTCATGCTGGCTGGAAATATACTGCAGCTTTCAGTGTTTTATCAAGGGCTTCTATATTAGTGTGAAGATATCTGTTAAGAAAAAATCCTGTGAATAGCCACAGTGATACTGGGGTCAGAGGGCTTGGCCGAATGGTGCACATGTTACATAAGGCTGTATGAAGACTTGATAGACAGAGCACAGTGTTTTTCCCCTGCATCTTCTAGCCGAATGTTTTGCTCAGCTAGCAGAACCACTGCCTGTCACAATCTAATCCAGCTGGAAACTGCAGAGGCAAAAGCATCTGAAAGCACTAAGGTATCAAATTCTCCTCTCTCAGTTCTGCCAGTAATTGCAATATTGTATTGTGCTAATCAGCACCTGGAATACAGAGGATACAATGTTGCAATTATCACTAGAAGGAGAGACTGCGACTGCTTTCAGCTGCTTTTGCAGTTTCTAGCTAGTGTGGCCCCCAGCATTGGCTGTGTTGGGCACCTCTATACTAGCTGGATAGATCATGATAGAGAACAGAAAACTTTTTTTATGTTAAAAAAAATGGTCTGCAAAATGTCTGTGTCTGTATCTTTGTCTGTCTCTGTTGGTGTCACTCTCTGTCTGCGTCTCTCTCCCAGTCAGTCTCTCCCCCTGTCGGTTTCTCCTGTCTCTCTCCCTGCATGTCTCTCTGTGTGTTTCTATCTCTCTCTGTCTGTCTCGCTCTCGGCCTCTCTCTCTCGGCCTCCCTCTCTCGGTTCTGCCAGTAATTGCAATATTCCAGGTGCAATATAGCACCTGGAATACAGAGGATACAATGTTGCAATTATCAGCAGAACCGAGAAAGGAGAGTGCGACTGCTTTCAGCTGCCTTTGCAGTTTCTAGCTAGTGCGGTCCCCAGCGTTGGTCTGTCACTGTTGGTGTCACTCTCTGTCTGCGTCTCTCTGTCTGTCGGTCTCTTCTGTCTCTCTCTCTGCCTGTCTCTCTCCCTGCCTGTCTCTCTCCCTGCCTGTCTCTCTGTGTGTTTCTATCTCTCTCTGTCTGTCTCTCTCTCTCTCTGTGTGTCTCGCTCTCTCTCTCGGTCTGTCTCGCTCGCTCTCGGTCTGTCTCGCTCGCTCTCGGTCTGTCTCGCTCGCTCTCGGTCTGTGTCTCGCTCGCTCTCGGTCTGTCTCGCTCGCTCTCGGTCTGTCTCGCTCTCTCTCGGTCTGTCTCGCTCTCTCTCGGTCTGTCTCGGTCTGTCTCGCTCTCTCTCGGTCTGTCTCGCTCTCTCTCGTCTGTCTCTCTCTCTCTCGGCCTCTCTCTCCTCCAGTTCTCACTCGCTGTCACTACTTGCGGTTCCAAATTCTCCTCTCTCAGTTCGGCCAGTAATTGCAATATTGTATTGTGTGCTAATCAGCACCTGGAATACAGAGGATACAATGTTGCAATTATCACTAGAAAGGAGACTGCGACTGCTTTCAGCTGCTTTCAGCTGCTTTTGCAGTTTCTAGCTAGTGTGGCCCCCAGCATTGGCTGTGTTGGGCACCTCTATACTACTGATCATCATGATAGAGAACAGAGAACTTTTTTTATGTTAAAAAAAATGGTCGGCAAAATGTCTGTGTCTGTATCTTTGTCTGTCTCTGTTGGTGTCACTCTCTGTCTGCGTCTCTCTCCATCATCTCTCCCCTGTCGGTTTCTCCTGTCTCTCTCCCTGCATGTCTCTCTGTGTGTTTCTATCTCTCTCTGTCTGTCTCGCTCTCGGCCTCTCTCTCTTGGCCTCCCTCTCTCGGTTCTGCCAGTATTGCAATATTCAGTGCAATTAGCACCTGGAATACAGAGGATACAATGTTGCAATTATCAGCAGAACCGAGAAGGAGAGTGCGACTGCTTTCAGTCAGCTGCCTTTCAGTTTCTAGCTAGTGCGGTCCCCAGCGTTGGTCTGTCACTGTTGGTGTCACTCTCTGTCTGCGTCTCTCTGTCTGTCGGTCTCTTCTGTCTCTCTCTCTTGCCTGTCTCTCTCCCTGCCTGTCTCTCTCCCTGCCTGTCTCTCGTGGTGTTCTATCTCTCTCTCTCTGTCTCTCTCTCTCTCTGTCTCGCTCGCTCTCTCGGTCTGTCTCGCTCGCTCTCTGTCTCGCTCGCTCTCTGTCTCGCTCGCTCTCTGTCTCGCTCGCTCTCGTCTGTGCTCTCTCCTCTCTGTCTCTCTCGCTCTCTCTCGGTCGTCTCGCTCTCCTCTCTCGTCTGTCTCGGTCTGTCTCGCTCTCTCTCGGTCTGTCTCGCTCTCTCTCGGCCTCTCTCTCTCAGTTCTCACTCGCTGTCTCTCACTCGCTGTCTCTCTCTCTGGCTGTGTCAGAAGAACAGAGACAGAGACACAGAGACAGACAATAATGTGTTGCATGTTGCTAAAAACCACTGTGGTGAACGCTGATTAAAGGAAAGTTCAGTGGAAAATATATATATATTTTTTAAATTCTAGTTTATATTAGCATACCTAGTTATTATACATATCTCTGAAAAATCATTACATTTATACCCCTTGCTATTCCCTGCTGTTGACATTAGTGAACTGATATTTCTTATTCTGTATTGGTCCTTCTTTCCAGGATGCACCAATTCCTTGGAGTGTTCCTAACAGTAATTTCACTGATTGGCTGTTGGATGGGTCAAACATGCTCAGATCTCTGAGCAACTGAATCAACCCAGGTGCTGGGTCAAGGGCAAGATCATAACAGTCTCTACTAGGGTCTTGCAAACAGAAAGTCAGTATTTCAGAAGCAATTATTTATACACAGACAAAATGCTGAATGAACGGGGGGGGGAGGAAAATTACTGCTCCTTTACTTAACAGCATATGAATTTGCACTGAGTTTCCCCTTTAACTAATAAAATTAATGCACATCTCATTTTCCCTACCCAAATTTCCCTGCCCTGCCCCCCCTGGCTACTTTTCCATGCCACACGGCTGGAACAAAAAAATTCTGGGAGAATGCTGGAGGTGTGTACTGGCAACATAATTCTTCTTACAGATTCAGAATCCACTATATACATGTATCTTAATGCAACTTACGGACATAGTAATTTGCAGATGGGTGATTAGGGGAGGAAAGAAAAAAAAAAATATATATAAAAAAATAATAATAAAAAAAAAAATTCTTCCTCATTTTCGGAGACAGATTCATAGAAGACCATCTTTTCTTCCTCCTGTGATAGACTCTCTTTCCAAGAGGCAAAACAATATAAACCAGGAGACATTTTAACTGGCAATCCAGAAAAAAACAACCTTCCTTTCATCCCAGAGAAATCGTGTTGCCAGAGGAAAACCATTATGAAGGTGTCCCAGTCCACCATCCCAATGTAGGGAGAAAGCTGTTAACATTCAAGGACCAACAATTTCAGATCAATGGATTTTAGATAGTATCAAGAGGATAGAAGATAGAGTTTTACGCCTCCCCCAACAAACATTGTTTTTTAAAGGACAACTAAAGCCACAGAACAACACTGAACCAGAACGCAGAACACACTGATATAAAACCAGTAATCTGTGTCTTACCTCTCATTTTCATACAGGCGCTGGGAAATTTACCTAAATATCTTATGGTTTGTGCTTTCACTTCACAGCATTCTACTATCACACAATTTGGGCAACGACCATAATTTTCTGCACATGCTCAGTCCTTAGCTATGGCAGAAACTTGTTACAGTTGGTCACACCCATTAATACTCTCTAGCCAGCCAATCCTTTTACAGGACAGATAAAGCAAGGAAGCATGTGACTGAGGTCAGGAGGTGGGGTCTGACACTTAACATACACACAGATACATCCAGTTCTTAACAGGCTTACATTTACTTTAATACAATTTACTGAGTTGTGATTTTATAGCTTATGATGTTTTTAGGGAGTTTTGTTTTCAGATTCTGGAGTATAAAAATTGGGTTTAGTTCTCCTTTAAGGTCAAATCTTCCAGATCCAAGAAGCAAATGTCGCATTAAAACACCATTGCGGATCTGGTGAGAAAAAATTGAATCAAAAAGGATAACCGAAAGACTTCCATCAAGGCATATATTCTCCCCTATTTTTGGTAGAAGGCTTCGGAAGTTAAGGTGCGTTCTAGATCTGCAATACCTACATTCGTTTATAGCCACAAAGTCGTTCAAAATGAAAACATAAAAAGTAATCTTACAGCAAATATTTCCAGGAGATTGCATGTGCAAGATAGATCTAGCAGATCGTATCTTCACATACCTATACATCCAGCCCACAGGATGTTTCTAAGGTTCTGTGTTTCCCATCACACTTCCAATACAAAGCAATTTCTTTTGCCCTATCAACATCACCAAGGGTATTTTCCAAGATTCTTATAGATTTAATATGATAATTCAAGGCTGCAATGTTTTGCCTATGAACAGTTTATGACAAAAGTCTTGTTGCCTGTGTATTTTGCAGAAACTCCTACTATTAACCCGATTTTTAATTGATCAATTGTTGTTAGAAATAGCTCATATGAAAAGCTAAAGCCCTCCCAAATAATATTAAATTTACTGATAAAAAATAGTTTCACTGAAAAAAATTTATGGAATGTCCACCCCTTTCTTTAAAAATACATATATTGTAGAATACCCCCCAAAACCTAAAGTTCTTTTGGCCAAAAGCTTTAAATCGGCACCCACAGAGCGATTATACTTACATGCTCCTCCTCGCTCCACCGCCGTGCTCTGCACTTCCGGGTAAGGCAGTCAGTGTCGGCAGTGACTAACGTCACGGCCAATCACTGACTGCCATTCCCGAGCAGTCTCCGCTGCGGCTGCTCAAGAACATAAAAGAACACACAGCCACAGTGGAGATTGACTAAGAACCCGGAAGCGGCGATGGAGCAAGGAGCATGTAAATATAATAGCTCCGTGTGGGAGCCGATTTAAAGCTTTTGACTAAAACGATCTCTATGTTTTGAGGGGTAATCTACAATATATGAATTTTTGAAAAGAGTGTGGACAGTCCCTTTAACATTAATCAGACAGAAAGGTCAAAATGTTGCAAGACAAAAGTGTAGTCGCCTATACGAAAATGATCGACTTTACAGCCAATCCAAAATATGTCAGCAAATTATAACTGGTGCTGCGAGCCCAATGTTATATCTTGTATGACTTCCATGAGCTTGAAGGACAGCATCCATGCGTTTTGGCAGGATTCACACAATTTATTGATGAATCATCAGGATAGCCAAGAAACAGTCTTGCATGCCTCCCAGAGTTTATCAATATTCTTTGGTTTCGTCTTCCATGCTTCCTCTTTCATCCTACCCCACTATGCTCTCAATGATGTTCATGTCAGGTGACTGAGCATCTTGATCTTCTTCGCCTTAAGGACTTTAATGTAGATGGAAGTATGCGTGGAGCACCATCCTGCTGCAGAATTTGGCCTTTTTTATGGTTGGAATATATGAGGTAGCTAAGATTTCTTGGTATTTTACACTATTGTGTACCTTCACCCACCCTGCAGATCCCTCGCCACACCCCCATACTGGATGTAACCCCAGACCATGATTTTGCCTCCACCAAACTTCACTGTTCCAGTAGGTCTCCTGCAATATTTGCGGCTACTGTGGTGTAATTCAACAATTCATCTTAAAAAATCCACCTTTTGCCACTTTTTCAGCGTCCATCCTTTTAGCAGGCGTGTGGGACTTGGCAGTGCCACACGGTTTTTCAATGGTCTTTTTTTAGTGTGCTGGCTTATGGGCACTGATTCGACCATGGAGGCTATTTCGAGAACATCCGATAAACTGTTCTGGTTGACACAGGATTTTGAAAAATGGGCTTGCCTGGATGAATCTTAGGCATTTTTGCAGAGGTCTTTTGCAGTTGATGTGAAGGTCTAGTGTACTGGGTTCTTTATACACACCTGACACCTAATTGATCCATTTTAGTCACAGGTGAAGCCCATATTACAAGGTACACACTTATGTCTTTGCAAAATTGACTCAATGGGCTTATCAAGCTGTGAATATTAGAACTTTTTTGTTAGTTTCGTTTTGCATTGAAACACATTATTACTAAAGCTTTTGGGTAAAATGAACCATTTCTTGAAACAAAATCTGCATTAGAATATTGTTAAGCAGCACTTCAGGTCTATTTGTACACAAGCAACAAGACTTAGTCAGAAACTGTAGACAACATCATGATAAAGGCACAGTCCAAAGATTTACTATTGGCTCAGACAGATTAGCTCTCAAATGCCTCAAGAGTCTGGGTGGATCATAAACAGGAAAAAAAGATCTCATCTTTAACTCTGTAAATGACTGGAATATCTGGGGGCATCTATAGATCAATAAATGTCAAGTGTCTCTTTCAGTCACCAAGAGAAAAGAAATTATTCAAAGGAGTGAAAATCTATTAAAATTTCCTGCCATTTCAGCCAAAGTAGTGGAACGTTAGTAGGAAGGTTAGTATATACGAAAGGTGGTTCCATGGGCAATGTTCACCTTCAGTCATTACAAATGACATTGTTGTCTCAATGGAGTCTAAACCAGAATTCGAACAAGATTATTTTCCTGAAAGCATCCCTCAGAGAAAAACTACGTTGGTGGACCACAAAAAGAATATCAAACCCAGGTCCTTGAAGAACCCTAAGTGGGAGACATTAACAACGGATGTGAGTTCAAGAGGCTGGGGGCAACTTACAAATCGCAAGTAGCTCAAGGCCGTTCGGATCTGAAAACAAAGCACATCTCCCAATGACAAGTAGTTGTCTATAGTCAAGAAAGCTCTTTTCATTCCAAAAATGTAACTGGGAAATCCATCAGAATCCTGTCAGACAATGCATCAACAGTGGCATATTTAAACAAACAAGGCTACTCACTCAAGAGATCCTTTTCTGGGCAGAGAAGAACTACAAAATTTGTTGGCAGTTTATATTCCAGGGAAGCTCAATGTTCAAGCAAACTTTTTAAGTCGCAAGCAGTAACAACCCTGGGAATAGGAGCTGGTTCAACAAGTTTTTCAGAAGATATGTTCCAAATGGGGGAATCCGTAGATAGACCTGATTGCTCAAACAACAACTTGAAGCTCCCATTATTTTGTTCCCCTTACCCATCAACGAAAGCAGTGGCAACAGACGGTTGCATCCAATGCAATTTCCACATGGTCTACTGTTCCCACCATTCCCTCTAATTCCCAGATTCTGGCAAAGATCTGGTTAGAGCAAGTGAAGGTGATCCTAATCCTGCCCTATTGGCCCAAGAGGCCATGGTTTTCAATAGTAAAGAGCATATTGATTGCATCTCCAATCAAATTACCTCTACGCAAGGACCACTTCTACGTCCGTAACAGTCAAAGTTAAGTCTGATGGCTTGGCTTGTGAAGAGGTGAATCTAGAGAGGCTAGGTCTTTCTGAGGCTACTATAGCCACATTAATGGCAGCAAGAAAGCCTTCAATTCAAAGAATTACTATAGAAAGCTTGAAGGTTTTTGTAGAGTGGTGTTCAGCTATAATGCCAACATTCAACATCTGTCAGCAAACACACGCAAAAAGTGGGCCTTGGATCCATTAATAAAACTATTTTTCCAAGGGGTAAAGTGAATTAAACCTAAAATCAGATGTACTATTCCTCCTTGGATCTCTCTTTAGTCCTTCACTCCATGTCTGTCTTGCCATTTGAACCAGTGGATGAATTCCCTCTAAAAAAGTTGACCTTTAAAACGGTCCTATTAATCAGAAATACATGCTCTTAAAATAACCATATTCGAAACATTTTTCGCCTGCCTACCGAAAGGTATTTTTAAAATTCTATCTCAATGAAGATAGAATTCTTCTTACAGATAATTCTCATTCTTTTTCAGACCTCTGTAATGTAGACCCAGTACGCTGCCTTAAAAATCTGACAAGACAAAACTTTAGGAAGTCAGAATTTCTCTTTGTCTTATTTTCTGGTTCTAAAAAAGAAGGAAGAGCATCCAGGTCTCCCTGGCATCCTGGATAAAAGAAGGCATCAGATTATACTACAGACTTTTGTCCAGAGAGGAGCCTAATACCATCAGGGCTCATTCTACAAGTGCGATTGCCACGTCCTAGGCGTACACAGGAGGAGCTTCAGCGCGGAGGACCTCTGTAAAGCAGCAACCTGTTCCTATTTCTACCTTTAAAGGCACTATCAATCAGTCCCACATGAAAAATTTAATTTTCATCATACTTACCAAATTTTGTTTTCCAGCGCTGAAGCACAGCAGTGGGCAAGCTCCCTCCCTATTACTCACAACCTTCATTCAAACACAGTTAACTCGGGGAGGGGTTCTTATTACTTCCTGACACAGCAGGGAACTAAAACCCACTGGTTGTTTCACAAAACAAAGAAGCAACAACAAGTACAAAAACGCCAACCAGGACAAAAGGAAAAAGGACAGTAAGACACAAAAAACACACCAAAGGGTGGGTACCGACGGGCCATGCACTAAGGGGGCAGAAACAACCAAAAAACGAAAGGAAATGGGCATCCTTGTCAGACCTTGTAATAAGGACTCCTCCAACACAAGTCGGGTGGCGGGGTCAATATAGGGGGACCAACGGGGACCGGAAAAGAATCTACGACAAACAGTATGACAGAGAAAAATGTAAAACGGATCAGGGGAACACGGCGGCTGTCCCTACACGCTTCCACAAGGCCATGAGGAGCAGGAGCACGATGCATGAGAGAGAGTGAAAAACCCAGGGGGACCAGTCGCTTGAACAATACAAAAGAAGGAGCAAGGAAAGATGACATAGATAGGGTCAGTACACCATAATAAATTGATAGAAGAGAAGGAAAAACAACTATTGCTGGGAAATGCGGACAGCGCTGTGCTGTCCGACTCCCAACTGCAGGTAAAAATGCAAGAAGTATGCTCTAAAGTGGAATGAATAAACCAGTGTGCTTCTGTTGTCTAAATAAGTGCAACCTTGAGCTACAAAGTAAAGAGGCCCAGCCCCGTAGGCGACAAGCTGAATAAATAATGAATAAATAATAAGGCAATAAGGGAGTCTGTCCAGACTAAAACGCCCCCAAGGCATGAATAAAACACAGGAACGCCACCCAGAACAAATATCAAAAAATGAGAGGGGATTACACAGGCTGAGCGCAAAGAGTACATCCCGGCCGGACGCAGAAATGCCCCGCAGCACTAAAGGGATTGGAGTTGGCCAGAAATACCCCAGTGGGGAACAAGGCCACCCCAAATGAAAACACAACAGAATCACCCCCAAAACCAAAACGGTAATCGGTTGAAATCTAAAGATATGTCAACCGAAATCCGCGCAATTCCTGCTTCCTTATCTTCATTAGCAACGTCGTTATGAGTTACAGGACATCACAGCCATTGGAGTAATCCCCGCTGCCTCCTGAGCATGCCCCTCAGTAAGATTCAATGCTCAGTTTCCATGACTCCAGAAGCATACAGGCATACAGTAATGATCATAGGGCAACTATGATATATCAACAATTTTAAAGGCCATTATTCCTAAAATGTCTTATAAGGGTGGAGTTGTCCTTTAAACTTCAGTAAGATTCTGACTACATGAATCCTGCGCAACTACAACCCCCAAAGCCTGTACCAGAAGTTGCATATCCTTGCATGTTAAATGTAACCACTTCATTATACATTCCATGCAGTGAATGGTACTTTACCATGGTGTATCTGCCTGCTCAGTTTTCCAGGCTCAGTTTTGTTGTAGAAACCCCAACTTCACGGATCCTACCTCATAGAACGTCATCAACCCAGCCTGGATGTCCTCGGCTGTTCCAGGATTGTAAATGCCCTACTAGTCGCTGACAAGTTATCTTGGCCCACAACACTATGGCCGCCTGATACTTCCGCATCCTCCACAGCCTTTCGGTATCTCCGCTAATCTCTATGGTAAACTAACTGACAGCGGCTTTTCTTGTGACCAGTGTCTCCACGGTAGGGTGGAGGGGAGAGCTGTACATTGGAATAGAAAAGATGGGAAAGGCTGTTGGAGCCGGTAAGATATCCTGGTAGCTGGGGGTGTGATTTATTCCTGTCAGTGCGAGGTCTGGGACAGCTGGAGAGGGTGTAGTCTGGGCAGTGATGTTGGTCCCGCTGACTGATTGAAGCGCAGAGTCAGGGGAAAGGGGGACAGACCGTGGGTCATTGCTATTGGTCAATTAGGAGGAATAAGAGAATGATGGGCCATGGACCCCCCTCTGGGGATATTGCCTGTGATCCTGCAGGTCTCTGGCATCAACTCATGTCTGCAGCCCTTTACCTAGTGGGTATCAACTAGTATTGTCTGCTTTGTCTTTTAAATATTCATGGCAGGTCTCCATTGGGTCTGTGGCAGCTCTGGTCAATGGTGAGGAATTCACTGGTGTGACTGTATTAACCTGGGTCTGTGGCACACTGGGTAAAATCCAGATAACTGCGGATTATGCAGGTGATTCTTTCAAAATGTGGCTGATTTCAGATGCAGCCAGTGGTGTTGAACCTGGCACCATTCAATGTTTTGGAAACTACAATCCCAGCATTCCTTGGTTCAGAATGCAGGGAGTTGTGGTTTCCAAGGTCCATGATAGATTGTATACATGTTCATTACATTTTAGGTTTTGTCATTTAGTATTAGTTTTCATCTTCCTCGTCATATAGAAGGGTGAAAAATACTGGCCTTGTATCTTATTGCATTGTTGACATTATGTGTGTCTTATGCTAGGTACAGTACCAATGCTGACAGTATGTGGGTGTTCATAGAGTTTGTTAACAGGCATCCCACCTCTCCCTGAAGTACAGGGAGTCCCCCTGATTTTAATGGCAGATCCCTGACTCCCTGAATAATATACAATCTCCCTGAAATGTTTTGTTGTTAATTTGAGGGAGGGAGCACAATGATGTCGGGTCTTTTAGCAGTTAACAAGTGACAAAAACACTTTAGTGACATGACTCGTTGTATGCATGTGTGTCTGACTCTTTTTATGTGTGTGTCTGTTGATATGCATGTGTTTGTATGCAAGAGTGTCTGACTGTATACATGTGTGTGTGTCTGTATGCTGGTTATGCTTAATCTTGGGGTGGGCTTTAGGTGGTGGGTATCCTCCCTGAAATGTGGGGTACCCTCCCTGAAATGAGTTTTGGCAGGGTGGGATGTCTGTGTTAAGCTGTTGGGAAATGACAGGACTCCACTTATTGGAAGTTGAGGTAAAAGGCATTTTAGGATTGGTTCTCAATGATCTGTGTTTTAGCATGGACATAAACTGGCTTAAAACAGGTGGGCAGTGTACCTAAGAAGTTATTTACTACATCTCAACACAGTGTTTATTATTAAAGGTGTACAGAACCCTCCACCCTCTCACATATCAGACCATACATTGGCTGCTCATAAAAGTAAATGTGTAATATTACAGTTGTGCAACCATTTCAGAAGTGGAAACTGTTCCACTTGCTTTGGTAGGTCAGGGCTGGATTTTTATCCAGACCTAAAGGTAAAAAAATAAGTCTGTAACCCTTAAAGATGTGGTACTCTGAAAATTTTGTTTTTTAAATTGCCCTTGTGTAAATATTATCACTGTACCATTTTTTAATTGATCTGCCCCCTATTCATTCATTAGATATCCAATCTGAAACATCTTTTTAGCATTTGTATGCAGTTTTTGCTGTGACAGTTGTTTTGTGGGAATTTCAGGTCAGTGGTCAGAGCGCTACTTACATTTATTTATTTATAGATTAGATGACGCAAAGTCCTTTTTTTTCAGTATAACTACACTTTAAAGGATTGTTCCCAAAAATATAACCCTTTATTAATCCCATTTATAATTCTAATGGAGACATGACACGTATTTACCACCTGATTGTGGCAATGCCGTTCTCTCCTGTCAGTTCCCACACTCCCCCTTCCCTCTACCCTCTTGTGCAAGCGCTACTTGCCAAAGAGTCAAGGTAAAGAGCGATCCCTAGTCCTGTGTTAGCTTTTTGAAACGTCATATAATTAATAATATGAGACAGTGCGGTAACCAATTTGAATTGGTTAGCGAGACTTTATATACAAAAAAAAAGCACAGCCCTCTTTGTATATTTGCCCCTACATTTTATAAAATATAGGTATATGTTTGTGCATTAATAGCTTTACAATTTATTATTACATTCATTAGTTTTGTTCTTGGCTTAAACATGGCTTCAGAGGAAATGTAGTATTCACAAAAATCTTCAAGCTGTTTTTTCTCTGGTTGTGCCTGATGCCTGCCATTTAAAGCATATGTATATGTGGTACAAACTTTCACTGTACCATTTTTGTTGTTGATCTGCTCCCTATTTATATATATCCAAAACATCTTCCATTTCAGCTGTCAACAAATGCCTATTAACATAAACTTTTTGTTTATCTCAGTTTTGCTGCAGCTGACACCCAGCAGATATTCCGGCACCCACCGATTCACGGCACTATCGGTCAATTCCTGGTATGGGTGGCTCGGAGATTGCACAAGCTTGTTCTTCCAAACTGGACGAACGAGCGATTGGGTCCATTGGTAAATCACGTCCGATCGGCGGTTCCCACTATTGTCGCGGCCGACAGACATTTGTCCCAGCTGACCAATTGGTCGCAGCAAACACTCGTTGGGACAAAAAATAGGCCAGTGTTTACCCAGCCTAAAGTGTTACTTTTTTGGGACAGGTGGGACCACTGATCACATAAGCCGTGGCAGAGTAGCACAAATTGTAACTAATCTTTGTTTATTGTCCTTAAGCCTGGGTAACACACATCTAAAAAATTCGACCAGCATCAGTCAGTGTTCAGATGTCCGACTGTTGTTTCATCTGAATCAGATTTCTGGAAAACCACGACCGATCATGCAGTCCTCTATAGACGACTTGCTCGGTCACGCAAACTGCCGGACGTGGCTACTTTTGCTGCAACCGACAGTCCTACTGGCCGAGCGGTCAGGGGACCAAGGATGTAGGGTGTGTACGCAACTTTTAGTCTCATGTAACAATCTATAACCATATCTACTAACCACTGATTTGCATGGTCAAAAGGACAAGGATTTCTATGACAATACGTGTTTTACTTGATGAGGTTTACGCTGTAACAGACTATATACATCCTTATGCTTTTATATGTACTTTTATATGGTCACGAACTCCTTGGTGATTTTTAATATCCTTTTATTTAAAATTAAGGTTAGCATTAATCAATTAGCAAAAAGTCTTAGGGCAAGGAAAATATACAAAGTATACCATTACACATGGAGGTAGAGATGTGTTTAAAGGGGACCGTGGTCCAAAAAATACGTTTGCATTTATTTCATTTTTTTATTTTACTTTTTTTTTTGACGATACCCTGCTCTGAAACCTGTCAGTCAATCTGCCCTGTCTCCTCCCCTTTGCAGCCCCCTGGTCCCTCCCCTCAGGACCATTTCCTTACAGCCCCATGTGGCCCAGCCCACTCACTGGTGCGTGGCCCTGCCCACTCGTGGGTGCCTAAGCCTCACCCGCTCACAGTGCTGTGGGCCACTCTGCCCCCCCCAAAAACTCTGTGGAAACAGCCTTTTCAGGCAGAGTGAGAACTCTGCCTGAAAGGCTGTTTTCACATAGTGAAGAAAAGGGCTGTAGATTCCCTTACCTTCTCTGCAGCTGCAGGTCCTTCACACAGCATGGAGGGGAGGGACCTTCTGTCTCCCTCATACACGGGGACTGAGGCTGTGCTCGCAGATGTCACTGTGCAGGGAGAGGCCTTAGGAATGTCACATGTCACCTCCCACCCATAACTTTCTGGTCAGTATTTCTTGGGCTGTGGAGCAGGTAGAGGGTGGCTTGTTTTAAGGTAGGAAACTGGCCTTTCATTTAAACGCAACTTGTTTAGAGACCACCCCTTTAACTGGTGGTGCACTGAGCTAACCACTTGTCCATGATAACCCTTTCTGTATTCGTGGAAATCCGGTGCTTGCAACTGAATCAGTTTACTTTGTGCTGCCTTTGTTTGGTACGGTTTTCTGCCCCAACGTATCTCTAACATATGGACTTTGCTTTCTGTAGCTGTGGGGCTTTAATGCCTGTTTACCTTCTCTGTGCCGTAGAATTCTTTTTGGAAATACACACATTTCCACTGCTTTATTTTCATAATAAGATTGTTTTGTGTAGGCTGGTATTCTGCGTTTTTGTGCGTCTCATGACTTTTTTCATGCTTTAGTGCCTCAGATGTACTTAGGACTGAGTATGCTACAGAGCGTATATATTGCCAGCATTGTGAATGCAATATGTCATTCAGAACTTATTCAGTGTGCATAAAGCATGATAAAAGAGGCATAAAAGCTTCAGGACTCCTTTGGATAGCTTAAGCACAAGTTTTGGGATTGCATTAGAGTTTATTCACATTCTTTAAATAAAATGCAAGCTCCTTTGTTTCCAATCAATCACTTAAAAGTACCTTCATTTTTTAAAATGTGCTTCGCAGTTATTGCCCCAGTGTTCTTAAAATATTCTTAAGGGAAGAAGTATTTTGCTTTAAAGAAATATATGTAGGTAGAGGGAAAAAAAAGGATAAAGTCTAAATTGTCCCTATGGGATTATTGTTGGACTATTTAGTGCTAAGCTGGCTATCTACTATACATACCTTTGGCAGGCACATCGCTCTAAATTTACCCTACGTATATGACCCTACACATTTTTTCTAACATATTGCCCTTTTTATGTTTTTAGTAATGATTCATTTACTTGAATATATTAGATAGCACATTTGGCATTTTCCACTGAGAATATAAAGGGCAACCAAGCCTTAAACAACACTATGCTAGTCCCACTATCATGCACAGCAGTGTGCAGGTTTTTTTGCAATTCGCTGCAGTGCGTTTCTACTCCGTGTGCACTGCGTTTCTGGCCATATCAATGTATTGGTGCGCATGTGGTCCACATGTGTAAAGTCCTGCATGCATCAAACCATAAGGGACCAGACCGCATATAGTAGGAACTATCCATAGCAATTGAACTGGCATGTGAATTGGAAAGTGTGAATGGAGCGCAAATCACACTCCGACACCCGTAGTGGGACCTAGCCCCTCAATCAAAGGCAGAGCATCTTGACATAAAACATTAATCTGTGTCTTTCCTTTCATTATACTGGTGGATGCTTGGGAATTTGCCTAACTACATAAGGGTGTGAGCTTTATTTTTCCAATTCCAATATGTATGTCTGTATTATGTTCGTTTATATAGCGCACTTGGGGACGCAGTACTGTAGTAATATCAACTCAGTTTTGTTTGCCACACCCACAGTAGGTGTAGTCCGGCCCCCCCTAGCCAATCCTGTGACTAGGTCAGGAAGCATGGGCCAGCGTACACAAGTTTATCTATCCTGTTACTGTAACAAATCCAACTTGAAGGCTAGTTTTTTAATACCTTAACATGGTATCTTCTCACCCTTACAATAAAATGTATGTATTGCCTACCCCTGCCCACCCCAACACCAAGTTAGATTTCTTAAAAAGCCTCCACAAACATACTTACGTCTTTGCTTGCGCCATGTGCTGTCTCTGCCCCACCCTCTGTTTGCCAAACAGAGCATGGGCCAGCACCGCATCTGTGATTGACTAGAGTCATAGCCATCACAATTTGGGCTGCAGGCAGAAGACAGGCACAGGAACAAAGGAACATAAGTATGTTTCTGATGCTTTTTTTTAATCCTAACTTGTCTAACTTGGCGGTTTGGGGGGTGGCAGGGGTGGCCTAATTACAGAAAGAACATTAAAGTTATGGGGGTGAGGCAGGACATGAGGGACCAGAGGGTGGGAGGGGGGGCTTTCCCTGTGCATGTCACAGTCATCCGGATTCACAAGATGAAGCAGAAACCTTTCTCACAACAGAGACAGCTCCTACTCTTTAGTTTCCTGGACTTGCCAACACTCGGCAGAGAACCTAAGAGCAGAGATGTAAGGGAAGATGTTTTTTTAAACTACACCAGTGGGGCCAGTAAGGGGTTAAATTTGTGTTTTTTAGGGGTGGACTTGCCCCCTCTCACTCGCTGTCTCTCTCTCTGGCTGTGTCAGAAGAACAGAGACAGAGACACAGAGACAGACAATAATGTGTTGCATGTTGCTAAAAAACACTGTGGTGAACGCTGATTAAAGGGAAAGTTCAGTGGAAAATATATATATATTTTTTAAATTCTTAGTTTATATTATGCATACCTAGTTATTATACATATTCTCTGAAAAATCAGTTACATTTATACCCCTTGCTATTCCCTGCTGTTGACATTAGTGAACTGATATTTCTTATTCTGTATTGGTCCTTCTTTCCAGGATGCACCAATTCCTTGGAGTGTTCCTAACAGTAATTTCTACTGATTGGCTGTTGGATGGGTCAAACATGCTCAGATCTCTGAGCAACTGAATCAACCCAGGTGCTGGGTCAAGGGCAAGATCATAACAGTCTCTACTAGGGGTCTTGCAAACAGAAAGTCAGTATTTCAGAAGCAATTATTTATACACAGACAAAATGCTGAATGAACGGGGGGGGGGGAGGAAAATTACTGCTCCTTTTACTTAACAGCATATGAATTTGCACTGAGTTTCCCCTTTAACTAATAAAATTAATGCACATCTCATTTTCCCTACCATCAAATTTCCCTGCCCTGCCCCACCTGGCTACTTTTCCATGCCACACGGCTGGAACAAAAAAATTCTGGGGAGAATGCTGGAGGTGTGTACTGGCAACATGGAATTCTTCTTACAGATTCAGAATCCACTATATACATGTATCTTAATGCAACTTACGGACATAGTAATTTGCAGATGGGTGATTAGGGGAGGAAAGAAAAAAAAAAAATATATATAAAAAAATAATAATAATAAAAATAAAAAAAATTCTTCCTCATTTTCGGAGACAGATTCATAGAAGACCATCTTTTCTTCCTTCCTGTGATAGACTCTCTTTCCAAGAGGCAAAACAATATAAACCAGGAAGACATTTTAACTGGCAATCCAGAAAAAAACAACCTTCCTTTCATCCCAGAGAAATCGTGTTGCCAGAGGAAAACCATTATGAAGGTGTCCCAGTCCACCATCCCAATGTAGGGAGAAAGCTGTTAACATTCAAGGACCAACAATTTCAGATCAATGGATTTTAGATATAGTATCAAGAGGATAGAAGATAGAGTTTTACGCCTCCCCCAACAAACATTGTTTTTTAAAGGACAACTAAAGCCACAGAACAACACTGAACCAGAACGCAGAACACACTGATATAAAACCAGTAATCTGTGTCTTACCTCTCATTTTCATACAGGCGCTGGGAAATTTACCTAAATATCTTATGGTTTGTGCTTTACTTCACAGCATTCTACTATCACACAATTTGGGCAACGACCATAATTTTCTGCACATGCTCAGTCCTTAGCTATGGCAGAAACTTGTTACAGTTGGTCACACCCATTAATACTCTCTAGCCAATCCTTTTACAGGACAGATAAAGCAAGGAAGCATGTGACTGAGGTCAGGAGGTGGGGTCTGACACTTAACATACACACAGATACATCCAGTTCTTAACAGGCTTACATTTACTTTAATACAATTTACTGAGGTGTGATTTTATAGCTTATTGATGTTTTTAGGGAGTTTGTTTTCAGATTCTGGAGTATAAAAAATTGGGTTTAGTTCTCCTTTAAGGTCAAATCTTCCCAGATCCAAAGAAGCAAATTGCGCATTAAAACACACCATTGCGGATCTGGTGAGAAAAAATTGAATCAAAAAGGTGATACCGAAAGACTTCCATCAAGGCATATATTCTCCCCTATTTTTGGTAAGAAAGGCTTCGGAGAGTTAAGGTGCGGTTCTAGATCTGCAATACCTACATTCGTTTATAGCCACAAAGTCGTTCAAAATGAAAACATAAAAAGTAATCTTACAGCAAATATTTCCAGGAGATTGCATGTGCAAGATAGATCTAGCAGATGCGTATCTTCACATACCTATACATCCAGCCCACAGGATGTTTCTAAGGTTCTGTGTTTCCCATCAACACTTCCAATACAAAGCAATTTCTTTTGCCCTATCAACATCACCAAGGGTATTTTCCAAGATTCTTATAGATTTAATATGATAATTCAAGGCTTGCAATGTTTTGCCTATGTACAGTTTATGACAAAAGTCTTGTTGCCTGTGTATTTTGCAGAAACTCCTACTATTAACCCGATTTTTAATTGATCAATTGGTGTTAGAAATAGCTCATATGAAAAGCTAAAGCCCTCCCAAATAATATTAAATTTACTGATAAAAAATAGTTTCACTGAAAAAAGATTTAAATGGAATGTCCACCCCTTTCTTTAAAAATACATATATTGTAGAATACCCCCCAAAACCTAAAGTTCATTTTGGCCAAAAGCTTTAAATCGGCACCCACACGGAGCGATTATACTTACATGCTCCTCCTCGCTCCACCGCCGTGGCTCTGCACTTCCGGGTAAGGCAGTCAGTGTCGGCAGTGACTAACGTCACGGCCAATCACTGACTGCCATTCCCGGAGCAGTCTCCGCTGCGGCTGCTCAAGAACATAAAAAGAACACAGCAGCCACAGTGGAGATTGACTAAGAACCCGGAAGCGGCGATGGAGCAAGGAGCATGTAAATATAATAGCTCCGTGTGGGAGCCGATTTAAAGCTTTTGACTAAAACGATCTCTATGTTTTGAGGGGTAATCTACAATATATGAATTTTTGAAAAGAGGTGTGGACAGTCCCTTTAACATTTAATCAAGACAGAAAGGTCAAAATGTTGCAAGACAAAAGTGTAGTCGCCTATACAGAAAATGATCGACTTTACAGCCAATCCAAAAATATGTCAGCAAATTAAGTACTGGTGCTGCGAGATCCAAATGTTATATCTTGTATGACTTCCATGAGCTTGAAGGACAGCATCCATGCGGTTTGGCAAGGATTCACACAATTTATTGATGAAATCATCAGGAATAGCCAAGAAAACAGTCTTGCATGCCTCCCAGAGTTTATCAATATTCTTTGGTTTCGTCTTCCATGCTTCCTCTTTCATCCTACCCCACATATGCTCAATGATGTTCATGTCAGGTGACTGAGCATCTTGATCTTCTTCGCCTTAAGGAACTTTAATGTGGAGATGGAAGTATGCGATGGAGCACCATCCTGCTGCAGAATTTGGCCTTTTTTATGGTTGGGAATATATGAGGTAGCTAAGATTTCTTGGTATTTTACACTATTGATGTTACCTTCCACCCTGCAGATCCCTCGCACACCCCCATACTGGATGTAACCCCAGACCATGATTTTGCCTCCACCAAACTTCACTGTTCCAGTAGGTCTCCTGCAATATTTGCGGCTACTGTGGTGTAATTCAACAGATTCATCTTAAAAAATCCACCTTTTGCCACTTTTTCAGCGTCCATCCTTTTAGCAGGCTGTGGGACTTGGCAAGTGCCACACGGTTTTTCAATTGTCTTTTGTTTAGTGCTGGCTTATGGGCACTGATTCGACCATGGAGGCTATTTCGAGACAGAATCCGATAAACTGTTCTGGTTGACACAGGGATTTTGAAAAATGGGCTTGCCTTGGATGAATCTTAGGCATATTTGCAGAGGTCTATTTGCAGTTGATGTGAAGGTCTAGTGTACTGGGGTTCTTTTATACACACCTGACACCTAATTGATCCATTATTAGTCACAGGTGAAGCCCATATTACAAGGTGACAACACTTATGTCTTTGCAAAAATTGACTCAATGGGCTTTATCAAGCTGTGAATATTAGAATACTTTTTGTTAGTTTCGTTTTGCATTGAAACATTATTACTAAAGCTGTTTGGGGTAAAATGAACCATTTCTTGAAACAAAATCTGCATTAGAATTATTGTTAAGCAGCACTTCAGGTCTATTTGTACACAAGCAACAAGACTTTAGTCAGAAACTGTAGACAACATCATGATAAAGGCACAGTCCAAAGATTTACTATTGGCTCAGACAGATATAGCTCTCAAATGCCTCAAGAGTCATGGGTGGATCATAAACAGGAAAAAAAGATCTCATCTTTAACTCTGTAAATGACTGGAATATCTGGGGGCATCTATAGATTCAATAAAATGTCAAGTGTCTCTTTCAGTCACCAAGAGAAAAGAAATTATTCAAAGGATGAAAAATCTATTAAAATTTCCTGCCAGTTCAGCCAAAGTAGTGGAACAGTTAGTAGGAAGGTTAGTATATACGAAAGGGATGGTTCCATGGGCAATGTTACAACTTCAGTCATTACAAATGACATTGTTGTCTCAATGGAGTCTAAACCAGAATTCGAACAAGATTATTTTCCTGAAAGCATCCCTCAGAGAAAAACTACGTTGGTGGACCAACAAAAAGAATATCAAACCCAGGTCCTTGAAGAACCCTAAGTGGGAGACATTAACAACGGATGTGAGTTCAAGAGGCTGGGGGGCAACTTACAAATCGCAAGTAGCTCAAGGCCGTTCGGATCTGAAAACAAAAGCAGCATCTCCCAATGACAAGTAGTTGTCTATAGTCAAGAAAGCTCTTTTTCATTCCAAAAATGGATAACTGGGAAAT
This sequence comes from Hymenochirus boettgeri, assembly GCA_019447015.1. NCBI lineage: Eukaryota > Metazoa > Chordata > Amphibia > Anura > Pipidae > Hymenochirus > Hymenochirus boettgeri. Next base: position 98,760,497 of record CM033477.1, read on the forward strand.
CCATCAGAATCCTGTCAGACAATGCATCAACAGTGGCATATTTAAACAAACAAGGCTACTCACTCAAGAGATCCTTTTCTGGGCAGAGAAGAGACTACAAAATTTGTTGGCAGTTTATATTCCAGGGAAGCTCAATGTTCAAGCAAACTTTTTAAGTCGCAAGCAGTAACAACCCTGGGAATAGGAGCTGGTTCAACAAGTTTTTCAGAAGATATGTTCCAAATGGGGGAATCCGTAGATAGACCTGATGGTCTCAAACAACAACTTGAAGCTCCCATTATTTTGTTCCCCTTACCCATCAACGAAAGCAGTGGCAACAGACGGTTGCATCCAATGCAATTTCCACATGGTCTACGTGTTCCCACCATTTCCTCTAATTCCCAGAATTCTGGCAAAGATCTGGTTAGAGCAAGTGAAGGTGATCCTAATCCTGCCCTATTGGCCCAAGAGGCCATGGTTTTCAATAGTAAAGAGCATATTGATTGCATCTCCAATCAAATTACCTCTACGCAAGGACCACTTCTACGTCCGTAACAGTCAAAGTTAAGTCTGATGGCTTGGCTTGTGAAAGGGTGAATCTAGAGAGGCTAGGTCTTTCTGAGGCTACTATAGCCACATTAATGGCAGCAAGAAAGCCTTCAATATCAAAGAATTACTATAGAAAGCTTGAAGGTTTTTGTAGAGTGGTGTTCAGCTAATAATGCCAACATTCAACATCTGTCAGCAAACACACGCAAAAACAGTGGGCCTTGGATCCATTAATAAAACTATTTTTCCAAGGGGTAAAGTGAATTAAACCTTAAATCAGATGTACTATTCCTCCTTGGGATCTCTCTTTAGTCCTTCACTCCATGTCTGTCTTGCCATTTGAACCAGTGGATGAATTCCCTCTAAAAAAGTTGACCTTTAAAACGGTCCTATTAATCAGAAATACATGCTCTTAAAATAAACCATATTCGAACATTTTTCGCCTGCCTACCGAAAGGTATTTTTAAAATTCTATCTCAATGAAGATAGAATTCTTCTTACAGATAATTCTCAGTCTTTTTCAGACCTCTGTAATGTAGACCCAGTACGCTGCCTTAAAAATCTGACAAGAACAAAACTTTAGGAAGTCAGAATTTCTCTTTGTCTTATTTTCTGGTTCTAAAAAAAGAAGGAAGAGCATCCAGGTCTACCCTGGCATCCTGGATAAAAGAAGGCATCAGATTATACTACAGACTTTGTTCCAGAGAGGAGCCTAATACCATCAGGGCTCATTCTACAAGTGCGATTGCCACGTCCTAGGCGTACACAGGAGGAGCTTCAGCGGAGGACCTCTGTAAAGCAGCAACCTGGTCCTATTTCTACCTTTATAAGGCACTATCAATCAGTCCCACATGAAAAATTTAAATTTTCATCATACTTACCATAATTTTGTTTTCCAGCGCTGAAGCACAGCAGTGGGCAAGCTTCCCTCCCTATTACTCACAAGCCTTCATTCAAACACAGGTAACTCAGGGGAGGGGTTCTTATTACTTCCTGACACAGCAGGGGAACTAAACCAATGGTTGCCCACTGCCGTGCTACAGAAATTTACAGTAAGTATGATGACAATTTTCAATTACTAATAAACTGCTCAATCACTTATTTAACAAAAGGTATTTAAATAAAGAGTGACAAATCAGAGGACACCTATTAAAAACACATACCCAAAGGGGTTGGTACCGACGGGATTATCCCTATATCACTAATGTTTGTGTGCATGAAACAACCAAAGATAACAGATCTTTGAAAGGTTGGTAATGTGTGTACCACAGTCCATTGTACATTTTAAGAGACTCCTCCAATCAGCAGATTATCTGGTTTGCGCGGGCAGATTATATTTTGGACCAACTGACCGAAATAAAGAAATGTTTATCTAGCCTTATCATTGTTTACCAGATAATTTGATGATTGGGTGAACCTGGATCATTGCATTGCTCCTACAGTCTGTCTACAATGAATTGTTCCCATTGTTTGTATGTATGCATGCATGTATGTATAGTTTATTTAAAAAGCGCCACTTGGGGACGCAGCGCTGTACAATAACAAAATACAATAGTCATACAAGGGGGATAAATACATAGATAGTTCAGTACATAAATATATAAATTATATAAATAGAAGTAAAAACAAAACGTATTGCTGGAAATTCTTACACAGGTGCTTCCGACTCTCCTACTCAGATAATAAATGCAAAAAGTGGAGTTCAAGAATGTGAATAGATAAACCATTCTTATTGTGATATAAATAGAAGTGCTAGACCTTTGCCACAAGAGGAAAGGAGGTCCCAGCCCCGTAGAGCTTACAATCTAGTAATAATAAAAATAATAAGTAATAAGTTCTTCTTTACCAAGCCCTCCAGGCTTTGAGAAAACTACAACTCCCATCATTCTCTGGCAACATGCTGTGAGTGGTAGTTTACAAATATCTGGATGGCTGCAAGATTACATCCCTGTCCTTGACTTCTATTGTAAATGCTGCCTCTCTCTTTATCAGACTAAAGTTATATTTTGTTATTGAGTAACCAGTTAAATACCCCAGTTTTGTTTAAAGGGCAAGTCCAGCCCCAAAATGAAAACTTACATACAAGTAAATCACCCCCCAAAACCCTAAACGGTAATAGTTTGAAATCTGAAATATATGTCTAACCTGAAATCCTGCGCAATTTTCTGCTTCCTTATTCTTCCAGTTAGCAACTGTCAGTTATGGATTTGACAGTTGACATCACAGCCATTGATTGAATGTTAATCCCCTGTCTGCCTCTTCTGAGCATGCCCAGGCTCAGTATAGATTTCTAAATTGCTCAGTTTCCATGAGGCATCCAGAAGCATAGCAGGCATACAGTAATGAATTCATAGGGCAAACTATGATATATCAACATATTTTAAAGAGGCCATTATTTCTAAAAAATGTTCTTATAAGGGTGGAGTTGTCCTTTAAACTTCAGTAAGATTCTGACTACATAGAATCCTGCAGCAACTACAACCCCCAGAAGCCTGTACCAGAAGTTGCATATCTCTTTGCATGTTAAATGTATAACCACTTCATTATACATTCCATGCAGTGAATGGTACTTTAGCCATTGGTGTATCTGACCTGCTCAGTTTTCCAGGCTCCAGTTTTGCTTGTAGAAACCCCAACTTCACGGATCCTACCTCATAGAACGTCATCAACCCCAGCCTGGATGTCCTCGGCTGTTCCAGGATTGTAAATGCCCTACTAGTCAGCCTGACAAGTTATCTTGGCCCACAACAACTATGGCCGCCTGATACTTCCGCATCCTCCACAGCCTTTCTGGTATCTCCGCTAATCTCTATGGTAAACTAACTGACAGCGGCTTTTCTTGTGACCAGTGTCTCCACGGTAGGGTGGAAGGTGAGAGCTGTACATTGGAATAGAAAAGATGGGAAAGGCTGTTGGAGCCGGTAAGATATCCTGGTAGCTGGGGGTGTGATTTATTCCTGTCAGTGCGAGGTCTGGGACAGCTGGAGACGGGATGTAGTCTGGGCAGTGATGTTGGTCCCGCTGACTGGATTTGAAGGCGCAGAGTCAGGGGAAAGGGGGACAGACCGTGGGTCATTGCTATTGGTCTAATTAGGAGGAATAAAGAGAATGTGATGGGCCATGGACCCCCCTCTGGGGATATTGCCTGTGATCCTGCAGGTCTCTGGCATCAACTCATGTCTGCAGCCCTTTACCTAGTGGGTATCAACTAGTATTGTCTGCTTTGTCTTTATAATAGTCATGGGCATGTCTCCTATTGGGTCTGTGGCAGCTCTGGTCAATGGTGAGGAATTCACTGGTGTGACTGTATTAACCTGGGTCTGTGGCACACTGGGTAAAATCCAGATAACTGCAGGATTATGCAGGTGATTTCTTCAAAATGTGGCTGATTTCAGATGCAGCCAGTGGTGTTGAACCTGGGCACATTCAATGTTTTGGAAACTACAACTCCCAGCATTCCTTGGTTACAGAATGCAGGGAGTTGTGGTTTCCAAGGTCCATGATAGATTGTATACATGTTCATTTACATTTTAGGTTTTGTCATTTAGGATTTAGTTTTCATCTTCCTCTCAGTATTAGAATGGTGAAATACTTGCCTTGTATCTTATTGCATTGTTGACATTATGTGTGTCTTATTGCTAGGTACAGTACCAATGCTGACAGTATGTGGGTGTCATAGAGTTTGTTAACAGGCATCCCACCTCTCCCTGAAGTACAGGGAGTCCCCCTGATTTTAATGGCAGATCCCTGACTCCCTGAAATAATATACAATCTCCCTGAAATGTGTTGTTGTTAATTTGAGGGAGGGAGCACAATGATGTCAGGGTCTTTTAGCAGTTAACAAGTGACAAAAACACTTAATAGTGACATGACTCGTTGTATGCATGTGTGTCTGACTCTTTTTATGTGTGTGTCTGTTGATATGCATGTGTTTGTATGCAAGAGTGTCTGACTGTATACATGTGTGTGTGTCTGTATGCATGGATTATGCGTTAATCTTGGGGTGGGGCTTTAGGTGGTGGGTATCCTCCCTGAAATGTGTGGGTACCCTCCCTGAAATGAGTTTTGGCAGGGTGGGATGTCTGTGTTAAGCTGTTGGGAAATGACAGGACTCCACTTATTGGAAGTTGAGGTAAAAGGCATTTTAGGATTGGTTCTCAATGATCTGTGTTTTAGCATGGACATAAACTGGGCTTAAAACAGGTGGGCAGTGTACCTAAGAAGTTATTTACTACATCTCAACACAGTGTTTATTATTAAAGGTGTACAGAACCCTCCACCCTCTCACATATCAGACCATACATTGGCTGCTCATAAAAGTAAAATGTGTAATATTAACAGTTGTGCAACCATTTCTAGAAGTGGAACTTGTTCCACTTGCTTTGGTGAGGTCAGGGCTGGATTTTTATCTCAGGAGCCTAAAGGTAAAAAAAATAAGTCTGTAACCCTTAAAGAGTGTGTACTCTGAAAATTTTGTTTTTTTAAATTGCCCATTAGTGTAAATGATTATCACTGTACCATTTTTTAATTGATTTGCCCCCTATTTCATTCATTAGATATCCAATCTGAAACATCTTTTTTAGCATTTCTGTATGCAGTTTTGCTGTGACAGTTGTTATGTGGGAAAATAGTCAGGTCAGTGGTCAGAGCGCTACTTACATTTATTTATTTATAGATTAAGATGACGCAAAGTCCTTTTTTTCAGTATACATACACTTTAAAGGATTAGTTCACCAAAAATATAACCCTTTATTAATCCCATTTATAATTCTAATGGAGACATGAGCACAGTATTTACCAAACCTGATTGTGGCAATGCCGTGTCTCTCCTGTCAGTTCCCCCACACTCCCCCCTTCCCCTCACCCTCTTGTGCAAGCGCTACTTTGCCAAAAGAGTCAAGGTAAAGACAGATCCCTAGTCCTGTGTTAGCATTTATGAAACGTCATATAAGTAATAATATGAGACAGTGCGGTAACCAATATTGAATTGGTTAGCGAGACTTTATATACAAAAAAGAAAAGCACAGCCCCTCTTTGTATATTTGCCCCTACATTTATTATAAAATATAGGTATATGTTTGTGCATTAATAGCTTTACAGATTTATTTACATTCATTAGTTATGTTCTTGGCTTAAACATGGCTTCAGAGGAAATGTAAGTATTCACAAAAATCTTCAAGCTGTTTCTTCTCTGGTTGTGCCTGATGCCTGCCATTTAAAGCATATGTATATGGGGTACAACTTTCACTGTACCATTTTTTGTTGTTGATCTGTCCCCTATTTATATATATCCAAAACATCTTCCATTTCAGCTGTCAATCAAATGCCTTATTAACATAAACTTTTTTGTTATATGCAGTTTTGCTGCAGCTGACACACCAGCAGATATTTCCGGCCAACCAACCGATTCACGGCACTATCGGTCAATATCTGCTGGTATGGGGTGGCCGATTGCAAACAAGCTTGTTCGTCCAAACTGGACGAACGAGCGATTGGGTCCATTGGTAAATCACGTCCGATCGTGCGGTTCCCACTATTGTCGCGGCCGACAGACATTTGTCCCAGCTGACCAATTGGTCGCAGCAAACACTCGGTTGGGACAAAAAATAGGCCAGTGTTTACCCAGCCTAAAGTGTTACTTTTTTGGGGACAGGTGGGACACTGATCACATAAGCCGTGGCAGAGTAGCACAAATTGTAACTAATCTTTGTTTATTGTCCTTAAGCTGGGTACACAACATCTAAAAATTCGACCGACATTTCAGTGTATCAGATGTCCGACTGTTTGTTCATCTGAATCAGATGTTCTGGAAAACCACGACCGATCATGCAGTCCTCTATAGACGACTTGCTCGGTCACGGCAAACTGCCGGACGTGGCTACTTTTGCTGCAACCGACAGTCCTACTGGCCGAGCGGTCAGAGGGGACCAAGGATTGTATGGTGTGTACGCAACTTTAGTCTCATGTAACATATCTATTAACCCATATCTACTAACCACTGAATTTGCATGGTCAGAAAGGAACAAGGATTTCTATGACAATACTGTTTTACTTTGATGAGGTTTACAGCTGTAACAGACTATATACATACTTATGACTTTTATATGTACTTTTATATGGTCACGGAACTCCTTGGTGATTTTTAATATCCTTTTATTTAAAATTAAGGTTAGCATTAATCAATTAGCAAAAAGTCTAGGGCAAGGAAAATATAACAAAGGTATACATTAACATGGAGGTAGAGATGTGTTTAAAGGGGAACCGTGGTCCAAAAAATGACTTTTGCAATTTATTTTCATTGTTTATTTTACTTTTTTTTTTGACGATACCTGCTCTGAAACCTGTCAGTCAATCTGCCCTGTCTCCTCCCCTTTGCAGCCCCCCTGGTCCCTCCCACTCATGGACCATTTCCTTACAGCCCCATGTGGCCCAGCCCACTCACTGGTGCCGTGGCCCTGCCCACTCGTGGGTGCCTAAGCCTCACCCGCTCACAGGTGCTGTGGGCCACTCTGCCCCCCCCAGAAAACTCTGTGGAAACAGCCTTTTCAGGCAGAGTGAGAACTCTGCCTGAAAAGGCTGTTTTCACATAGTGAGAGAGAAGGGCTGTAGATTCCCTTACCTTCTCTGCAGCTGCAGGTCCTTCACACAGCATGGAGGGGGAGGGACCTTCTGTCTCCCTCATACACTGAGGGAGTCTGAGGCTGTGCTCGCAGATGTCACTGTGCAGGAGAAGCCTTAGGAATGTCACATGTCAGCCTCCCACCCATTAACTTTCTGGTCAGTAATTTCTTGGGCTGTGGAGCAGGTAGAGAGGTGGCTTGTTTTAAAGGTAGGAAACTGGCCTTTCATTTAAACTCAACTTGTTTAGAGACCACCCCTTTAAACTGGTGGTGCACTGAGCTAACCACTGTCCATGATAACCCTTTCTGTATTCTTGGAAATCCTGTGCTTGCAACTGAATCAGTTTACTTTGTTGCTGCCTTTGTTTGGTACTGTTTCTGCACCAACGTATCTCTACATATGGACTTTGCTTTCTGTAGCTGTGGGGCTTTAATGCCTGTTTACCTTCTCTGTCCTGAGAGAGTCTTTTTGGAAAATACACACCATTTCCACTGCATTTATTTTCATAATAAGATTTGTTTTGTTGTAGGGCTGGTATTCTGCCGTTTTTGTGACGTCTCATGCCTTTTTTCATGCTTTAGTGCCTCAGATGTACTTAGGACTGAGTATGCTCAGAGCAGTAATATATGCCAGCATTGTGAATGCAATAATGTCATTCAGAAAGCTTATTCAGTGTGCATAAAGCATGATAAAAGAGGCATAAAAGCTTCAGGACTCCTTTGGATAGCTTAAGCACAAGTTTTGGGATTGCATTAGAGTTTATTCACATTCTTTAAATAGAAATGCAAGCTCCTTTGTTTCCAATCAATCACTAAAAGTAGCCTTCATTTTTTAAAATGTGCTTCGCAGTTATGCCCCAGTGTTCTTAAAATATTCTTACAGGGGAAGAAGTATTTTGCTTTAAAGGAAATATATAGTAGGTAGAGGGAAAAAAAGGATAAAGTCTAAATTGTCTCTATGGAGATTATTGTGGACTATTTAGTGCTAAAGCTGGCTATCTACTATACATACCTTTTGCAGGCACATCGCTCCTAAATTTACCTACCGTATATTACCCTACTCATTTTTCTAACATATTGCCCTTTTTATTGTTTTAGTAATGATTCATTTACTTGAAGAATATATAGATAGCACATTTGGCATTTTCCACGTGAGAATATAAAGGGCAACCAAAGCCTTAGAACAACACTATGGGCTAGGTCCCACTATCATGCACAGCAGTGCATGCAGGATTTTTGCAATGCGCTGCAGTGCGTTATACTCCGTGTGCACTGCGTTCTGGGCCATATCAATGTTATTGGTGCGCATGTGGTCCACATGTGTAAAGTCCTGCATGCATGCAAACCAATAAGGGACCAGACCGCATATAGTAGGAACTATCCAGTAGCATTGAACTGGCAATGTGAACTGGAAGTGTGAATGGAGCGCAAATCACACTCCGACACCCAGTAGTGGGACCTAGACCTCAATCAGAAGGCAGAGCATCTTGACATAAAAACATTAATCTGTGTCTTTCCTTTCATTATACTGTGGATGCTGGGAAATTTGCCTTACTAACATAGGGTGTGAGCTTTATTTTCCAATTCCAATATGTATGTCTGTATATGTTCGTTTATATAGCGTCACTTGGGGACGCAGTACTGTAGAATATCACTCAGTTTGGCCACACCCACTAGTAGTCTCTAGCCAATCCTGTGACTGAGGTCAGGAGCATGGCCAGACAGTACACAAAGTTATCTTATCCTGTTACATTTACAAATCCAACATTGAAGAGCTAGTTTTTAAGACCTTAAATGGTATCTCCACCCTTAAAAAAATGTATGTATTGTAGGCTACCCCTGCCCACCCCAACCACCAAGTTAGATTTCTTAAAAAAGCATCACAAACATACTTACAGTCCTTTGCTCCCATGGCTGTCTCTGCCCAACCCTCTGTTTGCCAAACAGGAGCAGGGCCAGCAGCCGCATCTGTGATTGACTAAGAGGCAGCCAATCACAGATGTGGCTGCAGGCTATGAAGACAGGCACAGGAACAAAGGAACATAAGTATGTTTCTGATGCTTTTTTTTCTAATCTAACTTGTCTAACTTGGCGGTTGGGGGTGGGCAGGGGTGGCCTAAATTACAGAAAAGAACATTTAAAGTTAGGGGGTGAGGCAGACATGGAGGGATCCAGAGGGTGGGAGGGGGGGGCTTCCCTGTGCATGTCACAGTCATCCAGGATCACAAGGAGGAAGCAGAAACCTTTTCACACAGAGACAGCTCCTACTCTTTAGTTTCCTGGACTTTGGACAAGCACTGCAGGAGAACCATAAGGAGCAGAGATGTAAGGTAAGGATTTTTTTAAACTACACAGTTGGGCCAGTAGTGGGTTAAATTTTAGTTTTTAGGGGTGTACTTGCCCTTTAAAGCAATTTAGGTCCTTACCTTGGGTACTATTACTAGGAGAGTGGGTAGGTAGCCATATTTGTCCTTTAATGCAGTTTACTGGAGTGATGTTTTACAGTTTTTTGGTGTTCTTTTATACAAAGAATTATTCAATTATAAAATTAAATGTGTTTATAATACTGCATCGGTTATAAAAATATTTTATAGAGTATAACAATAGACAACAGTATTTAGGAAATGTGACAGAAGAGCTATTTTAGCTTAGATTTACAAATTTAGCAGTTTATTTTTGTTGAAATGTAGAGAATTGCAGTTTGGTGTGCTAAAGGACATGTCCGCTGTCGTAACTTAATTTTATATACTGCTTAAGCCCCCAACAGCCCCCCCCCCAAAAAAAATTAAAATTTTGCTATACTTACCTTTACCAAAAAATCTTTGAAACGTACTTACACAGAACAGTTCCTTGCTGTAGATCTCTGTGCTTCTCTGCATCTTCTGGGTCTGGTAGTTATCAAAGCCATGACAATTATGTGATGACCAATGACTGACTGCCATACCCGAAGCTGCCTCCTCTGCTGCTGTGGCGTACATAAATTACACAGCTTCTACCAGACGACAATGGATTGTGCTGTGTAAATAGAAGCATTTTTGGTAAAGGTAAGTACTGCTTTAACAGTATGTAAAAAGTTATGAGGGTGTACATGTCCTTTAATAGTTATAGTTTTGTAGTTAGTATGGGAGGGATGTACAGCATTAGATTAGTCCAGGTTAGTATTTAGGCTTGGTACACACCAGCATATTGTTTGTCCGAACAGACCGTTCGCCACTAGCATGTGATCAACTGTCGAAAGTTGTCATGGCCGACAGCCGCAACCACATTAGCTGTGATTTTTCTTTTGGGCACGTCCGTATCAGACAAGTGGACATGCTGGAAAATCATGTCTGACCCTGCAGTCCCCTATGGACAGCACGATAAGATATTGTTCGCATCCCCCGCAAAAAAAAAACCAGCAGAATTTTATGGGCCTACCGACAGATACACGGAAATATCGGTCGGCCCGAAAAATTTGCATGGTGAGTACCCAGCCTTAGGTCAAGGCCACACTACAACGCACCAAATCGCACACATTCGCGAGTGTCATTGCATGCGATTGTGTGCGCTATTCTCGTGCGGTTTACCGTTATGGAAACACATGCGTTAACGCACAAAAACTGGTGAACGCATGCGAACGGACGCGCAATCGCATGCGCATCACCCCCTAACTTTAAAATGGAAATTTGAGAATTTCCATTTTAGCAAAAATCACGGGCGCAATCGCGAGTGCAAAACGCACCAGTGTGGCCTAGCCCTAAGTTGCAATTGACAAAATATGATGTAAGTGCAACATTGAGTGTGTGGAAAGACTGCATTTTAGAGATGTTTTTCAGGTGATAAGCCACATGAGTTTGTGAGAATGAACACAAAGATAGCCTCAAGGCTGTGTTCATATAATGAAACAATAAAAATAGAAACAGTAAATCCTACAAATGTATTAGTGGCCTTGTCCTAAGGTCCCTTTTTAGATAATTAATAATTTTCTTGTGTAGTAGATGAACATGAGGAAACACAATTTCTCAATTACAGTTTAAAGGCAATTACACAGTGCACCCCATCACCTATTTAAAATTCCTGTATCCCTATGTCCATCTCCATCTATACGGTGCCAATGTCAGAGGTTAGGAGAAAGATATAAATAAGGTGGATGGGAAAAAGGGTGTACATAACCTTAAAGGACAACTTTACCCTCATAATGACTTTTTAAAAAATATATCACCTTTAAAATAGTTTGAGATATCCTACCTTGTCTGGAGTCAATAGATAATTTGTCGACGCCTATATTTTTTCACGTCCCCTTTAGCAATTTAGTGAGCTGGTTATGAGTTCAAGCATGCTCAGAGGAGGCAGCTACGGGATTAGCATTTATTCATTGGCTGTGATGGAAACCATAAACGGCAACAGCATATTGTGCACCATTTAATAGTTGTCTTATGTATTTCAGCTTTGGGGGCGGGTGATTAAGCTTTATATACGGTAGTTTTATTTTTGAGTGATGGACTTGACCTTCAAATGTAAGGCAGCATTTTACTTTTATTTAGAGCCCTAACTTATTTGAAGTGAATTTAAAAGATAATTGTAAAATGTGATTAGTAAATGTCTTATTATATTCCCAGTGATTGAAGGTACAATTTCTGCCATATATTTTCCATCGAAAAACAATAAATACTTCCCATAACAATCTATTTCTGTCTGGAATCCAGTGATAGTGGTTAAGCAATAAAACATCACAGACTATGCTGTTTCTTTAGATAAATTCAATAATTTTCCAATTGTTATTTGCTTCTCTTCATAGTGATTACATGTATTTAGAAAGGTTTCTTATGTTGTCTTTTTCAATGTAGAACAAGGGTAAGTATTCTTCAAAACCAATGTGCACAATGGAATTAAAACCTTTAGTTTAACTGGGAAACTGTGGGAAACCAAATAGCAGAGTAAAAAATGGTAGGAAGCCAGTTAACAAGGGTGCACTGGGCAGCACTGTTGCTGAGTGGTGGTTAGCACTGGTGCTTTGCAGTGCTGGGGTGGATTTCTCCCTTGGACACATCTGCAAGGTTGGGTGTTGTATGTGAGATTGTTATTTGATTGTAAGATCTTCAGGGCAGGGCCTAATGTGAATGTATTAACGGGCATGTCCACCCCCAAAACTATGATTTAACCCACTATTGGCCCCACTGTGTAGTGTAATAAAATCCTTATCTTACATCCAAGCTCCAAATGGCTGCCCTGCTAGGCCCCTCCAAAGTTCAGAAAACTGTCCATCAGGAGCCTGTCTCCCCTCCGGGAGAATTTTGCCATGCCCACTGCAGTCCTCCTCCCTCTCCCACCCATTTTTCTCTCACTCCCCCTAGTGTAAATCCCTTTTGGGGTATAGTAGGGCTTCCTCCCCCAGCCCCAACCGCTATAATAGTTTTTACAGAAACTCCCCCAAACTCTACTTACCTTACCTCTCCCCCAGCGTTCTCCACTGCCGGCAGCCGTGTCCGTGATTGACTGCCTCTCAGCCAATCACGGTGGTCGCTGCCGGTATGGCTCCCTGCTTGCAGATTTATGCAAGCAGAGGGCCGGGACAGTACGCCGGAGGAAAGAGGTAAGGTAAGTAATGATCGGGGGAGTTTCTGAAAAACTATTATAGGGAGTCCTACTATACTCCAAAAGTCCTAAAAAGAGGTGGACATGTCCTTTAAATAATTGCAAAGGAATATGTAGCACTATATGACAAATGAAATGCATAAATACCACCATAGTAAGTATTCACAGTATCTTAAGTGTACGTTCAATACATGTACAGGATGTAAATAAATTGCATAAATGATTTCGAATACATGAAAACACATAATAGTGGTAGCCATTTCAATATTAATTTGAAGCTGCCGCTAAAATCAATTCTTACACTTACCTATATTTAATAATATACCTCTGGGTAAATGAGGCTGGTTATATCTCCAAACCCAGATACCATTTTGTTTACCCTGTTTGTGGTAGTTTTATGTATTAAACACTTACCATACCCACATGATGATCCAGATATATTATTGCACCAGATAAAAAAGCAAATAACAATTCAGCACTCAAAACCACAAACCTAATTAATAATACATATAAATATAAAAAGCTGGCCAGCTAATTCACATAATCTGCAAAAACTAACTATTCTGCAAAAATGTGTATAAAAAAATCAATATAAGCACATAATACACACAATAAATAAAGCAATAGATGGAGTCTCTTCAGTTGGTCCAAAGTCACAAGGATTATACTGTATATACTTTGATTTTTTAATATATTCTATGTAACTTTCCCAATTGTTTTCTTTTGTAGTAGGCTCTCCAACCTACATTCCAACTCCTCCTTTCCAAATTGATTTTTTACATTGATTGACACGCAATGCTTGCTGTGGAACAGTTGTGCTTTTGTGTAAAATGGTGGCCATATACTAGTTCTTACCTGTTGACTGGTATAATTTGAGTGTTTGGCCTGCATTAACCACACATTACCAAAATTTGAACACAAAGTGCCACGAATCATAAGGTTAAATTCCACTGAAATTTAGTCCTTTCATGCCACGGTATATATGTACGATTTGCAACATCGAGAGCATCAAAGTAGGGGGGTTCACTGTTTTTGAGTTATCAGGTCTCAACTGACATGGGTGACGTATTTGCTATTGTTGAAAATAAAGTTTTCCCCTGATACTGGGTTTAAATCTCAAAGCACCCATTCTCACCTTTCTCCAAGATTGTAATTTCTCTTCACCTAAAGTTCATTTTCAACTGCAAAGAAATTGCTCTATTGCATATTCTTCCACTAAAATTATGACTGAATCAAATAACCAATGAATAATTATAGGGGCAGGGATTTGGCAGAAAATTTAGAAGCAAATATCTTAAAAATGGTTCTACCGCAGGATGGAATTGGGTAATTTGAAATGAACCTTTCTTACCCAGCATTTGTGGAAATAGTTATTTTGAGGTACTGCATTTCAATGCACACAATACTTTATACTCTGCATTTATTTTTACAATTGTACATTTTTGCTCTTTTTGTTTTTAGATGTTAAGGAGTTCCAGTCCTAAAAATTAAGTTGCTGGATAATGTGATGTCCCAGGGAATGTTATCTACAAGAACAAATTATTTTACTATAGGAACATCAACACTTGCATTATATGTCTGCAGAGTAACAAAAGTTGTGTCGGATCTCTTATCTCCAATTTTAGGCCAAAACCATAATTTACAACCAAAGCACACAAGAAAGCAAAATAGATGTTCTATTCAAAGCTCCAAAGCTACTTACCAGGTGATTGATTAACTAATGAATATCCACCAAGCAGAATCAGCATCTTGCCATGGTAGGTATGTAATCTAATCTACAGGTGTAGATAAACAAATAATAAAATAAATAATCTTTAAAACAAATCTTGGGAAGAAAAAAGAGAAAAGTACAATTCTTTTAAGAACAATCGCTACAAATATCAGTGATTGTAAAGCAGTCTGTACATCAATCAGAGATCAGTGTATGGCATCCCAAACCCTATAATCCCTGCATGTGTCTTCTGGGTGAACCAGATCATGCATGGGACTGGGCCTATTTAAACATTTTGTCATGCTCTTTCTTTGGGGTTAAATATTTCTTTTTAATATACAATCTATTTAACGTCTCCAAAGAATGCCTATTTTCTTCTACTTCATGTCTTTGTGTCTATTAACTATTAATATTTATTAATAACAAATCTGTTATATAATTCTCAAAGAATGCTATGAATAGCAAAGTCCATATGCACGTTCCCCTGGTGGAGGCTTCTGGTTTCCCTACTTCAAAGGGAATGTACGTAGATACTAAGCAATAATACAATGTAGACTTGCATTCCAACGTGAAATGGTGGGTTTATTATAAGCCAAGAGCTTATAATAAACCCACCATTTCACGTTGGAGTGCAAGTCTACATTGTATTATTGCCAAAAAAAAGTACCTTGTAAGTGATAGGTAAAATGCAAGAGAGGAAATTGAATTGTGGCTTCCTGAATATTTCCTGAATTATATACTTCTAGACTTTTTTTCCCCCATAGGACTCAAATCTTAATGTTATAATTGTGGTAGTCTAATTTTTATTACTTTCCCCTATATCTCAAGTTCAGAGAATTAAATCGCTCTCTATAATGCTTTAGGCCTCAGCCCAATGGATTACCCGACTCATTATTTTGGTCAGATCAGACAGATAATGGGCTGCGATTTACCACATAACCAGTGGTTCCTAATTATATTTTCTGTAAATTTAATTTACAGGAAATAAACCTCATTCTAGTTGCTTTGTGTGCCATCAACAGCTTTAGTGATCATTATGAAGGTTGCTGTGTTGTACAATTTGTACAATCTTTCCTGTTTGTGGCAATCTTGATTTGTTTTTTATTTTTAAAACAAAACTCTACCGCATATGTTTTTTTAGCCATTTTATATATTCAAAAAGTAGTTTAACTATCTATCTATTGCTTGAAAAACACACAGATGCCCTTTCAAGTGAGAATGCTCCTGAGGTCGAACTGGTCAATATGCTAGAAGATCAGCTGCCCCAGTACAAATTACAGGTGGACTCCTTGTACCTCTGTGATAACCAAGATTTATTTCCATCCCCAACACACAAAAGCAATGGCTTCAGCAATCTCTCTCCAGTACTGGTCGAAGAGACTTTCCGTTATATGAGTAAGTAAATGATACCTTTATTATTAAGTCTTTTTTTTTTTTTTAATTTAAAGGAGAACTAAACCCAATTTTTTATACTCCAGAATCTGAAAAAAAACCCTTAAAAACACCAATAAGCTATAAAATACCACTTCAGTAAATTGTATTTAAGTAAATGTAAGCCTGTTAAGATCTGGATGAAGTATCTGTGTGCATGTGCAGTGTCAGACCACACCTCCTGACCTCGGTCACATGCTTTATCTGTCCTGTAAAAGGATTGGCTAGAGACTATTAATGGGTGTGACCAACTGTAACAAGTTTCTGCCATAGCTAAGGACTAAGCATTTGCATAACATACTGTGTGATAGTAGAATGCTGTGAAGTAAAGCACAAACCATATGTTATTTAGGTAAATTTTCCAGCGCTCATATCAAAATTAGAGGTAAGACATACATTACTGGTTTTATATCAAGGTGTTCTGCCTTCTGGTTCAGTGTTGTTCTGCGGCTTTAGTTGTCCTTTTAATTTAAAAAAAACAACAACTTTTTGACAATATGGTCATTAACCCAGTTCAATCTGCATGCTGCCTTGGAGTAATCTTTGACTCCTCTCTTTCCTTCCATCATCACATTAACAATGTCACTAAGACGTATCGTTTTCTTCTTCGCAATAATGCAAATATCCGCCCTTTCCTCTCTAGCTCCACTACTAAAATGCTCATGCATGCCCTTATAATCTCATGTCTTGACTACTGTAACATTCTGCTTCTTGGTCTCCCAGCCTGTCATCTCTCTCCTATCTAGTCTATCTGAAACTCAGAAGCTCGCATCATCTCACTATACAAAAGTGAACCCACAACTCCGATACTGCAGTCCACAGGGTGGCTTTCCAACAAACAAAGAATTATATTCAGTACCCTTCTTTTAAATGGGAAACTGTGGTCTCCAGGCGATTTGATTTTAAATGAAAGGCCAGTTTGCTACCTTTAAACGAGCCATCAACCACCTCTCTGTGTGCTCCACATCCCAAGATATAAAGAAATTATTGACCAGAAAGTCAATGGGTGGGAGTATGGCATGTCATATTCCAAAGGCTGCTCTTCCACCTTGCCACCGGCAGAGCACAGCCTCAGACTTCACAGTGTGTGAGGGAAACAAGAAGTCCTTCCCCCTCCCTGCTGTGTGAAGATCCCCACAGAAAGGGAATCTACAGCCCTATCCTCCCACTGTGTGCAAACAGCCTTTTCAGGCAGAGTCCTCACACTGCCTGAAAGAGCTGTGGGTCTGGGTCTGAGTGGGGGAGGGGACAAGTGGGGCTGCAAATGCAAGTGGAGGGGCAATGGGGCCCATGAGTGGGACGGGCCAGGGAGGCTGCAAGGGGAGGAGGAGACACAGGGCAGAGTGACTGTCACATGGTTTCAGAGCAGGAAGTGCAGGGGATTTGGTGATGCTCCTACCCCACCGCAAACAAAAATGTAAATATCTTAAAAACTTAATCAAAGTAAATTGTA
The DNA here is from genome assembly GCA_019447015.1 of Hymenochirus boettgeri. NCBI lineage: Eukaryota > Metazoa > Chordata > Amphibia > Anura > Pipidae > Hymenochirus > Hymenochirus boettgeri. The sequence goes on from CM033477.1 coordinate 98,777,814, forward strand.
ATAATACTTAGGAAAGCAATTCCTGTCAATTTAACTAAAGTCATTTTTGGACCACAGTTCCCCTTTAAATCACTCTACTGCACCTCCCTACTTATCTTCCTTCTTTCTTGGTCCCTTATGTTCCTGGATGTGCCCTTCAGTCCTCGCAAGGCAATCTTCTTTCCGAACACTGCTTCCTCCCGTTTTAAACCATTATCTCTTGCTTCTCCCTACCTTTGGAACTCTCTCCCTCTCTCACTTTGCTCTGTTAAATCTAAACTGTTATGCTTCATTTCTAAAAATACAGCACTATTAATAATTGTTAGCTGTCTGAGCACTTTATCCCTCCCCCAAATGTTGTCCCTTCCACTTAGATTGTAAGCTCTTCGGGGCAGGGATCTCTTTCTTACATGTTAAGGCACACCTCACTTATTATATATCCCTTATATTATATAAATATATTTATATCTCCATAGGAGATTGCATTGAGTTTTTAGGAGCTACCAATGTGGTGGGGGGTATATGATATTACATATAGGAAAGGTGTATATGTATGTGTGCACTATCTCACTGTTACCATTTAAATGACCATCAGTAAATGTATATAAAATCTAGCACTGACTTATATTAGGTACAACACAAAATATACAAAATACATAAACTTACTTACAGAGCTGAGATCCCTATTTTAACATGGAATGGTCAAATGGCAGCTTAAACCACACCCCTGTGTCTGCTCCATATGAAAGGAAGTGTTATCCAAAAAAAAGTTTCTGTCTGATACACAGGATATGATGTGTATTGTAATGGACATATACACCAAGGCTCCTTATATACCACCTCCAGCCTGCAGGTGGTGTCAGTGAGTAATAAAATACAAGACATCCCTGCTCTCTATGGTAGGAGGAGAGAAAGTGGATTGTGGTGTGTGCTTTGGAGTGATATTGTCTGCAACACAAGATCCTGTGTATAAGATCCTATTACCACCTGTTGTGAGGACAGATTATTGGGCAGACAATTTACCTTATTGGATACAAACTCTAAGGCAACAGATAAGTGTACACCAACTTACAAGGACACAATATACAGGCCTGGTCAATATTCAAAGTGGTGCACCATAGACAGGGACACCCCTGATTACTGCACATGTTATGTGGGGAACCTGTTTATGTGCAACTGTCTGCTTTGTGCCAGACCACCAGAGTAACCCACTGTGTGCCATGCTACCCATAATCCTTCCATAAAGCAGTGATCTGATACAAATTGGTGACAGCTGTGCTGGTAATACCATTTATTCTCCCTGTTTTCTTTGTATATTTGTTATCTTATTAACTATGGAGGCTGCTAGTGATAGAATTGTTTTAATCCTCCTGTCCTTGTACCTGCAGATGAAATTCCCCAATTGGACCCAGTAGCTCTACCAGGCCCAGTTTCCAAACCTATTTTTAAATCTGATCCATTTGATGGGGTAACTAGGGAGTGACGGATTGGCTGAACAATTGAATTGGCAGCCACAATTAAGTGGTTGGGATGAAGGTGCTTGCTTGCAAGTCCTTAGCCTTTGCTTAGTGGTAAAGCCAGGCAGGTTTACCAGATTTACTGTAATACTGAATAAAGCAGTTATCAGTTAATAAAAATTGCTCTGAAGCAACTTTTTTTTAATTAGATCTGTATAAGAGTATATAAAGGATAAATCCATTTCTTTAGGTAAACTGGGAATGAGAAATGTTTGTTTATACGTTAGATTATTAGGGCAATGCTATTACAATAACCTGATGCTGTGAGGTACCTTCTGTTATAATATGTGAGGTACCATCACTACTTGCCGTGGTGAATACTAATAAGTATTAACCTAGCATGTTTAGTTTCAACTACACAGTGTAGCAGGATTGCCTGGGTCTACTCTCAGGCCTGCAGAAATATCCTATTTGGTTCCTCTGGAAGCTGGTGACTTACTGAGTAACAGTTTAAAATATACCTGTGTAAAGATTCTATATCCACTATATCCACACATAGCAAAACATACACACACATAATTTCCATAATGCACCAACAGGCACAATTTTGCTAGTATATATCTCATGTGGGTAATACGGTGCACACAAAGGACTTTTCAAATATGAGACAAGTTTATTCAAGCATGGTGCAACAAGGCAATGTTTCGGTCCTACGCATGCGCCCTTATCAAGCAATCAAACCTGCAACAATCTGACAATCATTTATAAGTTCAAAAGTGTCATGTGATTTAACGAGTTGTGGATTTGTTGTGATGGAGGTCTCTAATTCCGCCATATGTGCACACAAAGGCATTTACCCTATAAACAGGTATATAAAGTGACCAAACTAATTAACAACATACAAATAAGTGCTTGTGCTATTAAAGTGGTCTTGTGTATGTAAGTTGTCATGTGCATGTGCCGACAACAGAAAAACACATGGTGAACTTCTTATAATAACACTGCTTATGTAACTAAACTGACACAATTCATATCAGATATGTTAAATTTAAAAAAGTATGTGTAAGGATTGTGAATGGTGAAATAGATATGGACCATGATAGTACACTAAAAGTTAACCTAAATATAAAATATCATAAAAACATAATATACATTCTGTACCATTATCATGTCCTGTACCAATATTTATGTAGCATATTTGTTGCTATCTCTATTGGAAATATATAGTTTCTATGGACTAATCGTAAAAATATATTACCCTCATTACTGTTGACCTTACATTATTTCTTTATTTACTTTCATCCAGAAAACTTTAAACAAACATATTCTTTTAGACCGTTAGGGTCCCCACCCTGTTTTAAAACTGGTTGCGGTCAATGGCAATGAATTTGAAGTCCTTGATAGTATGTCCCACTGTAAATAATGTTTTGCAACCGGTTAGATTTTTATTGTCTCTGTAGGCTGTTGATAGCAGATCTATGTCCATTAATTCACAGTCGAGCATCATATCAGTCTTGCCTATATAAGACACGGACTGTCACTAAGTAAATTCATGGGTGTGGTGCATGTTATCTATGTTTAATAAAAATTTGTTCTTTGCTCTGTGGATGGTGAAAGATTCCCCTGTCCATATGTTTACAAGAGGCACACCGTGTTATATTTAAGTATTTATATATAGACCAATCAACTCCAGATGAGGGCACTCACAGGACTTACACAAATAACCCTGTGTAAGGAAATGGTGATCAATAAATGCATTTTGGCCACCATACAGGCGTCCTTAGGATCCTGAGGACGGCCTGTATGGTGACCGAAATGCATGATCACCATTTCTTACACGTGGGTTTATTTGTGCAAGTCCTGTGAGCGTCCTCATCTGGAGTTGATTGTTCTAGTGTGAGCGAGGAGGTTCAGCACCCAGGCAGAGTACTGTGGCATAGGAGTGCTAACTGCAACGAATTTCTGGATATATATAATATAATATATATATATATATTATATATATATATATATTATATATATATATATTTATTTATTTTTTAACCTTTAAAACGTTATTTATGTCAATTGAATTTATCTGTATAATGGCTTGCACTTATCCCCCAGTTTGTATAATCTGTATTTATAATGTACACCGCTGCATACCCAAGTGAGCTATATAGATAAAATAATACATACATACATACAATGCTGGCAGGACTATGTTTGCCACAGAAAGGGGTTATCCCTCCAACACTAACTGTACATGACAATCGAAAGCACCCTATTCTGACCAAGTGATGGTCAAACTTTGGTTGTCCCCTTGGTACAGCTGATGGGGGGAAATTAACACTTTAGTTACCCTTTAAGCTGCATAAGGAAGCTGACTTAATATAGCAATAGTAGCTACCACATACTTACTTTGATGTTTATCTCGGTTATGGTCACTTATTAACTGGTAACTCAATGTTTCTAGTTTCATAGTTGTAACTGGGCCAAAATGATTGAGTGCTCATTATGATAAAAAGATGTTTTTTTTTATATAACTCACTGTCAATATAAATTGTGCAGTATACAAATTCCTTTCTATGGAAGTTTCTGATAAAAGGTCTATGTACATGGGTCATGATATTTGCTTGGTTTGTTTTTAATGCTGAGCATTTTACAGCCCCACACCTGAGCCAACCTATAATGGTTCAGCACTGTCTACTCAGTCAGATTCTTTCAGGCAGCTTCAATCTCTCTGATGGTGCTGTCTCATACTTGCCAGAATAGGAATAATGGAGACGAGAAATATGATTTTATCAGAATGATACTTAATTATTTTACACTGGAAGGTATTGTTGTGCTTGTGTTTGTAATAACCTGATAGATTCATATATTATATGTTAGCATGATGCAATAGTTTGTTGTATAGAGTCCGCAGCTTTCTTAATTTCAATCTACTTGACTTACTGTATTATCTCCCTGAGAAACTACCGTAGATTGCAAATTGTTGTATTTAGAAAGTAAGCACAATTACAAGTGCTTTCTAGTGCCAGATGATTGTGATCTCTGTATGTATTAATAATGTAGTCATTTACGAAATCCACTATATATCCCTCACTGCTCACCTGTATGTAAGCAAACCCAAACTGACCAGGATGATAATTAAAGTGTCATTATACTCACTGAAACAACTTAACATTATCTGAAACTACAATTTGAGAGAAGTAAAATGGTGTTACTCACATATTTATCTGTGCTTGCTTGGTCATTAAAGTATTAATGTTTATTCCTCCCCCCACTTCTCTTACTCGCCTGCCTTCTTGTAGTGTCTGCGACACTTAAGTCTGCACAGCCTCACCATGGGCACAGCTCTGTTTACACATCTCCTCCTCCCTTCTTTCTTTCTCTCTGATTCTCTTAAATGTTGCAGAAGTGTGCAGGCAGACATAGAGGTCAGGCTGGTCACATATTATAATTTCTGCTTCTGGAGTGACAGGTAACATGCTGTAAATGCCAGTGATTTCAAATGATGATTTCTCAAAATCTACATCTCATCATTTACAATCTGAAAACGTTTGGAGCAACGGATCTTGCATTGCTAAATGTACATTTTGAAACGATTTTTTTTGAGTAAAGATACCCTTAAGTGCTCTCATTGATTTCTAGTTTTATTCTTTGTATTGTTTTGCAGCTCTGCAAACTTTAGTAAATGGTTTTGAAACACTGCTATGTACCGTATTACTCGAGTATAAACCGAGTTTTCAGGCTGAAAAATCAGCCTGAAACTCAGACTGGTTTATACTCGAGTCAGTACCTTACCTGAGCATTCCGGCGCCGCATGATCTTTCTGTACTGACGCGCCGGCCTGACGTCACTGCCCGGCGCCAAGCCGGACGCCGGGCAGTGAGTCAGCCGGCGCGCCAGTACATAGAAAGATTGCGGCTGCCGGTATGCTCAGGATACCGCACCTTACCTGCAAAGAAGCCCTTGGATGGAGAGAGCCCACAGGGAGAAGAGACCGAGCCCACAGGGAGAAGAGGACAGGTACAAACGAACTGGGGTGGGTGAGGGGGCATTCAAGATGTTGGGAACTACAACTCCCAGCATGCTTATTTAGTCTGGGAGTTGTATGTTCCAAACATCTGAATGCCAAGTGAGGGTGGCATTCAAGATGTTTGGAAACTACAACTCCCAGCTAATAAAGCATGCTGGGAGTTGTGTTTCCAAACATCTTGATGCCACCCTCACTTGGCATTCAAGATGTTTGGAAACTACAAACTCCCAGCTAATAAAGCATGCTGGGAAGTTGTAGTTCCCAAAACATCTGAATGCCAAGTGAGGTGGCATCAAGATGTTTGAAACTACAGCTCCCGCATGCTTTATTAGCTGGGAGTTGTAGTTTCCAAACATCTTGAATGCCAAGTTTCTACCCTCGGTTTAGACTCCGAGTCAAACAACTTTAGGATTTTTAGGTGAAATTGGGTACCTCGGTTTATACTCGAGTATATACGGTACCCATTTCCATTTTGGCTATAAGGGAAATCTTTAGGCTAAATAACATTTAACTGCCTTATAGTTATAGCCTAGAATTAGTGATTCAGATGACATTTCAAAGTAGATAAATATTTTTTAAATTACTCAACATTAATTCCCTTTAAAAGCTACAGTACTCACTAAACTTTCTTACCTATTTTTCTCTTCCATTTCCCCTTTCCCTCTTTTTTAATTTGGACTTGATCAACCATCCACCTCTTAGATGAGGCATTCATGCCACACAGTGTGATTCAAAGGTAAAATAACTTTTTCCTTTGTATCTCTTATTTCATAGAATTTTTCTTTTAACATAAATGTACAAATACAATGTATGCCTGGAATAATACGATCTAACTGCAAATTGTCCTCAACTAATCAAACCCTGGGTAAGTTTGTACTGTGCTACTTTTTGAGGGGGGTGTATAGGGATACACGGTGTATCCCTACGTGTTTCAGTGACACAGTCATCAGGGACTGTCCAAATTCATCAAATCAAAACCAGATGAGAAAAATGAATAATATTTAAAGGACATGGCCACCCCTTTTTTCATAGTTGCTCTAGTTTAGGGCTCCCAACCCCAACCGCTATAGTTATTTTTGCAGAAACTCCCCGAAACTGAACTTACATCACCTCTCTCCTCCGAGTCCTGTCACTGCCCTCAGCTTGCATGAACTACAATAGTAGTGGCCGGACTGGCAGCCACGTCCTTATTGGATGAGAGGCAGCCAATCACGGACGTGGCTTCCGGCTATCCAGAATGTCGGAGGAGAGGGGTAATATAAGAGTTTGGGGAGTTTCTGCAAAAATTGCTTATAGCGGTGGGGCTGTGGAGGGAGCCCCTAACACTACAGAAAAGGTATTTGAGATACGGGGAGGGAGAAACGGGAGGGGAGGCTGCACTGCATATGACGAAATTCTTCCAGAGGAGGGACAGGAGGCAGGGTCTATATAGTTTTGGCTTTGAGGGATTACAGGGAGAACCATTTGGAAGCAAAAGGGATTTAAGGTAAGGATTTACTACACTACACAGCGGCCAGCGTGGGTTAAATTCTAGTTTTGGCGTGGAACCATACCTTTAAGAACGTATTGACAACCCAGTTTATGTGAAACCCATTCTGACATACCAAACTGTAAATTGGTTTATAATTCGTGAATGTGCATTCGGATCCTATGAATTTTTGCTATCCTTCACATTTTCTCTGTTTCAGTTTTGGGATTCAGGAGAGGAGAGCAGATAACAGAATTATGACACTGACACACTTAGCCATCTGTTAACAGAGGTAAGAAAGTTTCTTGAAAAATATTTGCAGTTTTCCCTTTAAAAGGCATCTAACTGATGTTGTTTTAAATTGATCATTAATGGAAACTTGAATTCTTCCCAACCACCACTGTGCCATTTTTGTCGATCTGCCCACATATTTCTTGAGATATCCAATCTCTAAGCATCTTAAATTTCAGTGTCAATCAAGTGCTTGGCTGTCATAAACATTCTTCTGTGAGCAAGTTTTGCTGTAGCTGGAATGGCGACAGATTTTGACAGTTGGAATTCTGTATGCTGTGTGCTGTTTGACAGTTGGTTTGTGGGAAAAAAGTCAGGTCAGATGAAAGTGGGAGTGTTAAGAGGGAGGGGGGGATACTGCTCTGATGAATAATTGTTTGATTGAAGGCATGCAGCAACACACACACCTCAGGTAGGCGCTGACTTCACATGTTTTTTATAGATTAAGATAGGAAAAGTCATTTTGCCATGTGTTTGCATTCGTTCTCCGTTAGGACTCATCAGGCCCTGCCCTGAAGAGCTTACAATCATATCACTTTATGTCACACACACACACACACAACCTACCAAGCATGTCTTTAAGATTGTGGGGGAGACAAGATACCCGGAGGAAACCTATGCAAAGCACGGGAGAACTATAATCTCCATGAGGATTGCGTCCATGGGAGGATTCAAACCCAGGACTTCAGCGCTGCATGGCATCAGTGCGTATGTCATGCCCAGACTTTAAGTCCTGATACAGTATTTTCCTGTAAGAAGTAAATTGAATGTGTAGTACATAAGAGGACATTTTCAGCTAGTAAGGATATTTCTGTATAAGCAGATTAATATTGATATCTGAAAAGTTATTAACAGTACCGTATATACGCCAATATAAGTCGAGATTGTCAGGCTTAAAATTAGCCTGAAAACCTAACCTGGCTTATCTTGGGTCAAGTCCCAATTTAGATCCAAATGCTTGCCAATTGGTGGATAGTAACCAGAGTGGCACTGTGTTAAAAAAAACCTCACCTGCATAGAAAAATAACAGGAGCTGATCTGCCTTTACACTCCTTCCTGCTTCCTGTAGTCGGCTGCTGGACTCACTCACTGTCACTGCTCATCTGGATGCTGTAAATCTAATGGGTCTTTTCAGTTTGGGGCAAAATGGCTGCTAGTTCAATGCAAATGAACAGATTTAACTACATCCCTCAGGTGACATGTTTAACTATTGGGGTCAAGTGCCCTTTCCATGTGGGGGTCAGAGTGCCCTTTCCTATGTGGGGGTCAAAGGCCCTTTCCTACGTGGGTCAGAGTGCCCTTTTCTATGGGGGTCGAGTGGCCCTTTGGGTTCAAGTCCTTTCTATGTGGGGGTCAGAGTGCCCTTTCCTATGTGGGGGTCAGAGTGCCCTTTCCTATGTGGGGGTCAGAGTGCCCTTTCCTATGTGGGGGTCAGAGTGCCCTTTCTATGTGGGGGTCAGAGTGCCCGTTGCCTATGTGGGGTCAGAGTGTCCCTTTCCTTCCTATATGGGGGTCAGAGGGATCTTTACTACTGGGTTCAGGAGAATTGTAAATGTTGGTAAGCTTAATTAAAAGTTTATTGAACCTTGCCACTCCACATTTTAAAACTACGACTCCCAGCCTAAAGATACTGGGAGTTTGTAGCTTCCAAACATCTGGAGGGTCAAGAATTGGGGGTTACTGGTACTGGATTTGGATTATACTGTATGGGATTAATGTATGTGGATTCTGCTGTCCATTTAAAGGCAACTAAAGCCTCTCACCAATACAGAATCAGAAGGCAGTAGTTGGTCATAATTTCTACACCTCGGCTTATACTCGAGTCAATCAGTTTTAACTAATTTTTTCAGGTAAAAATGTACCTCGACTTGTAACTCGGATCGACTTATACTCCAAATATATACGTATTATTTATATAGCCACCATATTGTTTAAATGGGGATTTTTAATTTCCCCCATATGTAATGTGTTTGCTTGCTGTGTGCATGCGAAGATTGAGGAGGAGTCACAGCCCCGAGCCCAATCAAGCTGAAGGTTGACAAAAGTTAAAGTGTCACTTACCCACAAACAACTTTGTATGAAATTGAAAGTCCAGTTTTAGTGTATTCTATTGGTAGGAATAAAATTGTTCTCTTTGCATCTTTTGTCATCTAAATTTAACATTTAGTGAGTGCTTCTTTCAAAATAGCCACCCCCCCTAGTGATAGAATAAATTGTTCTCTTTGCATGCTTTGTCATCTAAATTAACATTTAGTGAGTGCTTCTTTCAAAATAGCCCCCCCCCAGCCCGATATACACGTTCACAAGTTCACAAGATTTCAAATCTGAACAATGTGTTGGAGTAGTGGAGACCATTACACTATCTAAAGGTATGATTTTTGAAAATTCGATTCGAAAGTCTGGATACCCTTTAAGAACAGGAGCTGCATTTAGTTACAGATTGCATGGGGAAAATACCATAAATTATAATTTAGAGATTTAAAATTATGTTTTGTACGTGTGTTCTCCTAAATGTACAAACTGAAAGTATACATAGTGATTGGTTTTTTTTTTTTTACATAAACAGAGGGACAGGGACCTGGAATTGGCTGCTCGCATTGGACAGGCCTTTTAAAAAGGAATCATCTTTTGTCGGAGCAGAATGAATCTTGGAAGAGCAGCTCTCACTCATGCTCTTGACCATGTAAGTTATTTTTTCGGGGTTATGGGAGTTTGCATATGTAGACTTTTACTATCTGCGGTTAGGTGGTTATTTTATTTCCATTTTACATAACACATTTTATACAAGGTATGGAGATAAGCACAAGGATATACAGTAATATCAGAGTTTAGAGTTCAGAAGTTTATTTCTTTACTTCTCAATAAATATTTATTTGCTTACTGTCAACATTTTCACTGTGTATACAATGTTTAGGCTCGTTCACACTGAATCGCATTTGGTGCATTTACATGTACCAAAAAGCAGTGCACATAGAATCAATGGCAACGTTACCATTAAAACACTGTGCTGTAGTGCGTTGCTTGCACACACTTTGCATGCAGCATTTTGGTGTGTTAACACACAGCTTTGCCATTGAAAATAATGGCATGAGTGTAAGTCGATGCACGCAAATGTGATCCGCTGCACTCTAGCGTGTACGAGCCCTTAGGGGATTGGCTAACGTTATATCCATTGAAGGCCATTAGAGGTTGTTTTTGTTTAGTAGTAAGGAAGTGCATTTATTATGTATATTTACGAGATGGATCCTTGCGCACTTCGTCCAATAAACAAACAGCTGGGCGCTACTGTGTAGGTGAATATATAATGATGATAAGTGTACAGAGCACTCCGAGGTCTTCAACTTCGTAGTTTATTATTACAAACAAAAAGTAGATCAATACAGACCTACTATTTATAAATCCCTTATATTATATAAATATATTATATCTCCATAGGAGATTGCATTGAGTTTTTAGGAGCTACCAAGAGGTGGGGGGTATATGATATTACATATAGGAAAGGTGTAATAGTATGTGTGTACATCTCACTATTACCATTTAAATGACCATCGTAAATGTTATATAAAGTATAGCACTGACTATATTAGGTACAACACAAAATATACAAAATACCTAAACTTACTACAGAGCTGAGATCCCTAATTTAAAAATGGAATGGTCAAATGGCAGCTTAAACCACCCCTGTGTCTTTCCATGTGAAAGGAAGTTAATCCAGAAAAACTTTCTATCTGCTACACAGGATGTGATGTGTATTGTAAATACATATACACCAAGAGATGGCATAGAACTCGAACGAAAGTTTGAGCTGAACTGTTCGAGTTCGAACGGCCCCGGACTTTCGATATTTCCCGGACTTTCGATAATTTAACGAATCTTCGAACGGTCGAACATTTGAAAATGATCGAATTTAAAAAAAAAAAAAAAGAGTGCCACATGTCAAAATAACCAATGGCAGCTAATTTGAGTATTGCCACCCCCTGGGTATAAAAGGCAATGTGACAGCGCCATTTTGTCAGTGTGTTGGAGTGTGTTTAGTGGAGACTGACAGTGTAGGAGTTGGAAGAGATTTGTGTGCTTTTTTGAGCTTTATGTGGGTGTGGATTTCAGTGTGGTGGTTTAGCACTTGTTGTTAATCACCCCTGTATTCACACATCTGAGACCCAACAGTCCTTTTAAGACTACCCTTGCTAGACCCCAAAAGTCCTTTTAAGGACTCAACCCCCCTATAAGTCCTTTGGACATATTTGTGTTAGAACTTGTAGAGGTCTAGGTGTCCTGTTTTTTTTGTTTTTTGTTTCTGTATCTTCGTTGTAACTGACAGTGCTGCCTTTAGCAGCAATCGCAGCTTTGCTGTCTGATTTGCGTTTGTTGTCAGTTGTGTCTGTGTCATATATATCTTTTAGTGTATAAAAAAAAAATATATTTGTCTTTTTTGTTGCTGTAAAAAAAAACTGTGTTTTGTTGCTTCTGTGTTTATTACTATAGTTATAGTCTTTTGTGTATTGTGTGTGTGTGTGTATATTATATATATATATATATATATATATATATATCAGCAACTGTTATTATATAAAATATATTATTTTTTTTTAATAAAATTTGGAGAGGGAAATGCTGGCAGGGCAAGAGGGAGAGCCAGGAGCAGGGGTGCTTCTGCACGTGAGGGAGTTGGAGAGGCAGGGGAGAGCCTACTGAGGGCTCTGGCCAGGAGCTACCTGGCCCTTCGCAGGGTAGACAGATTTCTATACCCGATATGTTTAGGGGTAGCCGTGCTAGGGCTATCCCTTCTGATCAAGGAAGGCAGGTAGTAGAGTGGATTACACAGCCTTCCTCATCCACCTCCTCAGAGGCACAGAGCAGCCGAGCTGCTACTGTAGATACTGTGCCTGCTCCTTCCTCACCTAAGGCTCCTACTGTGGGCATGGACCCTGATCCACTTTATAAAATCTTTAAAAGTATCTTGCTTGCGCTTGGGGGTATGGGTAGGGAAGGGTTAAAACAATAAAAAATAAATAGGTTAAGATCAAGATCTCTGTAAAAAAAACAGTTTAAAATGACACTTCCATATATTAAAATTAAAATTCAACCACTCATTATGCCTATCCCCACTAGGGGTAATGCAGCTTCACTCTGTTGCGCGTTCTGAGGCTTGCTTGGTCGTATATTCCCAAAAAACCTCTGCACACAGGAAATAAGGTTGCCAACAAACTTATTATAGCAATTAAAACAATAAAAAGCACTAAAAAACCTTGCAGAAAACGTCCATTAGCAGTTTTTGAGTTGCACCTCTCTGCTGTATGTGGCCCCTTTAAGTCGTGGCTTGTGAGGTGGTTCCATTTTTAGGAGTTCGTTGCCCCCACATGACCACTACTTTGGGGATCCGGAGGAGTCAGGATATGTTTTTGCTCGCTATGTGTGGGCTTGTATCTTGAGGAGAGCTGTGCACTGATGCACATCTTTCCTGTCACCCGAGGCGGAGCGAAAGATGCTCCGTGCACAGGGGGACAGGAGGCTGATGATGTCACGCAGCAATCGTTAGCAGCCAGGGAACATTGAGGTTAGTCCTAGACACTGCTGTTGCTGCTATTAGTGACACAACTTCCAGTATTGAGGAGGGGGAAGTGGGACATAGGTCACGATCATTCATGGGTGCCACAAGTGAGAGAGGAGGATAGTGTCTCGAGTGGGAAAGCCCTCAGAGTGCGAGCACGAGCTACCCAGAGGCAAGGATGAGGCAGTGGGCAGATGCGTGCGTCTAAGTGCAGGTGAACCTATGCTCCTGTGCCTGCCAGTGGCCTCTGCTGTGATGGGAGGTTCTTCATTGGCTCCACGGGTGAAAATGGTTGCAGTGTGCATCTGTACCCGGCGCGTGTGTAGCATGGGAAGAAGGCAGCAAAACCTGGGCACTCTTCTATGAGGAGGCATAGTGCTCCCACCACTCTAAATACCGGTTGGAAGCAGTGGTCGGGAACTGCAGGCACCCCCCGCGTTCCTTTCCTCGTGCCCAGGTACCACCGTTCCTCCCCCTCCGGCCCCATAAGCTGCTTCATTAGATGGAAGTTGCGAGTAGAGACCGCCTTTGGCCCCAGCACGCGTTGTTAAATAGGCCTCTTGCTGCTGCTGGGTCTTCAGGTTAAAGGCAAGGTCTCTCTTCCCCAATTGTTGGAGGCGGAGGCAGAAATTGTCCCCCAGTCAAACCCCCAAGCTCAGTGTCCTAACACCCGGTTAGCCAACTCTTGGCGGTGCATAGCGCTATCATTCGCCTGGTAGACAGGGCAACGTTCAAGGAGTTTTTGTGGCCATTGCACAAAACAAATAACTCCACAGGTGGCAGGTACTTTCCCCAGAAGGCATTACCAGCCCTGTACGTCCATCTGCAGGGCAAGTATATCTGCTTGCTGGCCCACAGTGTGGGCAAGCGTGTCCCACTTAATTTGGACGCATGGTCCGCAAGTACGGCCAGGGCGGTCTGTCTCATTTACCGACAGGGGCCATTCTGCTCTGCAGAGACCAGCACAGGGCACAAGTGGTAGATGTGTACCACCACGTATAGGTGATACCCCCATCTCCACCCCCCCCTCCCCTCATCTGGGTGAGTCCCTCTTCTGGACAGCCTGTGCCCCCCAGAGCCTATGCTTCTGCCAGATGAAGATGGTGCCATCAGTGTTGTCAGCTTTTGTGTCCTCTGTGCTAGGAGCCACACCGGTCAGAGTTGCTGGCACACTGCAAGGGCAGGCTGAGATGTGGCTGACCCCACACCACTCTCAATAGGTAGTGTGTGACAATGCCACCCAACAATTCCTGTCTGCCCCTTCACATGGCAGAGTCACACATGTTCCTTGCCTGGCACCGACTCCCGCACGTTTTTCAACCTGGTTGTCCAGTGGTTCCTCCAACCAAGTACCCTGATCTGCAGGAAGGACTGAGAGGCTATGAGGGTATCCGTCACTTCAGGCGTCCATACACGGCCAGCTCGTCCTGGCCGAGTTCCAGCAGCAGACAGTCTTCCCCAGCACCGCTTGGTTTGTGTCAACCCCCACCCGCTGGAACTCTAGTCTTATGATGTCTTCGAGGCTGCTCTTCAGATACGAGCCTCATGGACTATTTGTATGATGGATTGCTCTTACCCAGGCAGTGGCTGCTGATGTCGGATGCCTTCCTGTCTCTTGCCTTTTGAGATGGCCACCATGTGGTAAGCCGCGATTATGCCACCATAGCGGATACCATCCCACTTGTGTTTTCCTCCTTGAGGCACAGCCTGCACGGATACCTCTACGGGCAACTAAGCTCCGAGCAGCAGCTACTGGAAGAGGGCAATGTCAAGACACCGTGGTTCTTTCTGAGCCCCCCGGGATCAAGGTCAGAGCAGCCATCCGATGATGATGAGGTGATTTAGGTGATCTGAGAGGAATGGGGCATTCCTCTAGGTGGATGTCTCAACCTCTCAATTACCACATGTCATCCGTGGTTTGGGGGGGAGTGGTTGAGCCCTACCCTGTGTGATGAGGACATTTGGGTCCTCTGCATACGCACTTTGGCGGCATGAAGGGATGAAGGTGCTCAGCTGGAGTCCTTAGCCTGTTTTGCTTAGTGTAGCCAGGCGTTATACAAGGATTTACTGAATACTGGAAATAAAAAGGCCCGTTATGCATTATTAAAAATTGCTTGCTCTGAAGCTCATTTTTTTCAATTAGATCTGTATAAAGAGTAATCTAAAGGATAAATCCATTTCTTTTAGGTAACTTTGAATGAAAGAGGGAACGTTTAACTACACGGGTTAGATAGAGAAGTAGGGATCTGGGGCTAGTAACCACAAACGGGGTGAGGATAAGAGGAGGGGGGAGCATAGAGGATAGGAGGCATGTACGACCATGATATGGAATTAAATCATTGATAATCTAAATGTATGTTTACAATGCCAAGGAGTCTGGCTGGAAAAACCGGCGAACTTGAAATAATAGCGTTTAAGGAGAAGGTGATGAGGTAATTGGTATAGCAGAATCATGGCTTAATGATTCACACGACTTGACAGTAATATGAGGGTACTCCTTATTTAGACATGACCGATTTAATAATAAGGAGGAGGAGTATGTATGTATGTTTAAACGGAATTGAAGCCAAATTTTAAAAATGGAATAGATGGGGGAGCACCGATGGCGGCAGAAACCTTATGGTTGAATGTGTTACAGGACGCAATAAGGTAGGTAAAATTAATTGGTTGGAGTGTGGTTTTAAGCCCCCAAATGCGGGAACGAGGGAAATGAATCTCCATATGCGTTTGGCGAAGGCCTGCTGTATGGGGCATGTTCTGGTTTGGGATTTTAACTACCCTGAAATAGATTGGAGTAAAATGGAACTGCCAGCACCTCAAAATGTATAAAATTCTTAAATTTCCTATATGATCATTTTCTTTCACTATGTACGAATTCCTACTAGAAAGAAGGCGCTGTTGGATCTGGTGATAGCTATAACCCAGAGCTCATTTGGATGAAGGTAATGGGAACTTAGGAATAGTGACCATGATTATAGTTCATTTAATATAGGTTGGCGAAACTAAAGTGCACTGCTTAACAAAACTTTTAACTTTAAGAAAGCTAATTTTTATGCTTTTTAAAGAATCTCGCCTAGCTCATAGACTGGGGAACTGTTCTAGGTAAAGATACTGAGCAGATGTTGACCACTTTTAAAGGGATATTAAACTATAACATTTCCAATCGGTACTTAATGAAACAGTGTAAAAATTAGTCCACTCCTGCATGCTTATGCTCAGGTACAGGTAAAATGGACAAAAAAGAAAAGGGCTTTTTAAATATTTTGAAGCAGAAGGCACGACAGGCTTACAGGGCTTCAAACGTTGTAAAAGAGTGCAAGAAATCATTAAACTAGCTAAATAGAACATGAAACAGGATTGCCGAACAAAGCAGTCCAACCCCAAGAGTATATTTCAAGTATTAATGGTACAAAAAATGAGGACGGAGAATGTGGGACCATTAAATAATGGAGCCTTAGGTGTTGTTAGAGGATCCGAAAGGCAATCTGCTAAACCTTTTTTTACATCGTTTTTACGGTTGAAATCCTTACAGTAGGATTGTACAAGTGCAGGGAGGAAATGAAGACGTCTTCACATTGGATAACAGAGGATATGGTACGGAATCAATTATACAAAGGTTAATATCAATAAAGCGCCAGGACGCAGTGTATGGCAATCCTAGGATTTTAAAAGAGCTTAGTTCCGTTTCTGCAAACCACTGTGTCTCATCTTTCAGATTCGCTTTGTCTGGGAATCCATGGTGCAACAAGGCAATGTTTCGGTCCTACAGCATGGACCTTTATCAAGCTAATCAAACTGCAACAATCTGACAATCATTTATAAGTTCAAAAAGTGTCATGTGATTTAACGAGTTGTGGATTTGTTGTGATGGAGGTCTCTAATTACCGCCATATGTGCACAAAAGTGCAATTAACCCTATAAACAGGTATATAAAGTGACCAAACTAATTAACAACATAGCAAATAAAGTGCTTGTGCTATTAAAGTGTCTATGTGTCGTAAAGTGTCATGTGCATGTGCCGACAACAAGAAGAAACATTGGAACTTCTTATAAATAACACTGCTTATGATAACTAAACTGACACAATTCATATCAGAATATGTTAAATATTAAAAAAGTATGTGTAAGGATTGTGAATGGTGAAATAGATATGGACCATGATAAAGTACACTAAAAGTTACCTAAATATTAAAATATCATATAATAAAAACATAATATACATTCTGTACCATTATCATGTACTTGTACCAATATAATTATAGTAGCATATTTGTTGCTATCTCTATTGGAAATATATAAGTATTCTATGGAACTAATGCGTAAAATATATTACCCTCATTACTGTGACCTTAAATTATTATCTTTCATCCAGAAAACATTTAAACAAACAATATTCTTTTAGACCGTTAGGGTCCCCACCCTGTTTTAAAACTGGTTGCGGTCAATGGCAATGAATTTGAGTCCTTGATAGTATGTCCCACTTGTAAATATGTTTTGCAACCGGTTTAGAGTTTTATTGTCTCTGTAGGTGTTGATAGCAGATCTATGTCCATTATTCACAGTCGAGCATCATATCAGTCTTGCCTATATAAGAGACACGGATGTCACTAGTTAAATTACATGGGTTTGTGTGCAGTTTTTCTATGTTTAATAAAATTTGTTCTTTGCTCTTGGATGAGTGAAAGATTCCCCTGTCCTATGTTTTACAAGAGGCACACACGTGTATATTTAAAGTATTTATATATATACCATCAACTCCAGATGAGGGCACTCACAGGACTTACACAAATAAACCCTGTGTAAAATGGTGATCAATAAATGCATTTTGGCCACATACAGGCTGTCCTTAGGATCCTGAGGACGGCCTGTATGGTGACCGAAATGCATTGATCACCATTTCCTACACGTGGGTTTATTTGTGCAAGTCCTGTGAGCGTCCTCATCTGGAGTTGATTGGTCTATGTGGAGCGAGGAGGTTCAGCACCCAGGCAGAGTACTATGGCATAGGAGTGCTAACTGCAACGAATTTCTATATATATATATATATATATTATTTATTTAATTATATGTTTGTTTAACCTTTAAGAACGTTATTTATGTCAATTGAATTTATCTGTATAATGGCTTGCACTTATCCCCCAGTTTGTATAATCTGTATTTTATAATGTACACCGCTGCATACCCAAGTGATGCTATATAGATAAAATTATACATACATACATACAATGCTGCAGGACTATGTTTGCCACAGAAAGGGGTTATCCCTCCAACACTAACTGTACATGACAATCGAAAGCACCCTATTCTGACCAAGTGATGGTCAAACTTTGGTTGTCACCCTTGGTACAGCTGATGGGGGGAAATTAACACTTTAGTTACCCTTTAAGCTGCATAAAGGAAGCTGACTTAATATAGCATAGTAGCTACCACATACTTACTTTGATGTTATCTCGGTTATAGGTCACTTATTAACTGGTAACTCCAAATGTTTCTAGTTTCATAGTTGTAACTGGGCCAAAAATGAATTGAGTGCTCATTATGAATAAAAAGATGTTTTTTTTTATATTAAGTCACTGTCAAATATAAATTGTGCAGTACAAATTCCTTTTCTATGGAAGTTTCTGATAAAAGGTTCTATGTACATGGGTCATGATCATTTGCTTGGTTTGTTTTTAATGGGCTGAGCATTTTACAGCCCACACACCTGAGCCAAACCTATAAATTGGGTTCAGCACCTGTCTACTCAGCAGATTACTTTCAGGCAGCATTCAATCTCTCTGATGAGGTGCTGTCTCATACTTGCAGAATAGGAATAATGGAGACGAGAAAGATGGATTTTAATCAGAATGATGAACTTAATTATTTTACACTGGAAGGTATTGTTGTGCTTGTGTTTGTAATAACCATGATAGATTCATATATTATATGTTAGCATGATGCATAGATTTGTTGTATAGAGTCCGCAGCTTTCTTAAAGTTTCAATCTACTTTGACTTACTGTATTTATCTCCCTGAGAAACTACCGTAGATTGCAAATTGTATCTATTTAGAAAGTAAGCACAATTTACAAGTGCTTTCTAGTGCCAGATGATTGTGATCTCTGTATGTATTAATGAATGTAGTCATTTACGAAATCCACTATATATCCCTCACTGCTCACCTGTATGTAAAGCAAACCCAAACTGACCAGGATGATAATTAAAGTGTCATTATACTCACTGAAACAACTTAACATTATCTGAAACTACAATTTGAGAGAAGTAAAATGGTGTTACTCACATATTTATCTGTGCTTGCTTGGTCATTAAAGTATTAATGTTTATTTCCTCCCCCACTTCTCTTACTCGCTGCCTTCTTGTAGTGTCTGCGACACTTATAAGTTCTGCACAGCCTCACCATGGGCACAGCTCTGTTTACACATCTCCTCCTCCCTTCTTTCTTTTCTCTGCTGATTCTCTTAAATGTTGCAGAAGTGTGCAGGCAGACATAGAGGTCAGGCATGGGTCACATATTATAATTTCTGCTTCTGGAGTGACAGGTAAATGCTGTAAATGCAGTGATTTCAAATGATGATTTCTCAAAATCTACATCTCATCATTTACAATCTGAAAACAGTTTTGGAGCAACGGGATCTTGCTATTGCTAAATGTACAATTTTTGAAAATTCGATTTTTTTTTATACCATCGGGCCCGATGATACGCAAATACATGCATTTTCCTCACCTCCCGACTCAGCTTTGTGCCTGACAAGACCTCGATATACACGTAGCGCTAGCTGTCTCCGTGCTGTCGGCCACCCGTCTCCTCGTGTGGATTGGGCTGCAATCCGATACCTTCAAATAACTATCACCGCCCTAAGAAAAAGTAAAACCGAACTAAATCAAGTGTTCCTGCCAACCTTAAACCCTGGTCCCACCTTCACACATCACCCTTTTTCCATTTCTTTCTGTGAACCAACACACCCATTTACCAACTCCCAGTCCAATCGTCAAACGGGCACGGGTGCTTGGGGTGGAAGTTAGTCGAAGTCGGCTCGGCGCCGGTGTCGATCCAATCATATGTGAACTAGGGTGCGGGCGATAAACCATGGGCACTCTTGTTGCTATTTTGTGTCGGGGTCTGTTTGTTTGCGTCGGAACATGGCGAAAAGACGGGTAGAGGGCCTGGGACCCTCCTGGCGCCCCACGCCACAGCAACTTACTGCTATTGACTTGTATTCTCCTGCTCACTCCTCTTATCACGGCCTAGACTACTATTGCAACCTTCTCTCCTGTCCTTGCTTCCTGGTCTTCCCTGCTTCCCATCTTCCTCTCTTTAGTCCCATACTTAAAACTCTGCCGCATGCATTGTCGCGCTCTCTAACAATCGGGAAATTTAATCTCCTCTGTGCCCGCACATCTTCTAACCTGGCTCCCCTATTAAACAAAGCATTATCTACACAACAGTTCCCCTTCTCTTTAAATTAAAATCCCTTCGCGCTGCTGTTTTCTTTCTTATATTTCTTCTCTAGTGTCCCCTGTTGCCCTGCCCATACCCTCTGCCACCCTCCGCCGCCATACACAGAAGCCATCTCCTTATAACAGACCCTCCCCACTCACCCTACACCTGGCGCCTCCTCTCCCGCCTTTACCATTTTTCTCTTCCTAGGCCCCCGTCTCTGGAATTCTATTCCCCCTCTCTCTATACAATCAAGAAACCTCAATACACAAGTTTAAATCTAACCTCTCATCCTATCTCTCAGAGCACCGCAAGCATAGGACTGTTGACACTGCACCGGTATTACTTTAGCACTAATTCCAACCTTTCCTATTATCTGTAGTTAACCGGCCACGTATTAAAGTAGATTGTAAGCCCTATACGGGACAGGGACCCTCTCTTCTTGCATGTTACTGTGTTCAAAGCACTTGTATATTTTATGATTGCTTTTATAAACCTGTTACTTATTTATATTTTATTTACTGTCCCCCCTGCACAACTTTTTGTACTTCATAATCAACCTCTGCAGCAAATATCCCCTATTGGCGCTTATATAATAAACATACATCCAAAAAAACCTTCTTGTTCCTCACAATTTCACGGTTATGCTGAAATTAGAACTCAGTAATCCTTTTACATTTGCTGCCCAACCATAGTGCTATATGAAGTCCCCTGGAATTCAGTCCCAAAACAGGTTCCAGAAAAAATTACTACTAGTTTCATTTCAATCAATTTTCATTTTTTGTCGAAAATTTTGTACCGTATATACTCCGCGTATAAACCGAGTTTTGTTCAGGCAGGCTGTGAAAGTCAATGCTTACAGAACTGTCTCGTTATACTCGAGTCACTACTTACTTTAATCATTCGGCAAGCCGCATCCGCGTCATTTCCGTTCTGGCGGCGAGGCCGCCGACGTACACTGCCCGCGACGGCGCACCAACATTAAAGTGCATGTCAGCTGTGGCGCGCCAGTACAGGAATGAGCGGCGGTCTTTGCTCGGAAAATGCTTACCTGAATCACGGGCTGCAGGCAGACCGCCCGGAAAATGCTCGCCCAGAATGCTCGATGCGGGCACACCTTTACTGGTTTGGAGGAAGCGCGCGAAGTTCTACTACTGATATGGAGGGATATCCCAAGCAGTACTCCACTGAATACTGAGGTGGGAGGGTGAAAGGGTGCACCGATGTATTGGAAAACTACAACCTTCCCAGCTAATAAAGCCATGCTTGGAGTTTGTAGTTTATTCCAATACATCTTGAATACCAAAAAGAAAGAGAATGATCGTCCTATAAACCCTCGGTTTCAAATACGCGGTCTGCCACTTTTCTATATATTAGTACTTTTTTTTTTAGGTGAAAATTGGGTACCGTCAGTACCCCTTCGGTTTCATACTCCGGGTCGCTTTTATACGCGACGTATATCGGTAGTTGAAAATAGGTTGCCTTAAATTAAATATCCTCAAATGGCTTTTCGGTTATCAACATTTTGTTCATGAAATTTTGAATTTTTGAGGGAACATTTTCAGTTTCATTTAGCTGATCAGTAAATTTTGAACTATGAAATGTAATGCATATTGTGTGGCACCCCATCGAAGGGAAACAAAACCCAGAGGGCTTGTCATTCCGATGCCTATTGTCCTTTACCAACCTTCACATAAGGTGTTAATCGAAAAGAACAATGCCAATAGGAATCACATAATGATCATAAAAGAAGCACTGGATTTTAAAAAAGATGTCTTTGTCAAGTTTTTTGAATTTCACCAAGACTATCATATCCCCCTTTGTTATGTCGTTAAAACATACCTTCCTTGTTAGATGTCACTTGTAGAAGTGATACGCCCTAACTAGTTGCTGTATGCCCTGAAGGCCTAAAAGCTCTTGTTCACTAAAATATTTCATGTGTTATTAGTTATAATACTATTAGAATTTATATAATAAACAAGAGTATAGATGAAACATGCCACCTTTTTCTTTCATAAAGTAAGAACCCAAGGAAAGGGAAAAAAAGCAACAAGATCCTTTTTCTAAAGGAATGGTTTTGGCCATTATCACTTTCTAAAGGTTTCGCTAAGTGATTATAAAGTTTTCCTTATCGAAAATGAACCTATCCCAAAATTTTAATTTCAAAAAAACCATTAGCAGCGCGATAATTTTATTTGCATCCATATTTTTGCTCCTAATGCTCTAATCTCTTTCCAACAGAAATTGATTTGCCATAGTTATTTTTTTCTTGCCACTGTCAACTTGCTGACAATCGAAAGTGGGGCTGACCTTTAAAACAGAAGCTGCTTGGGAAATTTGTACACATATATAATTATCATAATTTTTTTTAATTTTTTCCTTCCTAATACGAACGAATGCAAGATTACGTTTTGTTTTGACTTTTTTTTTCAAGCGGCTAATCACACGCGTGAGCGTGTTTGGAGCTCACTGATCTGAGGGGGATCATGTTTGGAAACTTTAAAAAATATTAATTGCAGTGATTATTTTTTTAATATCATTTCTGTGTAAATGCTCGTATTTTTGAGGTAGAATTGCGTTAAACAAAAACAGATAATAACTCAGAATTAATTATGATGGTGCTAATTGCTCCGAATATGCTGGTGATAATCGTTCCTCATGATTCCGGAAACCGTACAGAGCACAAATACATGTGGGCCCATCAATTCCCAAGGACATTTTTCTCCCTCCCCTGAAAACATTATCTTAAGTTGATATTATGTCATGTACATTAAAGAAGTGTGTCCGAGAATAAAAAGCTTTGCAGATTTTTTAGCAGTCAATAGATTATGTTCCTCCTATTATCCTTGCTATAGTCCAAAAAGAATTGTGGATGACATTTTTCAATTGTCTTGCACATCGATTAATTTATAGTTTTACCACAGTAAACCCATTAAAAAAGACATCAGATTTTTTTTAAAGCATTATATTCTAGGAAACACAGACCTCAATCTCCATGAGATCTCTTCGATGCAGAACACAAGGTTTTGATTAGAATTTTGAATTTAGCTTCCCTTAATAGCAAAAACCAATTTTTATATATCAAATTCGTGCTCTAACAAGCCTGATTGAGTTTCTGTAGCCTGAATTTTGCTAATCTAAAGAGATGCACGTGTCAGCAAAGCTTTTTCTCTTTCCTCCAGAAATAGACTAATAATGAATTAATCAATAGATAGCAACAATGTTAAAGCAATTGCTGCCTGAGAATCATACTGATAAGTAATAAAACAAAGGCCCTATTTATTTTCTATAAACCTTTTTTAAAAGCAAAATGCTACATTTTCTAATCTATACCTACAAAGGGTAATAGCACCTTGATTATTAGCCTGGTAAATGGTCAGAGTCAACTGTAAAGTGATCCTTTCCCCAGGGCTTCTCAAGAAGACAGATTTACTACTGTATGGTGCGACATCATAGGTTCCCCCAAACTGAGTCACCCATGGGACTGTTGGGTGGTGAGTGGCTATGAAGTGGGTGGAGGTGTCATTGAAAGACTGGTCCTGGGTAATTGTCTGGGGTTGCCAGTAGTGCAGCCACAGACCCACTGCCCAGGTTGTTGCTCAACCAGCAACCTTACATTTATGAAAACATACCACCAGGAGTAGGGGGGTGGGAAACTAAAGCCAATTTTTGTGTCCCGCGTCGTGTGCGCTGGCCTACCAGAAATTTCACAGTAAGTATGATGACAATTTTCAATTACTAATAAACTCACTGCTCAATCACTTATTTAACAAAAGGTATTTAAATAAAGAGGTGACAATCAGAGGAACAACCAAAAAACACATACCCAAGGGGTTGGTACCGACGATTTATCCCTATATCACTAATGTTTGTGTGCATGAAACAACCAAAGATCGATCTTGAAAGGTTGGTATGTGTGTACCACAGTCCTTTATCTTTTGAGACTCCTCCAATCAGCAATTATCTGGTTTGGCGCGGGCAGATTATTTTTGGACCACTGACCGAAATAAAGAAATGGTTATTCTAAGCCTATCATTGGTTTACCAGATAAGTTGATGATTGGGTGAACCTGGATCATTGCATTGCTCCTACAGTCTGTCTACAATGAATTGTTCCCATTGTTTGTATGTAGCATGCATGTCTTGATAGTTTATTTAAAAGCGCCACTTGGGGACGCAGCGCTGTACAATAACAAATACAATAGTATACAAGGGGGATAAATACATAGATAGTTCAGTACAATAAAATATAAATTATATAAATAGAAGTAAAAACAAACGTATTGCTGGAAATTCTTACACAGGTGCTCCGACTCTCCTACTCAGATAAATAAATGCAAAAAAGGGATTCAAGAATGTGAATAGATAAACCATTCTTATTGTGATATAAATAGAAGTGCTAGACCTTTGCCACAAGAGGAAAGAGGTCCCAGCCCCGTAGCTTACAATCTAGTAATAATAAAAATAATAAGTAATAAGTTCTTCTTTACCAAGCCCTCCAGGCTTTGAGAAAAACTACAACTCCCATCATTCTCTGGGCAACATGCTGTGAGTGGTAGTTTACAAATTCTGGATGGCTGCAAGATTACATCCCGTCCTTGACTTCTATTGTAAAGCTGCCTCTCTCTTATCAGACTAAGAGTTATATTTTGTTATTGAGTAACCAGTTAATACCCCAGTTTTGTTAAAGGGGCAAGTCCAGCCCCAAAATGAAAACTTACATACAAGTAAATCACCCCCAAACCCTAAACGGTAATATGTTTGAAATCTGAAATATATGTCTCACCTGAAATCCTGCGCAATTTCTGCTTCCTTATTCTTCCAGTTAGCACTGTCAGTTATGATTTGACCAGTTGACATCACAGCCATTGATTGATGTTAATCCCCTGTCTGCCTCTTCTGAGCATGCCCAGGGCTCAGTTAGATTTCTAATTGCTCCAGTTTCCTATGAGGCATCCAGAAGCATAGCAGGCATACAGTAATGAATTCATAGGCAACTATGATATATCAACACATATTTAAAGAGGCCATTATTTCTAAAAATGTTCTTATAAGGTGGATTGTCCTTTAAACTTCAGTTAAGATTCTGACTACATAGAATCCTGCAGCAACTACAAAACCCCAGAAGCCTGTACAGAAGTGCATATCTCTTTGCATGTTAAATGTAAACCACTTCATATACATTCCATGCAGTGAAGTGGTACTTTAGCCATTCAGGTGTATCTACCTGCTCAGTTTCCAGGCTCCAGTTTTGCTTGTAGAAACCCCAACTTCACGGATCCTACCTCATAGAACGTCATCAACCCCGCCTGGATGTCCCGGCTGTTCCAGGATTGTAAATGGCCCTACTAGTCAGCCTGACAAGTTATCTTGGCCCACACAATATGGCCGCCTGATACTTTGTCCCATCCCCACAGCCTTTCTGGTATCTCCGCTAATCTCTATGGTAACACAACTGACAGCGGCTTTTCTTTTGACCAGTGTCCCTCCACGGTAGGGTGGAAGGTAGCTGTACATGGAATAGAAAAGATGGGAAAGGCTGTTGGAGCCGTAAGATATCCTGGTAGCTGGGGGTGTGATTTATATCCTGTCAGTGCGAGGTCTGGGACAGCTGGAGACGGGATGTCTCTGGCAGTGATGTTGGTCCCGCTGACTGGATTTGAAGGCGCAGAGTCAGGGGAAAGGGGGGGACAGACCGTGGGTCATTGCTATTGGCTAATTAGGAGGAATAAAGAGAATGTGATGGGCCATGGACCCCCCTCTGGGGATATTGCCTGTGATCCTGCCGGTCTCTGGCATCACAACTCATGTCTGCAGCCCTTAACCTAGTGGGTATCAACTAGTATTGTCTGCTTTGTCTTTATAATAGTCTGGGCATGTCTCCTATGGTCTGTGGCAGCTCTGGTCAATGGTGAGGAATTCACTGGTGTGACTGATTAACCCCCTGGTCTGTGGCACACTGGGTAAAATCCAGATAACTGAGGATTATGCAGGTGATTTCTCAAATGTGGCTGATTTAATGCAGCCAGTGGTGTTGAACTGGGCACTTCAATGTTTGGAAACTACAACTCCCAGCATTCCTTGGTTACAGAATGCAGGGAGTTGTGGTTCCAAGGCCATGAAGATTGTATACATGTTCATTTACATTTAGGTTTGTCATTTAGGATTTAGTTTCATCTTCCTCTCAGTATTAGAATGTGAAATACTTGCCTTGTACCTTATGCATTGTTGACATTATGTGTGTCTTATTCTAGGTACAGTACCAATGCTGACAGTATGTGGGTGTCATAGAGTTTTTAACAGGCATCCCACCTCTCCCTGAAGTACAGGGAGTCCCCCTGATTTTAATGGCAGATCCCTGGACTCCCTGAAATAATATACAATCTCCCTGAAATGTGTTTTGTTGTTAATTTGAGGGAGGGAGCACAATGATGTCAGGGTCTTTTAGCAGTTAACAAGTGACAAAAACACTTAATAGTGACATGACTCGTGATGCACTTTGTGTCTGCTCTTTTATGTTGTGTCTGTTGATATGCATGTGTTTGTATGCAAGAGTGTCTGACTGTCTACATGTGTGGTGTGTCTGTATGCATGGATTATGCGTTAATCTTGGGGTGGGGCTTTAGGTGGTGGGTATCCTCCCTGAAATGTGGGGTACCCTCCCTGAAATGAGTTTGGCAGGGGTGGATAGTCTGTGTAAGCTGTTGGGAAATGACAGGACTCCACTTATTGGAAGTTGAGGTAAAAGGCATTTTAGGATTGGTTCCAATGATCTGTGTTTTAGCATGGACTAAACTGGGCTTAAAACAGGTGGCAGTGTACCTAAGAGTTATTTACTACATCTCAACACAGGTTTATTATTAAAGGTGTACAGAACCCTCCACCCTCTCACATATCAGACAAACATTGGCTGCTCATAAAGTAAAATGTGTATATTAACAGTTGTGCAACCATTTCTAGAAGTGGAACTTGTTCCACTTGCTTTGGTGAGGTCAGGGCTGGATTTTTATTCAGGAGCCTAAAGTAAAAAAAATAAGTCTGTAACCCTTAACGAGTGTGTACTCTGAAAATTTTGTTTTTTTAAATTGCCCATTAGTGTAAATGATTATCACTGTACCATTTTTTAATTGATTGCCCCCTATTTCATTCATTAGATATCCAATCTGAAACATCTTTTTTAGGCATTTCTGTATGCAGTTTTGCTGTGAAGTTGTCATTGTGGGAAAAGAGTCGGTCAGTGGTCAGAGCCGCTACTTACATTATTTATTTATAGATTAGATGACGCAAGTCCTTTTTTCAGTATAACATACACTTTCTAAAGGATTAGTTCACACAAAATATAACCCTTTTTAATCCCATTTATAATTCTAAGGAGACATGAGCACAGTATTACCAAACTGATTGTGGCAATGCCGTGTCCTCTCCTGTCAGTTCCCCCACACTCCCCCCTTCCCCACCCTCTTGTGCAAGAGCTACTTGCCAAAAGATTCAAGGTAAAGACAGATCCCTAGTCCTGTGTGTAGCATTTATGAAACGTCATATAAGATAATAATATGAGGACAGTGCGGAAACCAATCTTGATTTGGTTGCGAGACTTATATACAAAAAAGAAAAGCACAGCCCCTCTTGTATATTTGCCCCTACATTTATTATAAAATATGGTATATGTTTGTGCATTAATAGCTTTACGATTTATTTACATTCATTAGTTATGTTCTTGCTTAAACATGGCTTCAGAGGAATGTAAGTATTCACAAAAACTCTTCAAGCTGTTTTCTCTCCGGTTGTGCCTGATGCCTGCCATTTAAAGCATATGTATATGGGGTACAACTCACTGTACCATTTTTGTTGTTGATCTGTCCCCTATTTATATATATCCAAAACATCTTCCATTTCAGCTGTCAATCAAATGCCTTATTAACATAAACTTTTTTGTTATATGCCGTTTTGCTGCAGCTGACACACCAGCAGATATTTCCGGCCAACCAACCGAGCACGGCACTATCGGTCAATATCTGCTGGTATGGGTGGCCGATTGCAACAAGCTTGTTTCGTCCAAACTGGACGAACGAGCGATTGGTCCATTGGTAAATCACGTCCGATACTGCGGTTCCCACTATTGTCGCGGCCGACAGACATTTGTCCCAGCTGACCAATTGGTCGCAGCAAACACTCGGTTGGACAAAAAATGCCAGTGTTTACCCAGCTAAAGTGTTACTTTTTTGGGGCAGGTGGGACACTGATCAACATAAGCCGTGGCAGAAGTAGCACAAATTGTAACTAATCTTGTTATTGTTCCTTAGCTGGGTACACAACATCTAAAAATTCGACCGACATTCAGTGTATCAGATTGTCCGACTGTTTGTTCATCGAATCAGATGTTCTGGAAAACCACGACCGATCATGCAGTCCTCTATAGACGACTTGCTCGGTCACGGCAAACTGCCGGACGTGGCTACTTTTTGCTGCAACCGACAGTCCTACTGCCGAGCGGTCAGAGGGGACCAAGGATTGTATGGTGTGTACGCAACTTAGTCCATGTAACATATCTATTAACCCATATCTACTAACCACTGAATTGCATGGTCAGAAAGGAACAAGGATTTCTATGACAATACTGTTTTAACTTTGATGAGGTTTACAGCTGTAACAGACTATATCATACTTATGACTTTATTATTACTTTTATATGGTCACGGAACTCCTTGGTGATTTTAATATCCTTTATTTAAAATTAAGGTTAGCATTAATCAATTAGCAAAAAGTCTAGGGCAAGGAAAATATAACAAAGGTATACATTAACATGGAGGTAGAGATGTGTTTAAGGGGACCGTGGTCCAAAAAATGACTTTTGCAATTTTTTTCATGTTTATTTTACTTTTTTTTTTTGACGATACATGCTCTGAAACCTGTCAGTCAATTGCCCTGTCTCCTCCCCTTTGCAGCCCCCCTGGTCCCTCCCACTCATGGACCCATTCCTTACAGCCCCTGGGCCACCCACTCACTGGTTGCCGTGGCCCTG
This sequence comes from Hymenochirus boettgeri, assembly GCA_019447015.1. Classification (NCBI taxonomy): domain Eukaryota; kingdom Metazoa; phylum Chordata; class Amphibia; order Anura; family Pipidae; genus Hymenochirus; species Hymenochirus boettgeri. The sequence continues at coordinate 98,807,039 of CM033477.1, forward strand.
CCCACTCGTGGGGTGCCTAGCCTCACCCGCTCACAGGTGCTGTGGGGCCACCTTGGCGCCCCCCCCCAGAAAACTCTGTGGAAAACAGCCTTTTCAGCGAGTGAGAACTCTGCGAAAAGGCTGTTTTCACATATGAGAGAGAAGGGCTGTAGATTCCCTTACCTTCTTCGCAGGCTCAGGTCCTTCACACAGCATGGAGGGGGAGGGACCCTTCTGTCTCCCTCATACACTGAGGGAGTCTGAGGCTGTGCTCGCAATGTCACTGTGCAAGAGAGAAGCTTAGGAATGTCACATTCAGCCCCCCACCCATTAACTTTCTGCGTCAGTAATTTCTGGGCTGTGGAAGCAGGTAGAGAGTGGCTGGTTTAAAGGTAGGAAACGGCCTTCATTTAAACTCAACTTGTTTAGGACCACCCCTTTAAACTGGTGGTTCACTGAGCTACCACTGTCCATGATAAACCCTTTCTGTATTCTTGAAATCCTGTGCTTGCAAACTGAATCAGTTTACTTTGTGCTGCCTTTGTTGGTACTGTTTCTGCACCAAGTATCTCTACATATGGACTTTGCTTTCTGTAGCTGTGGGGGTTAATGCCTGTTTACCTCTCTGTCCTGAGAGAGTCTTTTTGGAAAATACACAACCATTTCCACTGCATTTATTTCATAATAAGATTGTTTTGTTGTGAGGGCTGGTATTCTGCCGTTTTTGTGACGTTCTCATGCCTTTTTTCATGCTTAGTGCCTCAGATGTACTTAGGACTGAGGTATGCCTCAGAGCAGTAATATATGCCAGCATTGTGAATGCAATAATGTCATTCAGAAAGCTTATTCAGTGTGCATAAAGCATGATAAAGAGGCATAAAGTCTTCAGGACTCCTTTGGATAGCTTAAGCACAAGTTTTGGGATTGCATAGAGTTTATTCACATTCTTTAAATAGAAATGCAAGCTCCTTTGTTTCCAATCAATCAACTAAAAGTAGCCTTCATTTTTTAAAATGTGCTTCGCAGTTATGCCCCAGTGTTCTTAAAATATTCTTACAGGGGAAGAAGTATTTTGCTTTTAAAGGAAATATATAGTAGGTAGAGGGAAAAAAAAGGATTAAAGTACTAAATTGTCTCTATGGAGATTATTGTGACTATTTAGTGCTAAAGCTGGCTATCTAACTATACATACCTTTGCAGGCACAGTCGCTCCTAAATTTACCTACCGTATATATACCCTACTCATTTTTTAACATATTGCCCTTTTTATTGTTTTAGTAATGTATTCATTACTTGAAGAATATTAGATAGCACATTTGGCATTTTCCACGTGAGAATATAAAGGGCAACCAAAGCCTTAGAACAACACTATGGGCTAGCGTCCCACTATCATGCACAGCAGTGCATGCAGGGATTTTGCAATGCGCTGCATGCCTTATACTCCGTGTGCACTGCGTTCTGGGCCATATCAATGTTATTGGTCGCATGTGGTCCACATGTAAAGTCCGCATGCATGCAAACCAATAAGGGACCAGACCGCATATAGTCGAACTATCCAGTGCATTGAATGGCAATGTGAACTGGAAGGGTGAATGGAGCGCCAAATCACACTCCGACACCCAGTAGTGGGACCTAGACCTCAATCAGAAGTGCAGAGCATCTTGACATACAAAACATTAATCTGTTGTCTTTCTTACATTATACTGTGGATGCTGGGAAATTGCCTTACTAACATAGGGTGTGAGCTTTATTTCCAATTCCATATGTAGTATGTATATGTTCGTTTAGTATAGCGTCACTTGGGGAGCACGTCAGTACGTAGAATATCACTCAGTTTGCCACACCCCTAGTAGCGCTCTAGCCAATCCTGTGACTGAGGTCAGGAGCATGGCCAGACAGTACACAAAGTTATCTTATCCTGTTACATTTACAAATCCAACATTGAAGAGCTAGTTTTTAAGACCTTAAATGGTATCTCCACCCTTAAAAAATGTATGTATTGTAGGCTACCCCTGCCCCCCCAACCACCAAGTTAGATTTCTAAAAAGCTCACAAACATACTTACAGTCCTTTGCTCCCATGGCTGTCTCTGCCCAACCCTCTGTTTGCCAAACAGGAGCAGGGCCAGCAGCCGCATCTGTGATTGACTAAGAGGCAGCCAACTCACAGATGTGTGCTGCAGGCTATGAAGACAGGCACAGGACAAAGAACATAAGTATGTTTCTGATGCTTTTTTTTCTAATCAACTGTCTAACTTGGCGGTTGGGGGTGGGCCAGGGGTGGCCTAAATTACAGAAAAGAACATTTAAAAGTTAGGGGGTGAGGCAGACATGGAGGACACCAGAGGTGTGGAGGGGGGGGCTTCCCTGTGCAGTCACAGTCATCCAGGATCACAAGGAGGAAGCAGAAAAACCTTTTCACACAGAGAACGCTCCTACATCTTTAGTTTCCTGGACTTTGGACAAGCACTGCAGGACACCATAAGGAGCAGAGGATTAGGTAAGGATTTTTTTAAACTACACAGTTGGCGCAGTAGTGTGGGTTAAATTTAGTTTTAGGGGTGTACTTGCCTTTAAGCAATTTAGGTCCTTACCTTGGGTAACTATTACTAGGAGAGTGGGTAGGTAGCCATATTTGTCCTTTAATGCAGTTTACTGGAGTGATGTTTAACAGTTTTGGTGTTCTTTTATCAAAGAATTATTCAATTATAAATTAATGTGTTTATATACTGCACGGTTATAAAAATATTTTATAGAGTATAAACAATAGACAACAGTATTTTAGGAATGTGACAGAAGAGCATTTAGTTAGATTTACAAATTTAGCAGTTATTTTTGTTGAAATGTAGAGAATTGCAGTTTGGGTGCTAAAGGACATGTCCGCTGTCGTAACTTAATTTTTTATACTGCTTAAGCGACCAAGCCCAGCCCCCCCACCAAAAAAAATTAAAATTTTGCTATACTACCTTTACCAAAAAAATCTTTGAAAACGTACTTACACAGAACAGTTCCTTGCTGAGCTCTCTGTGCTTCTCTGCATCTTCTGGGTCTGGTAGTTATCAAAGCCATGACAATTATGTGATGACCAATGACTGACTGCCATACCCGCAAGACTGCCTGTCTCTGCTGCTGTGGGCGTACAATAAATTACACAGCTTCTACAGACGACAATGGATTGTGCTGTTATAAATAGAACCATTTTGGTAAAGGTAAGTACTGGCTTTAACTACAGTATGTAAAAAGTTATGAGGGTGTACATGTTCCTTTAATAGTTATAGTTTTTGTAGTTAGTATGGGAGGGATGTACAGCATTAGAATTAGTCCAGGTTTATTTAGGCTTGGTACACACCAGCATATTGTTTTGTCCGAACAGACCGTTCGCCACTAGCATGGATCAACTGTCGAAAGTTGTCATGGCCGACAGCCGACAACCCATTAGCTGTGATTTTTCTTTTGGTCACGTCCGTATCAGACAAGTGGACATGCGGAATCATGTCGCCCTGCAGTCCCCTATGGAACAGCACGATAGATATTGTTCGCATCCCCCGCAAAAAAAAAAACCAGCAGAATTTTATGGGCCTAACCGACAGATACACGGAAATATCGGTCGGCCCGAAAAATTTGCATGGTGAGTACCCAGCCTTGAGGTCAAGGCCACACAAACGCACCAAATCGCACACATTCGCGAGTGTCATTGCCATGCGATTGTGTGGCGCTATTCTCGTGCGGTTTACCGTTATGGAAACACATGCGTTAACGCACAAAAACTGGTGACGCAATGCGAACGGACGCGCAATCGCATGCCGCATCACCCCCTAACTTTAAAAATGGAAATTTGAGAATTTCCATTTTAGAAGCAAAATCACGGGCGCAATCGCGGAGTGCAAAACGCACCAGTGTGGCCTAGCCCTAAGTGGCAATTGACAAAATATGATGTAAGTGCAACATTGAGTGTGTGGAAAGACTGCATTTTAGAGATGTTTTTCAGGTGATAAGCCACATGAGTTGTGAGAATGAACACAAAGATAGCCTCAAGGCTGTGTTCATATAAGAACATATAAAATAGAAACGTAAATCCTACAAATGTATTTAGTGGCCTTGTCCTAAGGTCCCTTTTTAGATAATTAATAATTTTTCTGTGTGTAGTAGATGAACATGAGGAAACACAATTTCTCAATTACAGTTTAAAGGCAATTACACAGTGCACCCCATCACCTATTTAAAAATCTCCTGTATCCCTATGTCCATCTCCATCTATACGGTGCAATTCGAGGTTATGCCTTACTCGGTGGATGGACACCAAGGGTGTGCTCTTACCTAAGACAACCTTTCCACTATCCCTTTATATCTTATCACTTTCTAGTTTTGACACCTGCGTCATCTACTTTGTCGGAGTCCGTGTTATTTTCCCTTTTCGTCCCCTTTAGCAATTTAGTGAGCTGGTTATGAGTTCAAGCATGCTCAGGAGGAGGCAGACTCTGTATTAGCATTTATTCACTTGCTGTGATGGAAACCATAAACGGCAACAGCACTATTGTGCACCATTTAATAGTTGTCTTATGTATTTCAGCCTTTGGGGGCGGGTGATTAAGCTTTATATACGGTTAGTTTTTTATTTTTGAGTGATGGACTGACCTTCAAATGTAAGCAGCATTTACTTTTATTTAGAGCCCTAACTTATTTGAAGTGGAATTTAAAAGATAATTGTAAAATGTGGATTAGTAAATGTCTTATTATATTCCCAGTGATTGAAGGTACAATTTCTGCCATATATTTTCCATCGAAAAACAATAAATACTCCATAACAATCTATTTCTGTCTGGATCCAGTGATAGTGGTTAAGCAATAAAACATCACAGACTATGCTGTTTCTTTAGATAAAATCAATAATTTTCCAATTGTTAGTTGCTTCTCTTCATAGTGATTACATGTATTAAAAAGGTTTCTTATGTTTTTTTTCAATGTAGAACAAGGTAAGTATTCTTCAAAACCAATGTGCACAATGGATTAAACCTTTAGTTTTAACTGGGAAACTGTGGGAAACCAAAATAGCAGAGTAAAAAATGGTAGGAGCCAGTAACAAAGGTGCGCACCTGGGCAGCACTGTTGCGAGTGGTGGTTAGCACTGGTGCTTTGCAGTGCTGGGGTGGATTTCTCCCTGGACACATCTGCAAGGTTGGTGTTGTATGTGAGATGTTATTTGATTGTAAGATCTTCAGGGCAGGTGCCTAATGTGAATGTATTAACGGGCATGTCACCCCCCAAAACTATGATTTAACCCCTATTGGCCCCACTGTGTAGTGTATAAATCCTTATCTTACATCCAAGCCTCCAAATGGCTGCCCTGCTAGCCCCTCCAAAGTTCAGAAAACTGTCCATCAGAGCCCTTGTCTCCCCTCCGGGAGAATTTTGCCATGCCCACTGCAGTCCTCCTCCCTCTCCCACCCATTTTTCTCTCACTCCCCTAGTGTAAATCCTTTTGGGGTATAGTAGGGCTCCTCCCCAGCCCCAACCGCTATAATAGTTTTACAAAACTCCCCCAAACTCTACTACCTTACTCTCCCCCAGCGTTCTCCACTGCCGGCAGCCGTGTCCGTGATTGATCGCCTCTCAGCCAATCACGGTGGTCGCTGCCGGTAATGGCTCCCTGCTTGCAGATTTATGCAAGCAGAGGGCCGGGACAGCGTACGCGGAGGAAAGAGGTAGGTAAGTAGATGGGGGAGTTTCTGAAAAACTATTATAGGGAGTCCTACTATACTCCAAAAGTCCTAAAAGAGGTGGACATGTCCTTTAATAATTGCAAAGAATAGTGTAGCACTATATGACAAATGAAATGCATAAATCCCACATAGTAAGTATTCACAGTATCTTAAGTGTACGTTCAATACATGTACAGGATGTAATAAATTGCATAAATGATTTCGAATACATGAAAACACATAATAGTGGTAGCCATTTCAATATTAATTTGAAGCTGCCGCTAAAATCAATTCTACACTTACCTATATTTAATATATACCTCTGGGTAAAGAGGCTGGTTATATCTCCAAACCCAGATACCATTTTGTTTACCTGTTTGTGTAGTTTTATGTATTAAACACTTCCATACCCACATGATATCCAGATATATTATTGCCCAGATAAAAAAGCAAAATAACAATCATCACTCAAAACACCACAAACTAATTAATAATACATATAATATAAAAGCTGCCAGCTAATCACATAATCTGCAAAAACTAACTATTCTGCAAAATGTGTATAAAAAAATCAATATAAGCACAAATACACACAATAAATAAAGCAATAGATGGAGTCTCTTCAGTTGGTCCAAAGTCACAAGGATTATACTGTATATACTTTGATTTTTTAATATATTCTATGTAACTTCCCAATTGTTTTCTTTGTAGTAGGCTCTCCAACCTACTTCCAAACTCCTCCTTTCCAAATTGATTTTTACATTGATTGACAACGCATGCTTGCTGTGGAACAGTTGTGCTTTTGTGTAAATGTGGCCATATACTAGTTCTCCTGTTGACTGGTTTATAATTTGAGTGTTTGGCCTGCATTAACCACACATTCAAATTTGAACACAAAGTGCCACGAATCAGAAGGTTAAATTCACTGAATTTAGTCCTTCCATGCCACGGTATATATGTACGATTTGCAACATCGAGAGCATCAAAGTAGGGGGTTCATGTTTTGAGTTATCAGGTCTCAACTGCATGGGTGACGTATTTGCTATTGTTGAAAATAAAGTTTTCCCGATACTGGGTTTAAATCTCAAAGCACCCATTCTCACCTTCTCCAAGATTGTAATTTCTCTTCACCTAAGTTCATTCAACTGCAAAGAAATTGCTCTATTGCTATTCTTCCACGAAATTATGACTGAATCAAATATAACCACCGATAATTATAGGGGCAGGGATTTGGCAGAAAATTAGAAGCAAATATCTTAAAAATGGTTTCTACGGAGGATGAATTGGGTAATTTGAAATGAACTACCTTCTTACCCAGCATTTTGTGGAAATAGTTATTTGAGGTCTGCATTTCAATGCACACAATACTTTATACTCGCATTTATTATGTACAATTGTTACATTTTTTCTCTTTTTGTTTTTAGATGTTAAGGAGTTTCCAGTCCTAAAATTAAGTTGCTGGATAATGTGATGCCAGGAATGTATTCTACAAGAACAATTATTTTACTATAGAACATCAACACTGCATTATATGTCTGCAAGAGTACAAAAGTTGTGTCGGATTCTTATCTCCAATTTTGGCCCAAAACCATAATTACAACACAAATCACTACACAGAAAGCAAAATAGATGCTCTATTCAAAACTCCAAAGGCTACTTACAGGGGATGATTAATTAATGAATATCCACCAAGCGAATCAGTCTCTTGCCATGGTATGGTAGTAATCATCTACAGGGTAGGATAAACAAATAATAAAATAATATCTTTAAAACAAATCTTGGGAAGAAAAAAGAAAAGTACAATTCTTTTAAGAACAATCGCTACAATATCAGGGGGGGGGGGGGGGGTGATTTAAGCAGTCTGTACATCAACAGTAGATCAGTTGATGTCCCAAACCCTATAATCATCTGCATGTGTCTTGGGTGTGAACCAGATCATGATGGGACCTGGGCCTATTTAAACATTTTGTCATTGCTCTTTCTTTGGGGTTAATTTTCTTTTAATATACAATCTATTTAACGTCTCCAAAGAATGCCTATTTTCTTCTACTTCATGTCTTTGTGTCTATTACTATTAATATTTATTAATAACAAATCTGTTATATATTCTCAAAGAATGCTATGAATAGCAAAGTCCATATGCACGTTCCCCTGTGGGTGGAGGCTTCTGGTTTCCCTACTTCAAAGGGAATGTACGCTAGAACTAAGCAAAATAAATCATTAGACTGCATTCCAACGTGAAATGGTGGGTTTATTATAAGCAAGAGCTTATATAAAACCCCACCATTTCACGTTGGAGTGCAAGTCTACATTGTATTATTGCCAAAAAAAAGTACCTTGTAAGTGAAGTAAATGCAAGAGAGGAAATTGAATTGTGGCTTCCTGAATATTTCCTGAATTATATACTTCTAGATTTTTTTCCCCCATAGATCAAATCTTAATGTTTTAATTGTTGTAGTCTAATTTTTATACTTCCCCTATATCTCAAGTTCAGAGAATTAATCGCTCTCATAATGCTTTAGGCCTCAGCCCAATGGATTACACCCGACTCATTATTTTGGTCAGATCAGACAGATAATGGGCTTCGATTTACCACATAACCTGGTTCCTATATTTGTCTGTAAATTTAATTTACAGGAAATAAAACCTCATTCTAGTTGCTTTGTGTGCCATCAACAGCTTTAGTGATCATTATGAAGGTTGCTGTGTTGTACAATTTGTACAATCTTTCCTGTTTGTGGCAATCTTGATTTGTTTTTTTTTTAAACAAAAACTCTACCGCATATGTTTTTTAGCCATTTATATATTCAAAAAGTAGTTTAACTCTATCTATTGCTTGAAAAACACACAGATGCCCTTTCAAGTGAGAATGCTCCTGAGGTCACTGGTCAATATGCTAGAAGATCAGCTGCCCCAGTACAAATACAGTGGACTCCTTGTACCTCTGTGATAACCAAGATTATTTCCATCCCCAACACACAAAAGCAATGGCTTCAGCAATCTCTCTCCAGTACGTGTCGAACGAGACTTTCCTTTTATATGAGTAGTAAATGATACCTTTATATTAAGTTCTTTTTTTTTTTTTTTAATTAAAGGAGAACTAAACCCAATTTTTATACTCCAGATCTGAAAAAAAAACCCTTAAAAAACCAATAAGCTATAAAATACCACTTCAGTAAATTGTATTTAAGTAAATGTAAGCCTGTTAAGATCTGGGATGAAGTATCTGTGTGCAGTGTCAGTGTCAGACCACACCTCCTGACCTCGGTCACATGCTTATCTGTCCTGTAAAAGGATTGGCTAGAGACTATTAATGGGTGTGACAACTGTAACAAGTTTCTGCCATAGCTAAGGACTAGCATTTGCATAACATACTGTGTGATAGTAAATGTTTGAAGTAAAGCACAAAACCATGTTAGTAGGTTAAATTTCCATGCCCATATCAAAATTAGAGGTAAGACATACATTACTGGTTTTATATCAAGGTGTTCTGCCTTCTGGTTCAGTGTTGTCTGCGGCTTTAGTTGTCCTTTTAATTTAAAAAAAAACAACAACTTTTTGACAATATGGTCATTAACCCAGTTCAAATCTGCATGCTGCCTTGGAGTAATCTTTGACTCCTCTCTTTCTTCCATCTCACATAACAATGTCACTAGACGTATCGTTTTCTTCTTCGCAATAATGCAAATATCCGCCCTTTCCTCTCTAGCTCCACTACTAAAATGCTCATGCATGCCCTATAATCTCATGTCTTGACTACTGTAAACATTCTGCTTCTTGGTCCTCCCAGCCTTCATCTCTCTCTATCTAGTCTATCTGAAACTCAGAAGCTCGCATCATCTCACTATACAAAAGTGAACCCACAACTCCGATACTGCAGTCCACAGGGTGGCTTTCCAACAAACAAAGAATTATATTCAGTACCCTTCTTTTAATGGGAAACTGTGGTCTCCAGGCGTTTGATTTTAAAATGAAAGGCCAGTTTGCTACCTTTAAACGAGCCATCAACCACCTCTCTGTGTGTGCTCCACATCCCAAGATTAAAGAAATTTTGACCGAAAGTCAATGGGTGGGAGTATGGCATGTCATATCCAAAGGCTGCTCTTCCACCTTGCCACCGGCAGAGCACAGCCTCAGACTTCCACAGTGTGTGAGGGAAACAGAAGTCCTTCCCCTCTCCCTGCTGTGTGAAGATCCCCACAGAAAGGGAATCTACAGCCCTATCCTCCACTGTGTGCAAACATCTTTTCAGGCAGAGTCCTCACACTGCCTGAAAGAGCTGTGGGTCTGGGTCTGAGTGGGGGAGGGACAAGTGGGGCTGCAATGCAAGTGGATGGGCAATGGGGCCCATGAGTGGGACGGCCAGGTGAGGCTGCAAGGGGAGGAGGAGACAAAGGCAGAGTGACTGTCACATGGTTTCAGAGCAGGAAGTGCAGGGGATTTGGTGATGCCTACCCACCGCAAACAAAAATGTAAATCTCTAAAAACTTAATCAAAGTAAATTGTAATAATACTTAGGAAAGCATTCCTGTCATTTAACTAAAGTCATTGTTGGACCACAGTTCCCCTTTAAATCACTCTACTCACCTCCCTACTTATCTTCTCTTTTCTTGGTCCCTTATGTTCCTGGATGTGCCCTTCAGTCCTCGCAAGGCAATCTTCTTTCCGAACACTGCTTTCCTCCCGTTTTAAACCATTATCTCTTGCTTCTCCCTACTTTGGAACTCTCTCCCTCTCTCATTTGCTCTGTTAAATCTAAACTGTTATGCTTCATTTCTAAAAATACAGCACTATTAATAATGTTAGCTGTCTGAGCACTTTATCCCTCCCCCCAAATGTTTGTCCCTTCCACTTAGATTGTAATCTCTCGGGGCAGGGATCTCTTTCTTACATGTTAAGGCACACCTCACTTATTATATATCCCTTAATTATATAAATATATTATATCTCCATAGGAGATTGCATTGAGTTTTTAGGAGCTCCAATGTGGTGGGGGGTATATGATATTACATATAGGAAAGGTGTATAGTTATGTGTGCACTATCTCATGTTACCATTTAAATGACCATCAGTAAATGTATATAAAATCTAGCACTGACTTATATTAGGTACAACACAAAATAAATACAAATACATAAACTTACTTACGAGCTGAGATCCATTTTAACATGGAATGGTCAAATGGCAGCTTAAACCACACCCTGTGTCTGCTCCTATGAAGGAGTGTTATCCAAAAAAAGTTTCTGTCTGATACACAGGATAGATGTGTATTGTAATGGACATATCCACCAAGGCTCTTATATACCACCTCCAGCCTGCAGGTGGTGTCAGTGAGTAATAAAATACAAGACAATCCCTGCTCTCTATGGTTAGGAGGAGAGAAAGTGGATTGTGGTGTGTGCTTTGGAGTGTATTGTCTGCAACACAAGATCCTGTGTATAAGATCATATTACCACCTGGTTGAGGACAGATTATTGGGGCAGACATTTACCTTATTGGATACAAACTCTAAGGCAACAGATAAGTGTACACCAACTTACAAGGACACATATACAGGCCTGGTCAATATTCAAGTGGTGCACCATAGACAGGGACACCCTGATTACTGCACATGGTATGTGGGAACTGTTTATGTGCAACGTCTGCTTTGTGCCAGACCACCAGAGTAACCCACTGTGTGCCATGCTACCCATAATCCTTCCATATAAGCAGTGATCTGATACAAATTGGTGACAGCTGTGCTGGTAATACCATTTATTCTCCCTGTTTCTTTGTATTTTGTTCTCTGTATTAAGCTATGGAGGCTGCTAGTGATAAGAATTGTTTTAAATCCTCTGTCCTTGTACCTGCAGATGAAATTCCCCAATTGGACCAGTAGCTCTACCAGGCCAGTTTCCAAACCTATTTTTAAATCTGATCCATTTGATGGGTAACTAGGGAGTGACTGATTGGCTAGAACAATTTAATTGGCAGCCCACAAATTAATGGTTGGATGAAGGTGCTTGCTTGCAAGTCCTTAGCCTTTGCTTAGTGGTAAAGCCAGGCGGTTTACCAAGGATTTACTGATACTGAAATAAAAAGCAGTTATCAGTTATAAATTGCTCTGAAGCAAATTTTTTTAATTAGATCTGTATAAGAGTATATAAAGGATAAATCCATTTCTTTAGGTAAACTGGGAATGAGAAATTTGTTTTATACGTTAGATTATTAGGGCAATGCTATTACAATAACCTGATGCGTGAGGTACCTTCTGTTATAATATGTGAGGTACCATCACTACTTGCCGTGGTGAATACTAAGAAGTTTAACCTAGCATGTTTAGTTTCAACCACACAGTGTAGCAGGATGCCTGGGTCTACTCTCAGACCTGCAGAAATATCCTATTTGGTTCCTCTGGAGCTGGTGACTTACTGAGTAACAGTTAAAATATACTGTGTAAATTCTATATCCACTATACTCCACACATAGCAAAACATACACACACATATTTCCATAATGCACCCAACAGGCACAATTTTGCTAGTATATATCTCATGTGGGTAATACGGTGCACACAAAGGACTTTTCAAATATGAGACAAGTTTATTCAAGCATGGTGCAACAAGGCAATGTTTCGGTCCTACACATGGACCTTTATCAACTAATCAAACCTGCAACAATCTGACAATCATTTATAAGTTCAAAAGTGTCATGTGATTTAACGAGTTGTGGATTTGTTGTGATGGAGGTCTCTAATTACCGCCATATGTGCACAAAGGCATTACCCTATAAACAGGTATATAAAGTGACCAAACTAATTAACAACATAGCAAATAAGTGCTTGTGCTATTAAAGTGTCTATGTGTAGTAAAGTGTTCATGTGCATGTGCCGACAACAGAAGAAACAATGGAACTTCTATAAATAACACTGCTTATGATAACTAAACTGACACAATTCATATCAGATATGTTAAATATTAAAAAAGTATGTGTAAGGATTGTGAATGGTGAAATAGATATGGACCATGATAAGTACACTAAAAGTTACCTAAATATAAAATATCATAAAAACATAATATACATTCTGTACCATTATCATGTACTGTACCAATAATTTATTAGCATATTTGTTGCTATCTCTATTGGAAATATATAGTTTCTATGGAACTAATCGTAAAAATATATACCCTCATTACTGTGACCTTACATTATTTCTTATTTACTTTCATCCAGAAAACTTTAAACAAAAACATATTCTTTTAGACCGTTAGGGTCCCCACCCTGTTTTAAAACTGGTTGCGGTCAATGGCAATGAATTTGAAGTCCTTGATAGTATGTCCCACTGTAAATAATGTTTTGCAACCGGTTAGATTTTTATTGTCTCTGTAGGCTTTTGATAGCAGATCTATGTCCATTAATTCACAGTCGAGCATCATATCAGTCTTGCCTATATAAGACACGGACTGTCACTAAGTAAATTCATGGGTGTGGTGCATGTTATCTATGTTTAATAAAAATTTGTTCTTTGCTCTTGGATGGTGAAAGATTCCCTGTCCCATATGTTTACAAGAGGCACACCGTGTTATATTTAAGTATTTATATATAGACCAATCAACTCCAGATGAGGGCACTCACAGGACTTACACAAATAACCCTGTGAAGGAAATGGTGATCAATAAATGCTTTTGGCCACATACGGCGTCCTTAGGATCCTGAGGACGGCCTGTATGGTGACCGAAATGCATGATCACCATTTCTTACACGTGGGTTTATTTGTGCAAGTCCTGTGAGCGTCCTCATCTGGAGTTGATTGTTCTAGTGTGAGCGAGGAGGTTCAGCACCCAGGCAGAGTACTGTGGCATAGGAGTGCTAACTGCAACGAATTTCTGGATATATATAATATAATATATATATATATATATATATCTATATATATATTATATATATATATATTTATTTATTTTTTTAACCTTTAAAACGTTATTTATGTCAATTGAATTTATCTGTATAATGGCTTGCACTTATCCCCCAGTTTGTATACTTATTTATAATGTACACCGCTGCATACCCAAGTGAGCTATATAGATAAAATAATACATACATACATACAATGCTGGCAGGACTATGTTTGCCACAGAAAGGGGTTATCCCTCCAACACTAACTGTACATGACAATCGAAAGCACCCTATTCTGACCAAGTGATGGTCAAACTTTGGTTGTCACCCTTGGTACAGCTGATGGGGGGAAATTAACACTTTAGTTACCCTTTAAGCTGCATAAGGAAGCTGACTTAATATAGCAAAGTAGCTACCACATACTTACTTTGATGTTTATCTCGGTTATGGTCCACTTATTAACTGGTAACTCAATGTTTTTCTAGTTTCATAGTTGTAACTGGGCCAAAATGATTGAGTGCTCATTATGATAAAAAGATGTTTTTTTTTATATTAACTCACTGTCAATATAAATTGTGCAGATACAACATTCCTTTCTATGGAAGTTTCTGATAAAAGGTCTATGTACATGGGTCATGATCATTTGCTTGGTTTGTTTTTAATGGCTGAGCATTTTACAGCCCCACACCTGAGCCAACCTATAAATTGGTCAGCACTGTCTACTCAGTCAGATCTTTCAGGCAGCATTCAATCTCTCTGATGAGGTGCTGTCTCATACTTGCAGAATAGGAATAATGGAGACGAGAAAATGATTTTATCAGAATGATACTTAATTATTTTACACTGAAGGTATTGTTGTGCTTGTGTTTGTAATAACCATGATAGATTCATATATTATATGTTACATGATGCAATAGTTTGTTGTATAGAGTCCGCAGCTTTCTTAATAATTCAATCTACTTGACTTACTGTATTTATCTCCCTGAGAAACTACCTAGATTGCAAATTGTTGTATTTGAAAGTAAGCACAATTTACAAGTGCTTTCTAGTGCCAGATGATTGTGATCTCTGTATGTATTAATAATGTAGTCATTTACGAAATCCACTATATATCCCTCACTGCTCACCTGTATGTAAAGCAAACCCAAACTGACCAGGATGATAATTAAAGTGTCATTATACTCACTGAAACAACTTAACATTATCTGAAACTACAATTTGAGAGAAGTAAAATGGTGTTACTCACATATTTATCTGTGCTTGCTTGGTCATAAAGTATTAATGTTTATTCCTCCCTCCCCACTTCTCTTACTCTCGCCTGCCTTCTTGTAGTGTCTGCGACACTTAAGTTCTGCACACCTCACCATGGGCACAGCTCTGTTTACACATCTCCTCCTCCCTTCTTTCTTTTCTCTGCTGATTCTCTTAAATGTTGCAGAAGTGTGCAGGCAGACATAGAGGTACAGGCATGGTCACATATTATAATTTCTGCTTCTGGAGTGACAGGTAAATGCTGTAAATGCAGTGATTTCAATGATGATTTCTCAAAATCTACATCTCATCATTTACAATCTGAAAAGTTTGGAGCAACGGGATCTTGCATTGCTAAATGTACAATTTTTGAAAACGATTTTTTTTTAGAGTAAAGATACCCTTAAGTTGCTCTCATTGATTTCTAGTTTTATTCTTTGTATTGTTTTGCAAGCTCTGCAAACTTTATGTAAATGGTTTTGAAACAAATGCTATGTACCGTATTACTCGAGTATAAACCGAGTTTTCAGGCTGAAAAATCAGCCTGAAAACTCAGACTGGTTTATACTCGAGTCAGTACCTTACCTGAGCATTCCGGCGCCGCATGATCTTTCTGTACTGACGCGCCGGCCCTGACGTCACTGCCCGGCGCCAAGCCGGCGCCGGGCAGTGACGTCAGCCGGCGCGCCATACATAGAAAGATTGCGGCTGCCGGATGCTCAGGATACCGCACCTTACCTCAAAGAAGCCCTTGGATGGAGAGAGCCCACAGGGAGAAGCAGACCGAGCCCACAGGGAGAAGAGGACAGGTACAAACGAACTGGGGGGGTGAGGGGGCATTCAAGATGTTGGGAACTACAACTCCCGCATGCTTATTTAGTCTGGGAGTTTGTATTGTTCCAAACATCTGAATGCCAAGTGAGGTGGCATTCAAGATGTTTGGAAACTACAACTCCCAGCTAATAAAGCATGCTGGGAGTTGTGTTTCCAAACATCTTGAATGCCACCCTCACTGGCATTCAAGATGTTTGGAAACTACAAACTCCCAGCTAATAAAGCATGCTGGGAGTTTAGTTCCCAAAACATCTTGAATGCCAAGTGAGGTGGCATCAAGATGTTTGGAACTACAGCTCCCGCATGCTTTATTAGCTGGGAGTTGTAGTTTCCAAACATCTGAATGCCAAGTTTCTACCCTCGGTTTAACTCGAGTCAAACAACTTTAGGATTTTTAGGTGAAATTGGGTACCTACGGTTTATACTCGAGTAATATACGGTACCCATTCCATTTGTGGTATAAGGGAAATCTTTAGGCTAAATAACATTTAACTGCCTTATAGTTATAGCCTAGATTAGTGATCATGATTACCATTTCAAAGTAATAAAAATCAAGAGAGAAAAATATTATTCTCCCTCTTTACAAGGCACTGGTAAGGCCCCATTTGGAATATGCGGTGCAGTTTTGGAATCCCATATACAAAAGGGACATCTTGGAAATTGAGGCAGTTCAGAGAAGGGCAACTAAATTAATAAGGGGAATGGAGGGGCTTGAATATGCAGGCAGATTAGACAAGTTAGGGCTGTTTACATTGGAGAAGCGGCGGTTGCGTGGGGACATGATAACCTTATACAAATATATTAATGGCCCATACAGTGAACTCTCTGGTGCATTGTTCACTAATAGGTCATATCAGAGGACTCGTGGACATCCTTTAAGGTTGGAAGAAAAGAGAAGTCAATTCTTCAAGTTAGGAGAGGTTTCTTTACAGTGAGAACGGTGATGAGAAACTGTGGAACTGTCTTCCAGCGAGGTGGTAATGGCAAGTTCATTTGATCAACTTTTAAAAAGGCTGGATAGTTCTTCATAAAACTAAAGAATTGAGAATTACTGTATTAATGTATAGATCTGGTTGATCCAGGGATACTTTCGATTGCCGTTTGGAGTCAGGAAGGAATTTTTTCCCCCTTTTTAGCTGGGGTTTTTTGCCTTCCTCTGGATCAACTGTTAGGTCGGGTTAAAAATTGCTCTGAAGCAATTTTTTTCAATTAGATCTGTATAAAAGAGTATATAAAGGATAAATCCATTTCTTTAGGTAAACTTGGAATGAGAAATGTTTGTTTATACGTTAGATTATTAGGGCAATGCTATTATAATAACATGATGCTGTGAGGTACCTTCTGTTATAATATGAGGTACCATTACCACTTGCCGTGGTGAATACTAATAAGTATTAACCTAGCATGTTTAGTTTTAACCACACAGCAAAGGAAAGGTAATAGAAAGATAGCTGAAGATGCACATCTGGGTCTTTAAATAAACTAAAATTGAAACAACAAACATGCTACATCATCTAGTGAATTATTCACTATTAATGCACTTTATTTCAAATCACATAATGCAATTTTAGGATGTTTTAAGGATATATAAAACACTATAGTACTTTTTTGAAAAGTAACACACACACCTCCCCCCTATTTGATTTGTCCTATAAATTCTATTACTTTTGCAATTGTTAAATAAAGTCTCCTTACATAAAGCTGTGTGTCTGAACCTTATAAACCCCCTCTGTCTCTCCCTGCACTATCAGCTGTGAATAGATCACAGAGCAGGAAGGAAAGGCTTTGTTTACATCAGGCATCACTGGGGTCAAGTGGGTGTGGCAGAAATCATGAATATGCAGAATGATGCACATTGACTGACAGCTGCCAGCAGACACACCCCAGGAGCTACACAGCTTGCAGAGGCTGCTGCAAAGGAACAGAGCTGATTTTGGGGAGAAAAAGGTAGGAGGGGGGTTGGGGGAAGATGAACTTTCATTAGGGAGAAAAAAAAAACGTTTTCCATCAGTGGAGATACCCTTTAATGAAAGGTGCATTCACAACACACATTGATTCTAATAAGGAGTTTGTGTTATACAGTTCACTTCAGTTTATCAACTTAGTTAGAGATTAATTCTATTTAACTTTATACACAGGAAACCACCCTAAATCAATTCAGGGAACAACTTATCAGATTTCTTTTAAAATTCAGGCTGAGGCCACCACTGCAACGCACAGGAATCGCCACAAATCGCGAGCGTTTTTGCATGCGATTGTGTGCGCTTTTCTTGTGCGTTCGCTTTTCGCGTTATGGAAAACGCATGCGTTACCAAAACGCAAACGGACGCGAAATCGATGCTGCAATCGGAATTCGCGGAATTTTCGCACTCCCGCGTTTCCATTTTAGCGAAAATCGCGCTAGTCTGGCCTAGCGCTCAAACTGTGTTTATCGCATTTAAGGGTATATTGTAATCGTGTTCTATTTTTGATTTCCCTGAATTTTGCAACTCACTCGAGAGACCATAGTTTTGTGGGTCATTTCACATATATTTTTATTTTAAGTAAGGCTACATTATTTTTAATACACACATTTTAATATCCCACAGTCCAATGCATGTATTTAAGGAAGATAGGTCCAAGCTTCCATGTGGTAGTAGCAACCCCAACCTATTCCTTTACTATAAAGCATTGGATGGAAGGTCTTTCTCACTCACTATAAAAGGCCAATGGATGCGTGGAGAGAGAACCCCTGCTACAATAATCCATTGCACAAGTCTGAGAAATGCAAATGTTTGAGGAATACTAATAAAAACAAAAAAAAAGGTAGGGCCTTTCAGACTGGGGTTACCTTGACATGGTGGATGGATTTTCCTTCATATCCTAGGAATGATTATCTTTTATTATATGAATTATTGACCAGATCCGTAGCACTTCCACATATTAGTTGCAATTTAGCAAAAAGGAGTGCTCCCAAAGCTCTTAAAGGATAAGTGCACTGTAAAATCAGTTATGTTCATGGAAGCTACAGCTTTAAAAATACCATTGCCATATTTTTTTTTTTTTACCTATGCCCCTCCAGAGCCTAGCTTTGTGCCTTGAAAGTTGCTGACATACTTGTTACTGGTTTGCTGGATGTTAAGCTCTGCCCCTCTGAGATTTCCTCTGCTTTCTCCTGCTTCAGCCTAAAACAGTAATGCCTGCACGTGTAAGGAACTCACAAGAAGTAAGATGGGTAACACGATTAGATATTTCGGTCCGATCGGACGTAGTTCAGGTATCGGTAGATCGGACCGAAATTATCGAATTCCGAATGTGGCCATGTCCGATCGACCGTTCGTCCGAATCGGACAGGGTGGAAAACCTCGTCCAACGTGCGGTCCTATATGGACCGCAAGGATAGGTCGCGGTGAAGGGAGCGGGTGACTATCGACGCGGCTTTGCTTTTTGCCGCGACAGACCAGTCTTCCTCATGCCGACCGTTCGAAAGTATCGACCCCCACCCACGGTCGGTCAGGAGGAAAACCCGGAAAAAAATCGCTAGGTGTGTGTACCTAGCTAAATATGCCACTGTTGAGGCTCAAGCAGGAGGAAAGCAGGGAAATCTCAGAGGGGCGGAGGCTTAAAATTCGCATTACCAGTAACAAGATGTGATTGATTGAGTGACAACAATGATTTTTATTGCCAATGTTCGCATGTTGTTCCAGATGGATCATAGTTGTAATCTACATTTAAACCCAAAACAAAATGTGGGCAAATGCTGGCAATCTAGCAGAGTAACATTGAAAGGAAAAATTGATGATATGGCCAGCCATACTGTTAAAATAAACTGATTCTGATTATAACTATAGTACTGTTTTAGTGGTTTACAATGGACCCATACCTGTGAACGTTAAAGCAAAGTTATAATCTCCAGGTCCCCAGTTTTCCATGCAATTGTCAACTGCAGTAGCCCATGTGACAGGGTAAAGAGTCATTGGACGCAAAGGAGTTGGAGCAACTAGAGTCAGTCTCACTTTCTTCTGAAGCAATAGATACAAACATCTAAGCCAATCCTCCTTCTTAAACCAATTAAGGCTGAAGTTGGTGGACCTGTAAATGTAAGTAGGTGTTAGAATACAAGACAAAGCAGTATGCAAAAGAAAAAAAAAAAGGACACCCTTTATTGTTATGCTGAGATACCTATGTAGGAAAGGAGGCAATAATGACTGATTCAACAAATGCTTGCACTAACCAAGGAAAACCTTTCCATCAAAGTTTTGTTTTTGTGCAGATGCTTGTGAAGGGTTCTCATTCATACAGGGTATGGTATAATCTGTTGTGATCATTAGGATCAACTGGACTGAAATGTAGTCTGAGACGTTTCGCTAGTCATCGACTGGCTTTCTCAATTCAGAATGACTTGTTTAAAGAATCTGTAGGCAATTATTGTACCCTGGAGAATCCCAATAGCATATCACACATGGCGTGATATGGCTAATTGGGATTCTCCAGGGGTGACATAATTGCCACAGATTCTTGTTACAGTCATTCTGAATGAGAAAGCCAGTCGGATGACTAGCGAAACGTCTTCAAAGCACCACATTTCAAGCCAGTTGATCTATTGAATACAACCAGATTATACACTTTGTGCAGTGTTCATAAAAATTATACACATATAGTGTGAGCACTTTCAAGAGAAGAGGGGCATTTGTTTGATAAGGGTTTAAAGAAACACCATGTTAGTAATTCTATAAAATGCACATTAGTGTCTATATCTGTATTATTACAGTATTCATTAAACCCTTTAAGGAGAACTAAAGTCCCCAGACAACATTGTCCCAAATGACAGAGCACATTCAGAAAACACACAAAAAGCGGTGTCTCGTCTCACCTTTGCTGTGGGATGCTGTGATTATGAAAATAACCTGTGAGTACAAGGTGTCAGTTCCTACAATACACCTATCTGGAACACACCGCTAAGTGTGCGCAGTACACATTTACGGGAACTACAGTCTTGCTTCCGGAAGCTTACAGCAATCATGTTACAGCTCAGAGGACCCTCCCTCTGACACAGAACTCTCTGTTCAGTTCAGTTTTTTGTAAACACAATTACAAATGCTCCTGCTCCACTAACAATGATACATTCCTTTGCTTTTCATACAAAAAAAGAAAAGTAATCTTTGCAGTGTATGTCTCTTGCTGGTTGAAAGAAACAGAACATTTAACATTCAGCAAAAAATAAAAAGTATGGGAATCGAACCAGCAACCTTCTATACTGGTCTTTCAAAAACAAAGCTTTTCTACTGCTATGCCACAATGGCTAATAAATAAGGTTATCTAGTAAATGTGGGTCTTTATTTTTTGCTAGACAAATAATAAAAACAAAAACAAATGGAGCATAGGGAATCAAACTGTGCTTTAGCAGAACACGCCTCCAGTGAATTGCACATAGATAGAGGCTGCATTCCGTAAGTGTCAGTAAAATCAGTTCATATTTTGATTGCTAATGGAAGACTATCACAATTCAATGGGTTGGTAAATAAATCAGAGCTGTTATATATAATGTTTGTACATATGTAGAAATTTATATTGTTCTAGAAAACATGGAAACCAAAAAACAAAAAAAAAGCAATTAAACTCAGGAAGTAGGACAGTTATATTGTTCATAAATAAAACTCAGGGATTAGAACTTGTGAACTTCTTTGGTTGTGGTTTATCCTAAAAACACAGCATTTACATGTGCGGCCACCAGCAACTCAACTGTGATTAAAGGTAATTTAGAAACTTTCAGGGTATTCAATAAAAGTTCTTATCGTTAAAACAATGATGCTAATGTTGCCCCAGCAAGTCAGATGTTAACTTTCAAATGTTAATAATAATCGATGGTTGGGCACAAAATTAGCACCATTTTAACAATAAGAAGTTTTATTGAATCTCCCTGTTTACCTTTGATTAAAACAGAAGCTAGAAAGAAATTCTGTGCATAGAGGACAGTGAACCTGGGGTTAGGGCATGGCTCTGTAAAGCCAACATGGGCTGTGATTGTAATGGCACAAACATGGAATTATCCTTTGTTTACAGAAATCTTATTACTTTATATCTACTAAATGCAAATAACTAGAGAGAATCTTGCAAGTATCAGTAGGGTTCTGGTAGACAAGCTTGTCACATTAGGGATTTAAAAAATTAAGTTTAGTTTTCTCCTTTTAAAAGAGTTTCTGAGAAAGGAAGATGCGGGCACAACGCAGGACAAATCCATGACTGGCCAAACACACGTTAAAATATTCTATCTCCGGGGTCCAATCAGTAGTACAGGAAAACCAAAAGTGATCCATAATAAAAAAAATGTAAGTTAAGACACAATTATAGCAATTAAACACGTCTCCAATCCAAAATAACCACGACCCCCCCACACACACCAAACTTTGTGAATCCACATACATGCATTATTATTATTATTACTACTTCTTAAGGAATATAAAACATTTGGCATTGTTGCAAACTGTAATGAAAAGAGCCGTTATAAAGAAAGGAAACATTACTCATGAAATATCCCCATGCCCCCTCATGTAAATTTATTTAAAAGTTGAAAATAGATCTATATTTAACATGAAAAACGTAAAATGACGTTCCAAGCGCACCTACTTACTAAATGCCGCAAATGTAGTAAGTTTCGGCGCTGCACCAGAAAGGGCACCTTCATCAGAATATCGTTTGACACACAGTGACTCAAAAAACTTTTATAGCCATGACCCAACCCACAGTGCCACTCAATTTTTCTATTAAAAAAACCCCCCAATTTCATCTGTAGTAGTGTAAATTAACCCTATACATATCGCAATATGGGAAACATTCTCAGAAAATGCATGTGAATTCTCCATATACTGATGTTTTAAGGATATATAAAACACTATAGTACTTTTTTGAAAAGTACAGTAATATGGAGAATATGCATTTTATGAGATGTTTCCACTATGAGTATGTATAGGGTTAATTTAACACTCACATGAAATTGGGGTTTTTTTATAGAAAAAAACCCCAATTTCTGCTAAAAGCACAGGTTTGATTCCCTATGCTCCCTTTGTTTTTGTTTTTATTATGTGTCTAGCAAAAGATAAAGACTCCACATTTACTAGATAATACCTTATTAGCCATTGTGGCATAGCAGTAGAAAGCTTTGTTTTTTGAAAGACACAGTATAGAAGGTTGCTGGTTCGATTCCCCATACTTAATTTTATTTTTTGCTGAAATGTTAAATGTTCTGTTTCTTTCAACCAGCAAAGACATACACTGCAAAGATTACTTTTCTTTTTTGTATGAAAAGCAAAGGAATGTATCATTGTTAGGGACAGGAGCATTTGTAATGTGTTTACAAAAAAACTGAACTGAACAGAGAGTTCTGTGTCAGAGGGAGGGATCTCTGAGCTGTAACATGATTGGCTGTAAGCTTCCAGGAAGCAAGACTGTAGTTTCCTGTAAATGTGTACTGCGCACACTTAGCGGTGTGTTCCCAGATAAGGTGTATTGTAGGAACTGACACCTTGTACTCACAGGTTATTTTCATAAATCACCCAGCATCCACAGCAAAGGGTGAGACGAGACACCGCTTTTTGTGTGTTTCTGAATGTGCTCTGTCTATTGGGACAATGTTGTCTGGGGACTTTAGTTCTCCTTTAAAGGGTTTAATGAATACTGTAATAATACAGATATAGACACTAATGTGCATTTTATAGAATTACTAACATGGTGTTTCTTTAATAACCTTATCAACAAATGCCCCTCTTCTCTTGAAAGTGCTCACACTATATGTTGTATAATTTATGAACATCTGCACAAAAGACAACTTTGATGGAAAGGTTTTCCTATGGTTAGTGCAAGCTATTTGTTGATCAGTCATTATTCCTACATAGGTATCAGTCAGCAGAACAATAAAGTGTCCTTTTTTTTTTTTTCTTTTGCATACTGCTTTTTGTCTTGTAATTCTACACCTACTCCATTTACAGGTCCACCAACTTCAGCATGAATTGGTTAAGAAGGAGGATTTGCTTAGGGTTGTATCTATTGCTTCAGAAGAAAGTGAGACTGACTCTAGTTGCTCAACTCCTTTGCGTTCCAATGACTCATTTACCCTGTCACATGGGCTACTGCAGTTGGACAATTTGCATGGAAAACTGCGGGACCTGGAAGAGGAGAACTTTGCTTTACGTTCACAGGTATGTCATTGTAACCAGCTAAAACAGTACCTATAGTATATAATCAGAAGCAGTTATTTTAATGTTAAGCTCCGCCCCTCTGAGATTTCCTCTGCTTTCTCCTGCTTAAGCCTCAAACAGTAATTCTTGTGAGTTCCGTACACGTGCAGGCATTACTGTTTTAGGCTGAAGCAGGAGAAAGCAGAGGAAATCTCAGAGGGGCAGAGCTTAACATCCAGCAAACCAGTAACAAGATGTCAGCAACTTTCAAGGCACAAAGCTAGGCTCTGGAGGGGCATAGGTTAAAAAAAAAAAAATATGGCAATGGTATTTTTAAAGCTGTAGCTTCCAAATGAACATAACTTGATTTTACAGTGCACTTATCCTTTAAAGAGCTTTGGGAGCACTCCTTTTTGCTAAATTGCAACTAAATTATGTGGAAGTGCTACGGATCTGGTCAATAATTCATATAATAAAAGATAATCATTCCTAGGATATGAAGGAAAATCCATCCAACCATGTCAAGGTAACCCCAGTCTGAAAGG
The DNA here is from genome assembly GCA_019447015.1 of Hymenochirus boettgeri. Classification (NCBI taxonomy): domain Eukaryota; kingdom Metazoa; phylum Chordata; class Amphibia; order Anura; family Pipidae; genus Hymenochirus; species Hymenochirus boettgeri. The sequence continues at coordinate 98,831,374 of CM033477.1, forward strand.
CCCTACCTTTTTTTTTTATTAGTATTCCTCAAACATTTGCATTTCTCAGACTTGTGCAATGGATTATTGTAGCAGGGGTTCTCTCTCCACGCATCCATTGGCCTTTTATAGTGAGTGAAGAGACCTTCCATCCAATGCTTTATAGTAAAGGAATAGGTTGGGGTTGCTACTACCACATGGAAGCTTGACCTATCTTCCTATAAATACATGCATTAGGACTGTGGGATATTAAAATGTGTGTATTAAAAATAATGTAGCCTTACTTTAAAATAAAAATATATATGAAATGACCACAAAAACACTATGGTCTCTCGAGTGAGTGCAAAATTCAGGGAAATCAAAAATAGTAACACGATTACAATATACCCTTAAATCCGATAAACACAGTTTGAGCGCTAGGCCAGACTAGCGTGATTTTCGCTAAAATGGAAATCGCGGGAGTGCGAAAATTCCCGCGAATTCCGATGCACATGCGATTTCGCGTCCGTTTGCGTTTTGGTAACGCATGCGTTCCCCATTTTTGGTGCGTCAACGCGTTTCCATAACGCGAAAACGCGAACGCACAAGAAAAGCGCACACAATCGCATGCAAAAACGCTCGCGATTTTGTGCGCGATTCCTGTGCGTTGCAGTGTGGCCTCAGCCTGAATTTTAAAAGAAATCTGATAAGTTGTTTCCCTGAATTGATTTAGGGTGGTTTCCTGTGTAATAAAGTTAAATAGAATTAATCTCTAACTAAGTTGATAAACTGAAGTGAACTGTATACACACAACTCCTTATTAAGAATCAATGTGTGTGTGAATGCACCTTTCATTAAAGGGTATCTCCACTGATGGAAAAACGTTTTTTTTTCTCCCTATATGAAAGTTCATCTTCCCCCAACCCCCCTCCTACCTTTTTCTCCCCAAAAATCAGCTCTGTTCCTTTGCAGCAGCCTCTGCAAGCTGTGTAGCTCCTGGGGGTGTGTCTGCTGGGCAGCCTGTCAGTCAATGTGCATCATCACATGCATATTCATGATTTCTGCCACACCCACTTGACCCCAGTGATGCCTGATGTAAACAAAGCCTTTCCTTCCTGTCTCTGTGATCTATTCACAGCTGATAGTGCAGGGAGAGACAGAGGGGGGGGGGTTTATAAGGTTCAGACACACAGCTTTATGTAAGGAGACTTTATTTAACAATTGCAAAAGTAATAGAATTTATAGGAATCAAATAGGGGGGAGGTGTGTGTGTTTGTAAGGGAGACAGAAGGTGTATTTCAGAGGGGATGCTGGGAATGTCACTAGATGTATTGCTGGGGGGCCTGGGAGACAGAAGGTGTATTTCAGAGGGCATGCTGCGGGGATGTTTGTCACTAGCTGTGTTTGCAGGGGGGCCTGGGAGACAGAAGGTGTATTTCAGAGGGGATGCTGGGAGTGTCACAAGCTGTATTGCAGGGGGGCCTGGGAGACAGAAGGTGTATTTCAGAGGGCATGCTGGGATTGTCACTAGCTGTGTTGCAGGGGGGCCTGGGAGACAGAAGGTGTATTTCAGAGGGCATGCTGGGATTGTCACTAGCTGTGTTGCAGGGGGGCCTGGGAGACAGAAGGTGTATTTCAGAGGGGATGCTGGGAGTGTCAGTAGCTGTCTTGGATTGGAAAAACAAAAACACACCAATAAACAAAGCCAAAAAAAAAAAATAATATAATACCAATCTTTCTATCAATCATCCATCTGCCATTTATCTATCTATCTTCTGGGGGGAACACACACACACACACCCCCCCCACACACACACACCCCACACACCTCTCCCTCCCGGAGAAGCTTGTTCTGATATCTCTTGCTGCCAGGGGAACATGACGCCTACGTTCCCATTGGCTGTCGGCAGTACAGACGGGGTCAGCTAGTCCCGACTACGGATGTCCAACGGGAGCGCGCGCGTTGGCAAAATAGGAGGCAGGCGGGCACGTCAGGCAGAGGAATCCTGCAGCAGTACAGTATAAAGGCAACTGATCGGAACTTATATGGAACAGAGTAACCTAAGATTCCGGGTATGACTTAGTTTACCTATAAACTGCTATAATAGCCAATGTCATTTTTTTCAGTGGAGATACCCTTTAAGCTTTATATTTTGGAGTAGAAATGAATACAGAGCTAATTTATTTCAAGTCTACAGATTTGATCTACAGTATGTACATTTCCAAAAAATAAAGTTACAGTGCTAAGTACTAAGCCTATGGGTATAAGACATATCCATTAAGTTACTGATTATTGTAGTATAATGGTTGGGACAAAATATCGCCTGGATTTACGGACACAACTGGTATATTTTGGCCAATGTTTCAGCAAAAATATTTGAGGAATAGATTGATATGTCAGTAATATTGGTTTATTGTGTGTATTTTAATATCAAGCCGAAATATTGTCTGTACAATATATTGCTCAGTAGATCTGTCATTTGAAATAATCAGACGGTAATTGGCCCTTATGTACCTAGACTTTCTGAGCAAAAAAACAAATTTAAAAAAAATGAATTTTTCATGCTTGATGGGACATTTTGTTTGGCTGCATAGAACTGAATTATCCCTGAAGTATATAATTAAGGTATATAATCAGTTTAGCTCTTGTTTTAGATGTTTTTTGATTGTCTTGTGACTAGAGACTCGGAATTTATACAGCTAAACATGAATGGTCAGAATTGTGGATTGTTGATTACAATTTCCAGCTGGTTACAATATAAGAACATGTAGGACCTTTGTATAATTAGATTTCAACGTTGCTTGTTGGCTTGTTAATTAACCATTTATCAACTGGAATCCAAATGAAAGCATTGTTGTTTATAAACCTATCCACCAAGTAAATGTATAACATCCCCATAAATGTATCTTATAGAAGAGTTTATACTGTGTAAACCTGAATGTTTTAATGAATGACTGTTATGGATTATTGTAAAGCTTTACTATAAATTTATATCTATAGTGAAAATGATCAAAAGTTCTCTACACCTACAATAATATCAGTTTGGAAGGCTGGTGTGTGGTGTTGTATGTTATATTATATATATAGTCCTATATAACCTCACACCAACATGCTGACAGATTTCCTTTTTTAACTAAACATGCAAATTTCACATTATAGCATATTCTCTTTTTACGTAAATAAAAAAAACATAGCCCAGATTTTTTGGTCTGGTGCCACATGTATTTTTTTTTTCATAATCTTTTATTTCTATTGTAGGCAAGTCAACTGAAAACAGAAACAATAACTTATGAAGAGAAAGAACAGCAACTGGTTAATGATTGTGTAAAGGAAATAAGTAAGTAAGGCATTACACTTCTAATAGCTGTTCCTTACTTCTCATTGTGTTTGTTTTGACTGGCATTTTATGTGTTAATATTAAAATACACGTTTTTTATGAACAATTAATTAAATGGCTGTGTATTTGATCTAATCTATATTTCTCTTCCAGGGTTATTTATTACTTCATTGGAATAATTATAGGTTAAAGGACAACTATACTGTAAAAATTAATTTAGAAATTAAAAGTACCTAGGACAGGGAGGTTGGATTGATTATTCCCACCTCTTAAAATTGTTTTGTTGAGGAGCTACAGCACATACAGTTTTCATCTGCCAGGCTATGGTCCTGGCCCTTCATGGATTAAAGATAGTGCTGAAGCGCTCAGGAAGCCTGGCAGAAGCAGTTTACTTCATGCTTCCGCTCCTCATCAAAATAATATTGGGAGGTAGAAAGTACCAATCCTACCTTCCTGCCCCAGATACTGATCAGAGTGTTATGAGTAAAATTTTGCTTACATTGATGCATGTAAATAGTCGTGTAAAAAAATCAAACCTCGTAAAGTTTTGGATTTTTCAACATTGTTATCTGATCTTATTTTAGCAATACTGATAGGTGAAAAAGACAAAAACAAATATCATGCCCTGTAAGTAATTTATTTTAACATTAATAAAAAAAATTCAGGTTAAAACCCTACATTTCTAACCAAATTCAGTACCTAGAATTTGGAACTTGTTTTACATCAGACATTTACATACCCCCCAACCACCCAGTTAGAGGCTTGTCCTGGACATCCTTCATTTGTCCAGCAGTGGGACCTGGGTGGGTCGTAAATAGGCCACATCCATGATTTCCCAAAAATGTAAGATACGCATTTAGTGTTTTGTTGATTTTTTTATTGTAGGGGAATCCAATGTTCAGATCAGCAAGATGGCAGAGGAGCTGTCAGGTAAAACAGAAGAAATTGTAAGATATCAGGAAGATATCTCAACTTTACTTTCTCAAGTTGTGGATCTTCAGCATAAGCTGAGAGAGGTGTGTATAAGTTTCTTGTTCAGCTACACTTTCAGTAATTGCTGAAAATTAGATATGGCAAGGTATCTCCCTGGAATTTTGTTTTTACAATAAATATAAAGAAAAATATAAGAGTGGTGAATTAGTCTTTGTAAATTATGAAATTTGGCAAAGGGCTTTTAAAATATTTTGCATGCAAAAGGATAGTCCAATTACAGGGTTAAGGTACCATGGGTTGATTGCCATTAAAAGAGATGTATGCTGAATATTTTGGGCTATTAAGCTCAAGAAATCCTCGCCCAATGTTTCCTTGTGTTGTTTGTTCAAATGACTAATTCTAAAGCTTGGAGATCTGCTCCTTGGCTATCATTTGGTTGAAAATGGAATCACAGAAAGTTATTTTAAGGGCTTTCAAGTCCAGCCCCCAAATGAAAACATACAGGTAAATCACCCCCCAAAACCCTAAACGGTAATAGTTTGAAATCTGAAATATATAAGTCTAACCTGAAATCCTGCAAAATGTCCTGTTTCCCCTGTTTCTGCTTTCTGGTTCTTCCAGTTAGCAACTGTCAGTTATGGATTTGACAGTTGACATCACAGCCAATGGCTGAATATTAATCCCTCTGTCTGCCTCTTTTGAGCATGCCCAGGCTCAGTACAGGCTTCTAAATTGCTCAGTTTCCATGAGGCATGCAGAAGCATAGCAGGCATACAGTAATGAATTCATAGGACAAACTATGATATATCTACATATTTTTAAGGGGCCATTGTTTCTAAAAGGTGTTCTGGGGGTGGAGAAAGAAAAAAAGCAACATTTAAGGGGGATGGATTACTGCCTTGTGATCTGGAAACATTTTTTCATTTATACCCTTAAACTCGGCAGCTCGGATCATTTCATTTACCTCCAAAAGAGAACCGTAACCCCAATAATTCAGTCCATAGGGTGGCTTCCTATTAAACAAAGAATCATATTCAATACCCTTCTTTTAACCTTTAAATTCCTTCACTGTACTGCACCTCCCAACTTATCTTCTTTCTTGGTCCCTTATGTTCCTGGCCGTGCCCTCCTCCGTTCCTTACAATGAAATCTTCTCCACAAACCCCCAACAAACACTGCTTAAACCATTCTCTCTCGCTTCGCCAGGTTAAATCCATTAATACTTTCAAATCTAGACTGTTATCCTACCTTTCTGAGCACCAGCTCAACAAATTATTTTTAGCCATCTCAAGCACTTTGTACCCATCCCCCCACTTGTATCTTTATGTTGTCCCACCCACTTAGATAGTAATCTCTTTGGGGCAGGCATCTCATCCCTAATGTGTCAAGGCATACTGCACTTATATCAATTCATCCATAATTTATATATATATATATATATATATATATATATATGCATTCTTAACCTATGTATGAAATTGTATTTAATTTTTATTTATCTATATAATTGCTTGCACTTATCCTCTTGTTTGTATACTCTGTATGTTATAATGTACTGTGCTGCGTACCCAAGTGGCGCTTTGTAAATAAAATTAAACACACATACTTTTACTTCTCTTCAGATGTGTACATCTGTATTGGTGGATATTTTCAAGCGACATGACTAATGTTTTGGTCAATCACACAGTAATTACTGATGCAACTGATCGCTCAAAAATGATTTTTAGAAAACATATGTTCGACCAAGCAATCTGTCCTGTCTGTATATCGTGGTCTAGCCTGTGGGCTTTAATTGGCTACAGGATCTATCAGGCCTAAATATAACCTAGGCACTTTAATTCCTGATAATCGATCATTGGTTTAGTGATTGGTGGGTCTGTTAGCAGATATATTTGCATACATATACACAACCTTAATAGCATCTTGCTTTTGTGTTGTCTAACTTTTTCCATTCTTTTATTACCCTTTTGTCAAATATGAAGTAGTTGATGGACAACTGGAGTCCTTCTTTAGGTACCTCACACAGTGTCCAAATAATAATTAGTTTTAATGTGTTTTGCCTGTAAAATCCATATATGTACATAGATATAAACCTCAGATGTTGCAAAGTTTTTTTTATATGAATGATTTAAAGCATCAGACCATTAGATGCAATTGGTCGTGCAACTGTGGGACTGTAATATAAAAACGTAGAAGCTTAATATACTCTAAACATTTCTTTACACCAGATTAAAAGATTGTATCTTACCATTAACCCTGTGTTTTGTTCCCAAAGAATGCAATAGAGAAGGAAGAGCTCAAAATCCACCTGCAAGCATCTAAAGAGGCTCAACGGCAGCTGACTGCTGAGGTAAGTTTGCTAAGTGATAACATGGCTAATAATACCAGTGACAAAATGGCTGCTTTCAGATTATTTATTACCTGTGCCCAACAACACTAGAATTTTTGGTTTTAATAGTAAATATATATCATAATTATAAACTGTATTTGTTTTTTTAGGCCTATTATTAAGCCATGTCTCTGCCACTTCCAATTTTAGGCTGGGTACACACCAGCAGATATTTTCGGCCGACTGACCGACCGATTCACGGCACTTTAGGTCGGTCGACCGAAAATATCTGCTGGTGTGGGGCGGCCGGCCTCGACCGACCTTGATCGATCATTCGTCCAGATCGGATGTGTCGGTAAATTCCAATCGATCATGGAGTTCCCTATGGGACTGCACAATCGATCGTTCCCTTTTTCGGCTGCGGCCGAATGTGCCTCAACCGACTGACACTTGTCCCGGCCAAGTGCTCGCTCGTAGCGAGTGCTTGGTTGGGACAAATAGTCCATTCATGTGTACCCAGCCTTACAAGCTAAAAAGAAGAGACAAGTGAATCTGCAAATTCTAATACTATTTTTTCTGAATAAGCCATTGCTAAATGCTGCTGTTCTAGCCTGTTATCTTGTCTGAAAACTATTTGTTTTTTGGTTTAAGCTCCATGAATTACAGGACAGGAATGCAGAGTGCCAGGCAATACTGCAGGAATATCAGGATGAGCTGAAAATGCTGCGGTGTAAAACTAGCCCCTCTGCTCTACTCAGAAGGCCCCAATCTTTTAATGTATTTCCTTTGGTAAGGGTTTAATAGTATACTCTTTATAAATAGGGAAAACTGAGGTAAATATTCTTTAATCCTTGTTTTGTTTTGCATACTGAAGGACTCATTGGCAGCCGAGATTGAAGGCACAATGCGTAGAGAGTGCAGCATGGATGAAGAAATTTGCTTTGGAGAAAGAAAGTAAGATAACACTCCATATTGAGCTACAGAAAATATTTACAGTTTTCAAGTGTGGTGATGGCTTGTTTAGGGAGGTAGTGACAAATTCATACAATTTTAATATTCAATAGTGAAAGTTGAAACAATCATTTTTGTATTATGAACCGTCAGGAATATCAAACCAGGGACCCATTTGACATTGTAATTACTTCTGTTTCATGCTCCTTTCTCTATCGTGGTCATAGTCCTAGGGGACTCCAGGCTTGCGTATATATTTAGGGTGAATAAATGCTAAATTAAATACTGCCATTTGTACTAAAATTGTATAGCCGTGAATTGCATAGAATAGTCTTATTAAAGGGGAACTGTGGTCTCCAAACAAGTTAAGCTTAAATGAAAGGCCAGTTAGTTTCCTACCTTTAAAACGAGCCATCAACCACCTCTCTACGTGCTCCACAGCCCAAGATATACAGAAATGACTGACCAGAAAGTTAGTGGGTGGGAAACTGACTTGTGAAATTCCTGAGGCTTCTCCTGCACAGTGCCACCGGCGAACACAGCCTCAGAATCCCTCGGTGTGTGAGTGAGACAGGAAGTCCTCCTCTCTGCTTGTGTAGTCTTGAACAGAGATGGTAAGGGAATCTGCAGCCCTTCTCTTTCACTATGTGAAACAGCCTTTTCAGGCAGAGTTCTGTAGGGGGGGGGTCTGAGTAACCTACGGCACCTGCGATTGGGCGGGGCTTAGACACCCACGTGTGGGCAGGACCACATGGGCTTTAAAATAATGGGCCATGGGGGGCCTGCAACTGGAGGGACCATGGGGTCCATGAGTGGGAGGGACCAGGGGGTTGCAAAGGGAGGGGAGACTAGGACAGATGACTGACAGTTTCAGAGCAGGAAGTGGCAGGGGACCTGGTGATGCTGCTGCCATACACACACAAAATGTAAAATATCTTCAAAACTATGTAAAATAAACAATGGAAATAAATTGCAAAAATTCTCAGGGGAGCAATTCCTATCAATTTACTTAAAGTCATTTTTGGACCACAGTTCCCCTTTAACCATTAAGTGCAGATTGTCATGCAACATAATTATATTTTGTCCTCTCTTTGTTATAAATGTATTTTAGAAGTCAACCAAAACGGGTCTTCAATACTGTTAAGGTAGCAAATGATACCCGTGGAAGATCTTCATATCCACATCCTTTGCCAATACCTGGTTCAAACCGCCTGGTGTGGTATGATACGGCTGTGCCTTTTGATTCCAGTTTTGGCTGTTGGGCAGAAGATCAATACCTCTTTGCTACTGGAAGATACTGAAAAGCTCAAACCCACTAATAGGTATCATTTAAATGTTTAAAATGTCATTTCAGTGAGACGTATGTTGTACTATTATAACTATTTCTTCACTTTCCTGAAACTCAGTTTTTATTGCCAGTAGATTTTCTTGGTGTCTGTGCAGCATAGGCAGAAATGTGTATACTTTAACTGATAACATAGCATTTTTTAAAAATTAGTATTTCAAAAATAAAGATTGCTTTTGAATTTAGTTGCGTTGCAACGTATATATGAATATATATTCAGTATACAGATACATGTCTTCAAATTTTGTAAATTATAAAAGGGAGGAAATATTCATGCCTAGTATGTCTTACACACTAAGATAACCTTGTTTGGGGCAATCATCAGACAATTGCTCCAATTTATTTCTAGGAGTGTGTCTGTGTAAGTAATATCTCTGGTGTTTTTTTTTTTTTTACTACTTGAATAAGGTAGTAGGAAATTGTTGAACTCAAGCACTGGGTTCTAAAAAAATAAATACTTGTGTTTAAACTGCACTGTTACCTGTAGCGTGGGGGCTGGTAAGAGACAAAATAAATGCATTTTTTTCCTTAGCTAATTAGCTGTAGCTAATTTGTTTAAATTGGCTAAGGGCTTTGGTCTCTTGGTTGAACCTCATATAAGTCAGTTCATTTGAGCAATTTAGCTCAAGCGATTTTCTTTCAAAGGGATTTCTGTTTTCAGGGGTTTGTCTGTATTTAAGGAGTGTGCGTTAAGAAACAAAAGTGTTTAGAACAAGAAAGGGTTTAAACACACTCTGCTGTTTCTCTGGTGTGTTAGCTGATTCTCTTGTGTGTATTGCTTTGCTGTGTATTGCTGTTTAGTATGGACAGTTTTGTTGGGGCCACACAATGTGCATCCTGCCGCATGTATGGGATCTTGGAGCAGTGAGTGGGTTGCCCATTTGGAATCTGAGGTCCAGAATCTAAAGGAGAAACATGCAGCATTGCAGGGCTTGGCAAACCTGGGGGAAATGCAGGTACTGGCAGGGCCCAGTAAACTGGAGGGTGGAAATGGGGCAGATAAGGTGGTAAAGGAAGATTGATTTTGTAAGGGTCATCAGGGGAAGTAGGGGACGGAAGGATAGGGGCGCTTCTTTCCAGCTGTTGATCCCAACAGATTTGCCATTTTAGGCGAATATGGAGGACATGCTCGGAAGCAGCATGTATGGAACGGGCCTTTCCCTTGAGCACCCAGGGAACGGCCATCTCCAATACAAGGGAGGGAGAACTGGGGGCTAGGAAGGATAGGCAGGATCAGGGGGCTAATAACACAACGGAGGACGGGGGAGCATAGAGTATAAGGAGGCATGTACGACCATGTATGGAAGTAAATCAATTCATAATCTAAAATGTATGTTTACAAATGCAATAAGTCTGGCTGGAAAAACCGGGGAACTTGAAATAATAGCTTTAAAGGAAAGGTATGATGTGATTGGTATAGCAGAATCATAGCTAAATGATTCACACGACTGGACAGTAAATATTGAAGAATACTCATTATTTAGACATGACAGAGTTAATAAGAAAGGAGGAGGAGTATGTATGTATGTTAAACAGGAATTGAAACCAAATTTAAAAGTTGGAATAGATGGGGCGTAAACGATACGCAGAAACAATATGGGTGGAACTGTGTACAGGAAGCAAAAAGTGGGTAATTAATTGTTGGAGTATGTTATAAACCCCAAATGCCAGGGAGGAGGTGGAAATGAATCTCCATATGCGTTGGCGAAGGCTGCTGGTATGGGGCATGTTTTGGTTATGGGGGATTTTAACTACCCTGACATAGATTGGAGTAAGGGAACTGCCAGCAACTCAAAAGGTATAAGTTCTAAATTTCCTATATGAGCATTTTCTTTCACAGATGGTAGAAGTTCCAACTAGACAGAATGGTTGTTTGGATCTGGTGATATCTAATAACCCTGAGCTCATTTTGGAGATGAAGGTAATGAGAAGCTTAGGAATAGTTGACCATGATATAGTGTCATATATATAGGTTGCAAAAAAGTGCACTGGGTAAACAAAAACTTTAAACTTTAGGAAAGCTAATTTTATGCTGTTAAAGGAATCAACTACTGCTCATAGACTGGGGGGAATTGTTTCTAGGTAAAGATACAGAGCAGATGTGAACCACTTTTAAAGGGTATTAAACTATTACATCTGTTGTATTCATTAGATCAACAGGACTTGAAGTTTAGTTCTGAAGACTTTTCGCTATTCATCCCACTGGCTTTCTCAATTCAGAATGACTTTTACAAGAATCTGTGGCAATTATGTACCCTGGAAATCCCAATTAGCATATCACAAGCCAAGTGTTAAGGGCGTGATGGGATAGTGGCTAAGAAGTGTTATAGGAACGCCCGATAAGGTGTCAAACAGCATTGTACATGGCAGACAGTTGGTGTTAACCCCCCACCTCTATTTAGGCTTGGTTTCTTTACTTTAACATAAATGGCCTCCTTAACTCTCTCTTGAACCAGTCACATTCCTTTGCCAATATGTTAACATTACAATCTTCAAAGGTATGTGTCTTTATCCTTAATGCAGGTACACGGCTGAGTCCTGACCCGAGGTATTGGCTCTTCTGTGCTGGGCCATACGTTGATGCAGTTGCTGTTTGGTCTCCCCCACATACAAATCAGAGCATTCTTCACTGCACTGCACTCTATATGATGTCGCTTTTCTTTGTTTCGGTATTGGGTCTTTCGGATTACCAATTGCTGCCTCGTGGTTGTTCGGTTTAAAGCAGACAGGGATACAGTGTTTTTTGAAAATTCTTCTTAATTTCTCAGAGACCCTGCTACATATGGATGACCATGTTCTTTCTCCTTTCTTTTTGCTTTCCCCTTCACTGTTGGTATCGTTGTTCTTTTCTTTCCTTCTACTTCTTTTTACAAAGGCCCAGTCTGAGTATCCAACAAGTTTTAAGGGCTCCTCTGAGATGTTTAATTTCTTTAGCCTTCGCCTCTGTGCTAGTGGGGATGTTCTCAGCTCTGTGTTGCAGGGTTCCGATGACACCCAGCTTGTGATCTAAAGGGTGGTGGGAGTCAAACATCAAATACTGATCTGTGTGTGTTGGTTTTCTGTAAACCTCTAAAGGACAACTCCACCCTCATAATAAACATCTTTAGAAAGATGACCTCTTTAAATATGTTGATATGTCATAGTTTGCCCTTAAATTCTCCTGCTATGCTTCTGGATGCTTCTGGAACTGAGCAATTTAGAAATCTGTTACTGAGCATCTACTGAAGCCTGGGCAATGCTCAGAACAGCGACGAGGATGAAAATTCATCATTGCTGTGAGTCAACTGTCAAATCCATAACTGACAGTTGCTAACTGGACAACCGAAAGAAACGGAAAAGGAATTGTGCAGGATTTCAGATTAGACTTATATATTTCAGATTCAAACTATTACCATTTAGGGTTTTGGGGGTGATTTACCTGTATGTAAGTTTTCATTTGGGGCTGACTCTGCCTTAACTTCTACCAAGCAGTCCAAGAAAGCCAGTTTGTTGTTTTGTACCTCTTCCCTTGTAAATTTGATGTTTTGGTCTACCGCATTGATGTGTTCTGTGAAAGCTTGTACTTCCTTCTGGTGGATTTTAACCCAGGAGTCATCCACATATCTGAACCAGTGGCTGGGTGCTATCCCCTTAAAGGTTTTAAGCGCCTGTTTTTTACCTCCTCCATGTAAAGGTTGGCCACATAGGTGAAACTGGAGATTCCATAGCACATCATGTTTTTGCTTATAGAACTTATCCCTCTATTTGAAATAGGTGTATTCAGGCACAAGTCCAGTAAGGAACACACCTGTTCTAGGTTGAGATCAGTTCTGCTGTAAGAGTGCAGTCTTGGCCTAGCCGTTTTGGGGTTCGACACCACTGTCTGCCATGTACAATCTGTTTGACACCTTACTCTGGGCGTTCCTATAACACCTCTTAGCCACTATCCAATCATGCCCTTAACACTTTTAAGTCTAAGTCCCCTTCTAAGTCATTTAAACAGATTAAACAGAGCGGGACTGTTGGCCTTGAGAAAACATTGTTCATGGATAGAGAACTGGTTATTGGATCGCAAACAGAGAGTGGTGGTTAATGGAGCTACATCTATGTGGGCTAAAGTTCTAAGCGGAGTGCCTCCGGGTTCTGTCTGGGGCCGCTTCTGTTTAATCTGTTTATAAATGACTTAGAAGGGGGCATTGAGAGCAAGGTCTCAGTGTTTGCTGATGACACTAAACTATGCAGAGCTTTGGAACTTCAAATGATGTGCAAGTGCTGCAAGCAGACCTAGATAGATTATCAAAATGGGCAGCAGAATGGCAGATGAGAAGGCCTCATTTGGAATATGCGGTGCAGTTTTGGAATCCCATATACAAAGGGACATCTTCGATATTGAAGCAGTTCAGAGAAGGGCAATTAAATTAATAAGGGGAATGGAGGGCTTGAATATGCAGGCAGATTACAACAAGTTAGGGCTGTTTATTATTGGGAAGCGACGTTTGCGTGGGGACATGATAACCTTATACAAATATATTAATGGGCCATACAATGAACTCTCTGGTGCATTGTTCATTAATAGGTCATATCAGAGGACTCGTGGACATCCTTTAAGGTTGGAAAAACGAGTTTCTTAGTTACATTGAGAAGGTGAAACTGTCTTCCAGCAGAAGTGGTAATGGCAGGTTCATTGAATAGCTTTAAAAAAGCCTGGATAAGTTCTAAAACTAAAAATATTGAGAATTACTGGTATTAATGCATATAGATCTGGTTGATCCAGGGATACTTTCCAATTGCCGTTTGGAGTCAGGAAGGAATTTTCCCCCCTTTTTAGCTGGGTTTTTTTTTTTTGCCTTCCTCTGGATCAACTGTTAGGTAGGGTTAAAAAAAAAAGAGGGTGAATAGGTTGGACTTGATGGACATACAAACAGGATTTATCCATCAATACCGCTTGAGACAGGAGGCTTGGCAGTAGTCAAGCAGCCTGTAGTGTACTATGGGGTAGGGTGGAGCAATCGGGAGTTGTCTTGCAGCACTAGAGAATATGCCTGTTGCTCCCCAACATCATTTAGCGATCTGGCAGGATGAATCTCTAAACCATGTTGGCAGATGCCTCCGCACACTAGATCATAGGTCCTATGGTGCCGCTAGTGTGGACCCCAGCGTGGAGGCAGGTTGTGCATCTCTGAACTAGATTGTTAGCAAAACAGTTATTTTCAAAACTACATTGGTCTAAACTGGATCCTGGGCATGCTTCAATAGTATTGCAATGTTCTGCCGGCAGTTTTCATTACTCTGATTGCCTGACAAAACACGTGGTCTTGATTATCTAACCGAGTAGTTTTGAAATGTATTTTAAAAAAAGCTCTGCTGCTGTGTTTCCGACATCACAATATGAGGAGCCACCAGTTTATACACACTATTGTTACTTTCCATCTCTTGGGTTTCACAATGTTGCAGTTTAGTACAATAAAAACATGTTATTGGAACCTTAGGAGTCCTGGGGTGGGTTTCCCTCTGCTAGCCCTATGAACCTAACCCTTTTCTATAACTGACCATTGTTGCATTCTTCTGACCATTGAAATGAAAAATGTCACTAGTGTAAATTGTTTATTTTCTAGTCATTCAACACCTGCTGAGCGCCAGGGAGACTGGTTTGGAAGTGTCCTTACACAGGTTCACTTACGGAGGCAAAACAATGTGAGTGAGAAGCAATTTTTTAAGGATGAATGTGAAAAGAATCTTAAACTGTAGAGGATGAAGGGAAATCACAAGTGAGTGCAACACCTCTATTGACAGTGTCATTTCCCTGGCAACACAGCATTCAGAGTTGACAGATTGCTCGGCTACATCTAGTTCCATGCGCAGCCACCTTCCTGAAAAACGCAGATTGTCAAGCCTTTGGAAGTAAATGTTAATACATTTTCTGGTAACTGTATTGTAGCAATTTACCTGATATACAGTGTTCTTCAAAATACACATTTTATTGTATTGTCATTTTACAGGTTCCCAGACTCTATTTCAGTGGCAACAATTGCTCAGCCACCTTGGTACACTTTGGATCCCGGCCTGGAAGTGACAAAAGGCTTCAAACACTCCCGAGGATGCAGAGTACCACCTCTGTGATCTGGAAGAAGATGAGAAGGAGGGATATGAGGAGGAAGGCATAACATTTCAAGTCCAGAAAAAAGATGACGAAGTGCCAAACACAACCAAAAGTATTTTCTTCCACCCATTGGCTGTATCATCTACTTCCTCTTCTGGTAATAAACAACGCAACAAATGTATCTCTTTAGTAAAATATATTTGCTGTTGTTACATAGTACTTCTATGGTTAGGGAAGTGTGTGTGTTGTTAAATGCTCCTTTTCATAGCAGATTTAATGCTAATTCTAAAATGAAATATTCTCTGCTAGTAACCATTGTTTATTTTTTTTCTCTAGCTTTAAACCCTGGTAGTGCCAGGGGGTGCACAAACTCCACTTTCCATCTTACTACCTGCCGCATCCCTCCATCCATCTGACATCACTCAGGTTACCCTAGGTGAGGATTCTACTTTCCCTACCATAGTCAATTTTATTATTGTTGTTTTGTAAAGAAAAGTAAACACAAAGTAAAGAAGTAAAGAAAAGTAAAAGCATAAATAGAATAGATTCTATAACTGTTGACTGTCAGAAAGCGATTTCGCTCTCCTGAATTCAGCAGCATTGCAAAGAAATAATCTGTTTATCTAGAAGGTTTCTGACATTTTCTGACAAACTCACTTTTATGGTATGTTTAGGTACAGGACTCGTAAAACCAGGACTTGAATCGTTTTTGTTTTTTTTATGTTTATTGAGAATCGTGAGAGAAAAACAGCTTGTTTATTAACACAATATGTGGTGCATGAAAAACAAGTATTACAGGGTAAAAATTTTTATGTGATATGAGGAAGCGGGGTGGTTAGTGGAAAAAGGTGGGGGAAGAGAGAATAACCTTTCTAAGTGTGCTGCCTTTCTTATATGCTTGTGATGGTTCTCATTAATCAGGTCATGGTATATCTGTTGTATTCAATTAGATCAACGGACTTGAAAGTTTTAGTTCTTGAAGACGTTTCGCTAGTCACCCAAGTCCAGTTGATCATTGAATACAACTTATATGCCTTTCTTATATAGCTCTGGTGAGATAGTGACTAATTGCTCTGCTTGTATAAAGACATGAGGTTGCAGGTTCAATTCCCCAGGACTTGTAATGTAATGTAAGGAAAAACACTCTGGAACTGGCTAGAAAACTGAGCTATAATAGTCCTTGTGAAAGTAGGCTTAATGGGACATGTGACACCCCCAAAACTAAAATTTGTCCCACTGTGTAGTTTAAAAAATCCGTATCTTAAATCCCTGCTTCTTATGGTTTTCCTGTAGTGCTTGTCCAATTCCAGGAAATGGAAGAGTAGGACCTGTCTTCCTGTTAAAAGGTTTCTGCCTTTCTCCTTCTCCACTGAGAGGAAAGTGTCATGTGCAGGGGAACCCTTACCCCCCTCCCTCCCACCCTTCTATTGTTGTTCTTCACCTAGTATAAAATACTTTGGATATATTGTACCACGCTGCCCACCCCAACTGCCGAGTTTACTCTAATAAAAGCTCATTTGAATCATACTTACAGCCCTTCGCTCCCGCGGCTGTCTTCACAGTCGGCAGCTGCCGGTCTGGCCCCTCTCTCTGTGCTTCGGTTATCAGAGAAACCAGAGAAGACATGTGGGATTGAGGGCTGATGTGTGATTCAGAAGCGTTTATTAGAGATCTAACTCGTCGGTTGGGATGGGCAAGGGAGAGGTTACAATTGATGAAAAGTTTTAATTTAGGGGGAGCTATGCCCTTTAATTTTATTTTTTACTGAGAGTTTAATATTCTGTTTCTTACATCCATGTGGCTAAGAAGTAAACTGCAAATATTACTTTGGTTTTTGGAGTGAAAAACAAAGGAATATATAATGTTGGAATATGTTTGCAAAAACACTACACTGAAATTCCTGTTCTTTGTTGGAGAGAGGCAGGATCTCTGAGCTGTAATATGATTGGCTGTCAAGGGGGCAAGGCTGCAGCTTCTTTATTTTGATCTGCTGTTCACTAGAGAGCATGTGGAAGTGTACTGCGTACGCTTAGACTTCCACCAAAATAAAGAGTGTTTTAGGAGCTGGCCCCTTTTTCCCACAGGTCAAATTTATAAATTATCCAGCAGCCAAGGAAAGAGGTGAGAGGTGAGACAGCTTGTGTGTCTTTTGTGTTATTGAAACAATATAATCTGATGACTTTAGTTCCCATTTTATATTATTTGTTTTTTTCCTGGCAGCTCCATGTATATTCCATTTTCCTTTATGCGAGCGATGTTCAACAAGCACAGTTATTTCTCTTCTGCTCCTACTTGCCGGCTGAGTGTTAGCTGAAGAAATAAACAAAATAAATGACAGCACAGCCAAGTTCAGCAGTGCCTGTAATTTAACAAACTTTACAAAAACAAGGAATACGGCAAAATTGGACAAATCCCTTGATTCAGACAAGCCACACCTTCTTCGCCTGTAGCCTGCCTCTACCCTCAACCCCCCTAATTCTCCCTCCTATTTCCCTATCCATCCCCTTTAATATCTGAACCACAGGAAAATCTGCCGGAAAATTTCCTTACAGTTTCCAACCAGCTGAGAGTTTTCTTCAGGAAATGTATGGTTTAAAATCTTCCAAGAAGCAGCCTGACTTAGGGCAGCTGAAGATGAACCTTGTGGATCGACTTAAAAGGTGGGATTGCAAGAGTAGTGAACCAGCCAGCAGCCAATACAAACAGCCAAAAAACAACCTAGCAAGCGCTTGCGAAGGCAAGAGTCTGCCTCTTTGTTGGAACTAGCAGCAGTTTTTAGATGGAATAAGAGGAATCAGAGCCTGCAACTCTTATAGGTGGCCTTGTACCTCCCAGTTTGCACATCTTCTCCAAAAATGGGGAGCTTAAAAGAAGGACTAAGCATGTTTATTTTAGTTCATTGTATAAGATAAATTTAAAGAATTGATGCAACAATATTTTGATGGTTTCAGCATGTATAATAGAAGGAGAGGTGTTTGTAAAAGATAACGTAGGGAAAATTATGGACCATGCATTGTGAACAGACGAAGGAAAAAGAAGTGGTAAAAGTGAAGGGGACTATGACAGGTACAGTAGTAAAATTGTTTTGCATTACAAATACTGCTAATCATGCATGGAGGGTTCTGGAACAAAACAGAAACAAAAAGCTAAAAGGACCTTTACCAGGAAAATCCTGATTTTTAGTTTTTTGTCCTTCCATCTCCACACCAAATGTTAGTTGGGTCAGTGCAGTAAACAGACCATTTTATTTGTTTAATGAAACCTTTTACTTTTAAAGATCGAGAACCCCAATGGACAATGTTAGAAGTGGACTTTAAATGAATGCGTTACATACAGTTGTTATTTATTTAATAAAACCAAGGGCATATTTTTTTTTTTCTTTTTGCAAGAAACAGTCCCTTCGGAAAAATGGCAGTGATTTTACTGTTGACAGCTATTTATAGTAAGGTGGGGAGCTTGATATACCAGCATAGATAAGGGGGAAAACTATGGAAGGAGAACAAGCTTTACATTTTTTAAAAGCTATCCTGGATAATTACTAAATAATAATGTAATGTAATGCAGTGCGGAAAACACTTTGTCATTTTAATAGAGGAAACCAACTGATATTGGCATTAGACTGTAAACGTGGACATTTTACCTTTTGGGATGCCTAACTGGTCTTTAATTTTTGACCTTTTGTTGCCTTTTGCTAGTAAAAACAGTTAAAAACAAGTAAAGTAAAGTAAAAGCTAATACTTTGCAAATATTTGTTAGGGAAAATTAGACAATGTTTCAATATTAAAGGAAAAGAGCAACAAACAAAGGACCTTGGTAATTAGTAAATAGATACTGACTCAGATTCATTAGTACTATAATGTGGGGAAGGGAGGACCGATTACATGGCTGTGCGAGATACAACTGGTGGAAGATTGTATTATTCCATAATGTTGTTCCTGATGGTTGTTACATAGCCATAATCTTACCTTTAGTGCGCAAGAGGTTTGGTGTGTAATATTAACCAGCTTAGTGGCATTCTTCCAGCGCTGTTTTCATAATATCATGATAAGCTTTGCTTTATGCAGGGCATTGTTTCACTAGCAAAGAACGCAATCATATCTTGTGAACTCACCAACAAAAGTGAAGTACAATGCTCAAAATTGAAATTGCATGCAACTACATATTTATATTTGTTCTGTTCAAATAGGTGCCTTACGATATTCAAATAACTTAACCAAATTGTTTTCTGGATAAAAGTTTATCAAACAGATGTAATGGGTTAGTGAAATAAAGATAAAGACTAACGTTTTTCTAACGTTGTCAACATTAGCTTAGCCGTGCTAATCAGCATCCTTAATTGGCTTGCTGAAAAGGGCAGCCATTGCTGGCTAAAAATACATAATCACATTGGTGGCAAAAAGATGGCGTGTTTTCCTGTTTTTAGTTGTAGGGGTCATAGATAAATACAATATATGGGGGCTTTTCTAGATCACAAAAAATGGTTGCTACTCAGACATATTAATGAAATTCATTACAGCCAAATGGAGTGGCTTATGTCTTCCATTCTGTCTAAAGCTTTTATATGGCACAAGTGTCTGGATGTTAAGATGCCTGTCTCCAAATTTATTGGACCAAAGACCAAGTAGTAAAATAGTTGCCATGGATCAGTCTGAGAGTTGGCTTCCTACATTATGAGCACCATACAAGCCTGGTACTACAGGGTCAATTTCAAACCAATCTTTCATACTCTGGACGTAATGGAAATATAGGAAAAAAATTTGTGCAGACGAAATGTAAGTAGGAATGATTGGCCAAAATTAACAGACAGGCCAGACATAATTGTGTTAGTCTGTATTTGAGAGAAACATTCAAAACTGGGGTGTGTTCATTTGAAATTTCCATTGATATTCACCCCAATTGACAAAGGCCACATACGGGTTCAATCGGCCTAATATATGGGCCTAATACTCGTGGCCAGGGCCTAAGAAGAGGATGATATTTCAAGGTTGTCTTGCTCATATAGGTTCCGATTCCGCCGAGTGAAGTATACTGATGATGAGTGTGGTGAAATATGTAACAGATAGTAGATGGACCTGTGGAGGCTAAATGGGTAATCTCTGTTTTATCGCACTAAAAATAAAAATGTACAGGGAAGACAAAATGTTGTGTGTAGATGTGGCTGTCGAGAGAAATACCCAACCACCACATTTCTCTAATCACTAGGGAGCCCAGAATTCTTGTGAAACCATGCTTAGACAGAGCTCTAATGTTGAAAACTATATGGAACATATCCTTTTGATCACTGGAACTGTAGGTGAAAGAAATATGGAAGAACATGTTTGTATGTTGTTTAATAGTTAACTTGCGCATGGTCACTTCATTGGACCCTATAAATCCTGGTCATAAAAACAGACTCAAATGGTGATAAATATTGTGGCAATATTTTCAGTGCTTTGGTTATTTCCCCTGTATTTTATGACATTTGTTTAGTATTGATATATGCTGTGGAACTGCTTTTATTTAGTGTAATTTATGTATCACGTATTCCATGTTATTATCCAAAGACCTTCTGTACTTCTTTTTCATTGAAGTTAGACGTTATAAATACTGTTGTAACTTACAACACCAAGAGTGGTGACACTAAGCAAAATAGACTGGGAAATATTACTTTCCAATTTTGAAACTTAAATGTGACGATATTGTGTAAAAGATCCTTCTGTCTGTGTTTTTCATTCTGCAGTTTGTACCATGACGGCAAAATAAATGATAATCAGACCAAGTAAGGCACATGGACACAGCAAGTTCCCAAGAGTGAAGTCTTTTATGTTCAACATATACTGTGAGCACTCTAAACACCAGAGTTAAACACTGGAGATATTATTAGCCACCAAAGCACGACAGAAAACAATGGCCCAGTTGCTCCAGTTTCTAATATCGTGAACAATCCCAGATCTGATGCGAAAGAGAGGGGTAAGGGAAAAGTTCGGTGCGGCCTGTCTGTACAGCAGGGAGCGACAGCAAAACAGTATAGATTACAAAACTCATAAGCCACACCAAGGCTGCTATTGGCCAATAATCAGTGGTGAAACCCTCCAAACATCCTCTACGCATACCCTGCGGTTAATAGAATCCAACAACTCACAGATAAGAAGGGAGACACTACATCACTGTATCAAAATGTAATTGTGTCAAGCACATTCACTGGCACCAAACAAGCTACAGGGAAAGGAATTCTTACCCGGGGGCGAAATCAATTAAAAAGTTGCTTGTATAGTGTTTGTCCATGAACAGTTCAGACTTTCTGCTTAAAGAGCATGTTCCACCAAAGCCTTAAGCAAACTTTTTAATCATACAGGTGCTTCCCCCTGGTCCCCCCAGCCCCAACCGGCATAAATTTAATCTTGTACAAAAAGACATGAACCCGAACCCCCGACAGACACTTTACCGCTCCCCTCGTTATCCCTCTGTCCGGCGGCTCGGACCGGCCCTAAGCTGCCTATTACCGAGACACTGAGCAAGCAGAGGGGCGGGGACCGGTCAGGCCAACGCTTCTGTGGATTGGCTGATGCGCCAATCACGGCGCGGCTGCGGACAGCGTCCTTCAAGCGGATGAACAGGGGAGGTAAGAAGGTAAGTGTAGGTTTGTGGAGACCTTGCTTAAAATAAAACAATGGATGCGGTTGGGGCTGGGGGGACCAGTGGGAACCCTATACTAAAGGGTTTAAATGCTAGGGGGAGGGAAGTCGGTGCAGGGTGAGGGGGAGAAGGGGTTGCAGTACGCATGCACAATCTGACGCTGAGGCCAGGTGAGTAAAAGGCAGAGGTCCTATAGTGAGACTCTGCTAACAGCCATGCCTGGTTGGGACAGTTTTTGGGACTTTGGGGGGGTGACTGACAGGATACACCCTATGGAGCTGGAGATGTTAGGTCAGGAGTAAACTTACACTACATGGAGTGGGTGCCAGTAGGTGGTGGGATTATAGTTTTTGGGGGTGTGGGACATGCCCTTTAAGGGTTCCCGTGGATCTCAAACATCTTGAAAAAAATCAAGTGTAGGGTTCATAAGGTCAATGTGTTTTAGATCTGACAAAAACTCCTGTGTGGTGAATGTGCGAAGGTTAATAAGGTAATCGTAATCAAATTAGTTTCTCTGTTTGAGTTGTTTTATGTAAAGTAAACCTCCATTATTCATGTTAACTATCGTGTTGGCGTGTTGCAATAAGATAAGTGGGTTTTTTTGTGTTGTGCCGTTTAGAGAGAAATGCACTCTCCAGACGTATCGCCATCACTGTTCTACAGACTCACCCCTGGTATTTAGTAGATCATATTAATCCAGTGGTGCTGCTAACATAGGCTCCTGTGTCGTTGTAAAATCTGGTGGCTGCCCCTAAATCGACTATGCGAGTCAACCACATATTATCAAGCCCATCGCTGTACATCCATGTAACGTGCTGGCCAAGGAGAAGGGGTAGGTCCAGACTTGGGAGAAAAGCATCTCTTGGGCTGCCTGAACTCAAAGGGTAGCCCTGGGAAGTTGCGGACCGGAATGACTGACAGTTTCAGAGCAGGAAGTGCAGGGGACCTGGTGATGCTGCTGCCATATCACACACAAAAATGTAAATATCTTCAAAACTATGTAAAATAAACAATGGAAATAAATTGCAAAAATTCTCAGGGGAGCAATTCCTATCAATTTACTTAAAGTCATTTTTGGACCACAGTTCCCCTTTAACCATTAAGTGCAGATTGTCATGCAACATAAACGTATATTTTGTCTCTCTTTTGTTATAAATGTATTTTAGAAGTCAACCAAAACGGGTCTTCAATACTGTTAAGGTAGCAAATGATACCCGTGGAAGATCTTCATATCCACATCCTTTGCCAATACCTGGTTCAAACCGCTCTGGTGTGGTAATGACGGCTGTGCCTTTTGATTCCAGTTTGGCTGTTGGGCAGAAGATCAATACCTCTTTGCTACTGGAAGATACTGAAAAGCTCAAACCCACTAAGTAGGTATCATTTAAATGTTAAAAATGTCATTTTCAGTGAGACGTATGTTGTACTATGTTATAACTATTTCATCACTTTCCTGAAACTCAGTTTTTATTGCCAGTAGATTTTCTTGGTGTCTGTGCAGCATAGGCAGAAATGTGTATACTTTAACTGATAACATAGCATTTTTTAAAAATTAGTATTTCTAAAATAAAGATTGCTTTTGAATTTAGTTGCGTTGCAACGTATATATGAAATATATAAGTATACAGTAGTACATGTCTTCAAATTTTTGTAAATTATAAAAGGGAGGAAATATTCATGCCTAGTATGTCTTACACACATAAGATAAAACTTGTTTGGGGCAATCATCAGACAATTGCTCCAATTTATTTCTAGGAGTGTGTCTGTGTAAGTAATTAATCTCTGGTGTTTTTTTTTTTTTTACTACTTGAATAAGGTAGTAGGAATTGTTGAACTCAAAGCACTGGGTTACTAAAATAAATATGTGTTTAAACTGCACTGTTACCTGTAGCGTGGGGGCTGGTAAGAGACAAAATAAATGCATTTTTTTCCTTTTCTCTTGATTGGATGGGTGTAGCTAATTTGTTTAAATTGGCTAAGGGCGTTGGCTCTTTGGTTTTGAACTCATATAAGTCAGTTCATTTGAGCATTTAGCTCAAGCGATTTTCTTTCAAAGGGATTTTCGTTTTCAAGGGGTTTGTCTGTATTTAAGGAGGGTGCGGTAAGAAACAAAGTGTTTAGAACAAGAAAGGGTTTAAGAACAACTCTGCTGTTTCTCTGGTGTGTATAGCTGATTCTTGTGTGTATTGCTGTGCTGTGTATTGCTGTTAGTATGGACAGTTTTGTTGGGGCCACACAATGTGCATCCTGCCGCATGTATGGGATCTTGGAGCGAGCAGTGGGGTTGCCCTTTGGAATCTGAGGTCCAGAATCTAAAGGAAAACATGCAGCATTGCAGGGCTTGGCAAACCTGGGGGAAATGCAGGTTACGCAGGGCCCCAGTAAACTGGAGGGTGGAAATGGGGCAGATAAGGTGGTAAGGAAGATAGATTTTGTAAGGGTCACCAGGGGAGTGGGGACGGAAGGATAGGGCGCTTCTTTTCAGCTGGTTGATCCCAACAGATTGCCATTTTAGGCGAAGATGGGGGACGATGGCTCGGAAGCAGCATGTATGGAACGGGCCTTCCCTGGCACCCAGGGAACGGCCATCTCCAATACAAGGGAGGGAGAACTGGGGGCTAGGAAGGATAGGCAGGATCCGGGGCTAATAACACAACGGGGGAGCATAGAGGATAAGGAGGCTGTACGACCATGTATGGAAGTAAATCAATTCATAACTAAAATGTATGTTTACAAATGCAATAAGTTGGCTGGAAAAACCGGGGAACTTGAAATAATAGCTTTAAAGGAAAGGTTGATGTGATTGTATAGCAGAATCATAGCTAAATGATTCACACGACTGGACAGTAAATATTGAAGGATACTCCTATTTAGACATGACAGAGTTAATAAGAAAGGAGGAGGAGTATGTATGTATGTTAAACAGGAATTGAAGCCAAATTTAAAAGATGGAATAGATGGGGGAGTAAAGTACGGCAGAAACAATATGGGTGGAACTGTGTACAGGAAGCAAGAAGGGGGTAAATTAATTGTTGGAGTATGTTATAAACCGCAAATGCCAGGGAGGAGGTGGAAATGAATCTCCATAGAGTTGGCGAAGGCTGCTGGTATGGGGCATGTTTTGGTTATGGGGGATTTTAACTACCTGACATAGATTGGAGTAAGGGAACTGCCAGCAATAAAAGGTATAAAGTTCTTAAATTCCTATATGAGCATTTTCTTTCACAGATGGTAGAAGTTCCAACTAGACAGAATGGTTGTTGGATCTGGTGATATCTAATAACCCTGAGCTCATTTTGGAGATGAAGGTAATGAGAAGCTTAGGGAATAGTGACCATGATATAGTGTCATATAATATAGGTTGCAAAAAAGTGCACTGGGTTAACAAAAACTTTAAACTTTAGGAAAGCTAATTTTATGCTGTTAATGGAATCACTACTGCTCATAGACTGGGGGGAATTGTTTCTAGGTAAAGATACAGAGCAGATGTGAACCACTTTTAAAGGGATATTAAACTATTACATCTGTTGTATTCAATTAGATCAACAGGACTTGAAGTTTAGTTCATGAAGACTTTTCGCTATTCATCCCACTGGCTTTCTCAATTCAGAATGATTGTACAAGAATCTGTGGCAATTATGTACCTGGAAAATCCCAATTGCATATCACAGCCAAGTGTTAAGGGCGTGATTGGATAGTGGCTAAGAAGTGTTATAGGAACGCCCGGAGTAAGGTGTCAAAACAGCATTGTACATGGCAGACAGTTGGTGTGAACCCCCCACCTCTATTTAGGCTTGGTTTCTTTACTTTCACATAAATGGCCTCTAACATCTCTTTGAACCAGTCACATTCCTTTGCCAATATGTTAACATTACAATCTTCAAAGGTATGTCCTTTATCCTAGCAGGTACACGGCGAGGCCTGACCCGAGGGATTGGTCTCGTTGGCTGGGCCATACGTTGATCAGTTGCTGTTTGGTCTCCCCACATACAAATCCGAGCATTCTTCACTGCACTGCACTGCTTATATGATGTCGCTTTTCTTGTGTTTCGGTATTGGGTTCTTCGGATTTACCAATGCTGCCTCAGTGTGTTGTTCGGTTTAAAGCAGACGGGATACGTGTTTTTGAAAATTCTTCTTAATTTCTCGGAGACCCCTGCTACATATGGGATGACCATGTTCTTTCTCCTGTCTGTTTCCCCTTCCGTTGGTATTCGTGTTCTTTTCTTTCCTTCTACTTCTTTTTACAAAGGCCCAGTCTAGATATCCACAAGTTTTAAGGGCTCCTCTGAGATGTTTCATTTCTAGCCTTCGCCTCTGTGCTAGTGGGGATGTTCTCAGCTCTGTGTTGCAGGGTTCTGATGACACCCAGCTTGTATCAAAGGGTGGTGGGAGTCAAACATCAATAATGATCTGTGTGTGTTGGTTCTGTAAAACTTCCAGTTACCATTTCCTTAACTTCTACCAAGCAGTCCAAGAAAGCCAGTTTGTTGTTTTTACCTCTTCGCTTGTGAATTTAATGTTTTGGCTACCGCATTAATGTGTCTGTGAAAGCTTGTACTTCCTTCTGGTGGATTTTAACCCAGGTGTCATCCATATATCGAACCAGTGGCTGGTGCATGCCCTTAAAGGTATTAAGCACCAGTTTTTCTACCTCCTCCATGTAAAGGTTGGCTACAATGGGTGAAACTGGAGACCCATAGCACATCCGTGTTTTGCTTATAGAACTTATCCTGTATTTGATGTTTAAAGCAGACAGGGATACGTGTTTTTGAAAATTTTCTTCATTTTCGGAGACCCTGCTACATAGGGATGACCATGTTCTTTCTCTGACACCCAGTTGTGATAAAGGGTGGGTGGGAGTCAAACATCAAATAATGATCTGTGTGGTTGGTTCTGTAAACCTCTACTTCAGTTTACCATTCTCCCTGACTTCTACCAAGCACGTCCAAGAAAGCCAGTTTGTTGTTTTGTACCTCTTCCCTTGTAAATTTGATGTTTGGTCTACCGCATTGATGTGTTCTGTGAAAGCTTGTATTCCTTCTGGCGGATTTTAACCCAGGAGTCATCCACATATCTGAACCAGTGAGGGTGTGCTATCCCCTTAAAGGTTTTAAGCGCCTGTTTTCTACCTCCTCCATGTAAAGGTTGGCCACAATAGGTGAAACTGGAGATTTATAGCTCATCCATGTTTTTGCTTATAGAACTTATCCTCTATTTGAAATAGGTGATATTCAGGCACAAGTCCAGTAAGGAACACACCTGTTCTAGGTTGAGATCAGTTCTGCTGGTAAGAGTGCAGTCTTGGCCTAGCCGTTTTGGGGTTCGACACCAACTGTCTGCCATGTACAATGCTGTTTTGACACCTTACTCTGGGCGTTCCTATAACACCTCTTAGCCACTATCCAATCATGCCCTTAACACTTTCTAAGTCTAAGTCCCCTTCTAAGTCATTTATAAACAGATTAAACAGAAGCGGGGGACTGTTGGCCTTGAAGAAAACATTTGTTCATGGATAGAGAACTGGTTATTGGATCGCAAACAGAGAGTGGTGGTTAATGGAGCTACATCTATGTGGGTAAAGTTCTAAGCGGGTGCCTCCGGGTTCTGTCTGGGGCCGCTTCTGTTTAATCTGTTTATAAATACTTAGAAGGGGGCATTGAGAGAAGGTCTCAGTGTTTGCTGATGACACTAAACTATGAGAGTTTGGAAACTTCAAATGATGTGCAAGTGCTGCAAGCAGACCTAGATAGATTATCAAAATGGGCAGCAGAATGGCAGATGAGAAGGCCTCATTTGGAATATGCGGTGCAGTTTTGGAATCCCATATACAAAAGGGACATCTTCGATATTGAAGCAGTTCAGAGAAGGGCAATTAAATTAATAAGGGGAATGGAGGGGCTTGAATATGCAGGCAGATTACACAAGTTAGGGCTGTTTATATTGGAGAAGCGACGTTTGCGTGGGGACATGATAACCTTATACAAATATATTAATGGGCCATACAATGAACTCTCTGGTGCATTGTTCATTAATAGGTCATATCAGAGGACTCGTGGACATCCTAAGGTTGGAGAACGAAGTTTATCTTCAGGTTAGGAAAGGTTCTTTACGTGAGAACGGTGAAACTGTCTTCCAGCAGAAGTGGGAATGGCAGGTTCATTGAATAGCTTTAAAAAACGCCTGGAAAGTTTCTAAAACAAAAAATATTGAGAATTACTGGTATTAATGCATATAGATCTAGTTGATCCAGGGATACTTTCCAATTGCCGTTTGGAGTCAGGAAGGAATTTTCCCCCTTTTTAGCGGGTTTTTTTTTTTTGCCTTCCTCTGGATCAACTGTTAGGTAGGGTTAAAAAAAAAAGAGGGTGAATAGGTTGGACTTGATGGACGTATTCTTATTCAACCTTAATTACTATGTTACTATGTAAACAGGATTTATCCATCAATACCGCTTGAGACAGGAGGCTTGGCAGTAGTCAAGCAGCCTGTAGTGTACTATGGGGTAGGGTGGAGCAATCGGGAGTTGTCTTGCAGCACTAGAGAATAATGCCTGTTGCTCCCCAACATCATTTAGCGATCTGGCAGGATGAATCTCTAAACCATGTTGGCAGATGCCTCCGCACACTAGATCATAGGTGCCTATGGTGCCGCTAGTGTGGACCCCAGCGTGGAGGCAGGTTGTGCATCTCTGAACTAGATTGTTGACCAAAACAGTTATTTTCAAAACTACATTGGATCTAAACTGGATCCTGGGCATGCTTCAATAGTATTGCAATGTTCTGCCGGCAGTTTTCATTACATCTGATTGCCTGACAAAACAACGTGGTCTTGATTATCTAACCGAGTAGTTTTGAAATGTATTTTAAAAAAAGCTCCTGCTGCTGTGTTTCCGACATCACAATATTGAGGAGCCACCAGTTTATACACACTATTGTTACTTTCCATCTCTTGGGTTTCATAATGTTGCAGTTTAGTACAATAAAAACATGTTATTGGAACCTTAGGAGTCCTGGGGTGGGTTTCCCTCTGCTAGCCCTATGAACCTAACCCTTTTCTATAACTGACCATTGCATTGCATTCTTCTGACCATTGAAATGAAAAATGTCACTAGTGTAAATTGTTTATTTTCTAGTCATTCAACACCTGCTGAGCGCCAGGGAGACTGTTTGGAAGTGTCCCTACACAGGTTTCACTTACGGAGGCAAAACAATGTGAGTGAGAAGCAATTTTTTAAGGATGAATGTGAAAAGAATCTTAAACTGTTAGAGGATGAAGGGGAAATCACAAGTGAGTGCAACACCTCTATTGACAGTGTCATTTCCCTGGCAACACAGCATTCAGAGTTGACAGATTGCTCGGCTACATCTAGTTCCATGCGCAGCCACCTTCCTGAAAAACTGCAGATTGTCAAGCCTTTGGAAGGTAAATGTTAATACATTTTTCTGGTAACTGTATTGTAGCAATTTACCTGATATACAGTATTCTTCAAAATACACATTTTATTGTATTGTCATTTTACAGGTTCCCAGACTCTATTTCAGTGGCAACAATTGGCTCAGCCAAACCTTGGTACACTTTTGGATCCCCGGCCTGGAGTAGTGACAAAAGGCTTCAAACCACTCCCTGAGGATGCAGAGTACCACCTCTGTGATCTGGAAGAAGATGAGAAGGAGGGAGATGAGGAGGAAGGCATAACATTTCAAGTCCAGAAAAAAGATGACGAAGTGCCAAACACAACCAAAAGTATTTTCTTGCCACCCATTGCTGTATCATCTACTTCCTCTTCTGGTAATAAACCAACGCAACAAATGTATCTCTTTAGTAAAATATATTTGCTGTAGTGTTACATAGTATCTTCTATGGTTAGGGAAGTGTGTGTGTGTGTTAATGCTCCTTTTCATAGCAGATTTAATGCTAATTCTAAAATGAAATATTTCTCTGTAAGTAACCATTGTTTATTTTTTTTCTCTAGCTTTAAACCCTGGTAAGTGCCAGGGGTGCACAAACTCCACTTTCACATTTACTACCTGCCGCATCCTCCATCCATCTGACATCACTCAGGTTACCCCTAGGTGAGGATTCTACTTTCCCTACCATAGTCAATTTTTATTATTGTTGTTTTGTAAAGAAAAGTAAAAACAAAGTAAAGAAAGTAAAGAAAAGTAAAAGCATAAATAGAATAGATTCTATAACTGTTGACTGTCAGAAAGCAGATTTTCACTCTCCTGAATTCAGCAGCATTGCAGAGAAATAATCTGTTATTCTGAAGGTTTCTGACATTTTCTGACAAACTCACTTTTATGGTATGTTTAGGTACAGGACTCGTAAAACCAGGAACTTGAATCGTCTTTTGTTTTTTTTATGTTTATTGAGAATCGTGAGAGAAAAACAGCTTGTTTATTAACACAATATGTGGTGCATGAAAAACAAGTATTACAGGGTAAAATTTTTATGTTGATATGAGGAAGCGGGGTGGTTAGTGGAAAAAGGTGGGGGGAAGAGAGAAGATAACCTTTCTAAGTGTGCTGCCTTTCTTTATGCTTGTGATGGTTCTCATTAATTCAGGTCATGGTATATCTGTTGTATTCAATTAGATCAACTGGACTTGAAGTTTAGTTCTTGAAGACGTTTCGCTAGTCACCCAAGTCCAGTTGATCTAATTGAATACAACTTATATGCCTTTCTTTATATTAGCTCTGGTGAGATAGTGGACTAATTGCTCTGCTTTTATAAAGACATGAGGTTGCAGGTTCAATTCCCCAGACTTGTAATGTAATGTAAGGAAAAAACATCTGGAACTGGCTAGAAAACTGAGCTATAATAGTCCTTGTGAAAGTAGGCTTAATGGGCATGTGCACCCCCAAAACTAAAATTTGTCCCACTGTGTAGTTTAAAAAATCCGTATCTTAAATCCCTGCTTCTTATGGTTTTCCTGTAGTGCTTGTCCAAATTCCAGGAAACGGAAGAGTAGGAGCTGTCTTCCTGTTAAAAAGGTTTCTGCCTTCTCCTTCTCCACTGAGAGGAAAGTGTCATGTGCAGGGGAACCCTTTACCCCCCTCCCTCCCACCCTTCTATTGTTGTTCTTCACCTAGTATAAAATACTTTGGATATATTGTACCACGCTGCCCACCCCCAACTGCCGAGTTTAATCTCTAATAAAAGCTTCTGAATCATACTTACAGCCCTTCGCTCCCGCGGCTGTCTTCACAGTCGGCAGCTGCCGGTCTGGCCCCTCTCTGCTGCTTCCGGTTATCAGAGAGCCAGAGAAGACAACTGTGGGATTGAAGGGCTGTATGTGTGATTCAGAAGCGTTTATTAGAGATCTAACTCGTCGGTTGGGGATGGGCAAGGGAGAGGTACAATTTATGAAAAGTTTTAATTTAGGGGGGAGATGCCCTTTAATTTTATTTTTTACTGAGAGTTTAATATTCTGTTTCTTACATCCATGCTGGCTAAGAAGTAAACTGCAAATATTACTTTGGTTTTTGGATGAAAAACAAAGGAATATATAATGTTGGAATATGTTTGCAAAAACACTACACTGAAATTCCTGTTCTTTGTTGGAGAGAGGCAGGATCTCTGAGCTGTAATATGATTGGCTGTCAAGGGGGCAAGGCTGCAGCTTCTTTATTTTGATCTGCTGTTCACTAGAGAGCATGTGAAGTGTACTGCGTACGCTTAGACTTCCACCAAAATAAAGAGGTGTTTTATAGGAGCTGGCCCCTTTTTCCCACAGGTCAAATTTATAAATTATCCAGCAGCCAAGGAAAAGGGAGAGGTGAGACAGCTTGTTGTGTCTTTGTGTTTATTGAAACAATATAATCTGATGACTTTAGTTCCCATTTTATATATTTGTTTTTTTCCTGGCAGCTCCATGTATATTCCATTTTCCTTTGGAAGTAGCAGATGTTCAACAAGCACAGTTATTTCTTCTTCTGCTCCTACTTGCCGGCTGAGTGTTAGCGAAGAAATAAACAAAATAAATGACAGCACAGCCAAGTTCAGCAGTGCCTGTAATTTAACAAAACTTTTACAAGAACAAGGAATATCGGCAAAATTGGACAAATCCCTTGATTCAGACAAGCCACACCTTCTTCGCCCATGTAGCCTGCCTCTACCCTCAACCCCACCTAATTCTCCCTCCTATTCTCCATATCCATCCCCTTTAATATCTGAACCACAGGAAAATCTGCCGGAAAATTTCCTTACAGTTTCCAAACCAGCTGAGAGTTTTCTTCAGGAAATGTATGGTTTAAAATCTTCCAAGAAGCAGCCTGACTTAGGGCAGCTGAAGATGAACCTTGTGGATCGACTTAAAAGGTTGGGGATTGCAAGAGTAGTGAACCAGCCAGCAGCCAATGACAAACAGCCAAATAAACAACCTAGCAACGGCTTGCGAAGGCAAGAGTCTGCCATCTTTGTTGGAACTAGCAGCAGTTTGTTAGATGGAATAAGAAGGAATCAGAGCCTGCCAACTCTTATAGGTGGCCTTGTACCTCCAGTTTGCACATCTTCTCCAAAAATGGGGAGCTTAAAAGAAGACTAAGCATGTTTATTTTAGTTTCATTTATAAGAATAAATTTAAAGAATGTGATGCAAAAATATTTTGATGGTTTCAGCATGTATAATAGAAGGAGAGGTGTTTAGTAAAAGATAACATAGGGAAAATTATGGACAATGCATTGTGAACAGACGAAGGAAAAAGGAAGTGGTAAAATGAAGGGACTATGACAGGTACAGTAGTAAGAATTGTTTTGCATTACAAATACTGCTAATCATGCATGGCAGGGTTCTGGAACAAACAGAAACAAAAAGCTAAAAGGACCTTTACCAAGGAAATCCTGATTTTTAGTTATTTGTCTTCCATCTCCACACCAAAATGTGAGTTGGGTCAGTGCAGTAACAGACCATTTTATTTGTTTAATGAAACCTTTTACTTTTAAAGATCGAGACCCCAATGGACAATGTTAGAAGTGGACTTTAAATGAATCTGTTACATACAGTGTTATTTATTTAATAAAACCAAGGGGCATATTTTTTTTCTTTTTGCAAGAAACAGTCCCTTCGGAAAAATGGCAGTGATTTTACTGTTGACAGCTTATTTAAGTAAGGTTGGGAGATTATATACCAGCATTAGCTAAGGGGGAAACTATGAAGGAGAACAAGCTTTACATTTTTTATAAGCTATCCTGGATATATATAAATATATAATGTAATGTATGGCAGTGCGGGAAACACTTTGTCATTTTAATAGAGTAAACCAATCTGATATTTGGGCATAGACTGTAAGTTGACATTTTTACCTTTTGGATGCCTAACTGGTCTTTATATTTTTGAGACCTTTTTTGCCTTTTTGCTAGTAAAACAGTAAAAACAGTAAAGTAAAGTAAAAAGATAATCTTTGCAAATATTTGTTAGAAAATTAGAAATGTTTCAATATTAAAGGAAAAGAGCACAAACGGACCTTGGTAATTAGTAAATAGATACTGACTCAGATTCATTAGTCTATAATTGGGAGACTATTTCTGGCTTGATAAACACTGGGGGAAGATTTCTTATTCATGTTGTCTCAATGTTGTTACATAGCCATAATCTTACCTTTAGCAAGATTTGGTGTAAATATTAACCAGCTAGTTGGCATTCTTCAGCTGTCTGTTCATTATCTGATAAGCTTTGCTTTAGTGCTTGTTTCCTAGCAAAGAGACTGCAATATTTCTTGTGAACTACCAAACAAAGTGAAGTAAATGCTCAAAATTGAATTGCATGCAATCCATATTTATATTTGTCTGTCACTGTGCCTAGATATTCAATAGCTCTACCTTGTTTATCTGGATAAAGTTTATCAACAGTAGGTAATGGGTTAGTGAAATAAAGATAAAGCTAACGTTTTTCTAACTTGTAAACATTGCTAGCGTGCTAATCAGGCTTCCTACATTGCTGAAACCCATTCTGGCTGAACATATAATGCACATTGGTGGGCAAAGTGGTCTTTTTTCTGTTTTTAGTGTAGGGGTCTAGGATAAATACTATCTGGGGCTCTTTCTAGATCACAAAAATTTCTCTCAGACATATTAATAAATTCATACAGCCAAATACGGTATTGGATGTCATTTGCTAAGCTTTTATATGGCACCAAAGTGATCTGGCTGTTCAGATGCCTGTCTCCAAATTTATTGCCAAAGACCAAGTAGTTAAAATAGTTGCCATGGGATCAGGCTGAATTGCTCCTATTTGAGCACCATAAAGCCTGGTACATACAGGTCAATTTCAAACCAATCTTTCAGTACTCTGACTAACTGGAAAAATAGGAAAAAATTTGTGCAGACGAAATGTAAGTAGGATGATTGGCCAAAATTAACAGACAGGCCAATCAAATTTTAGTCTGATTTGGAAAACATTCAACTGGGGTGTTTTCATTTTGAAAATTTCCATTGATATTTCACCCCAATTGACACCATCTGGTCAATCGGCCTAAATATACTGGGCCTATATGTGCCAGGCCTAAGAGACTGATGTTTCAGGTTCTGTTGCTCTATAGGTTCCATCTCCTGCAGTGAATATACTGATGAGAGTTGAATATGTACAATAGTAGATGGACCTGTAGCTAAAATGTATCTAGTTTTATCTGCACTAAAAATAAAATATACAGGGACAATGTTGTGTAGATGTGGCTGTGAGAGAAATACCCAATCCAACACTTTCTCTAGACTATGGAGCAGAATTCTTGTAAACCATGCTTAGACAGAGCTCTATTTAAAATATCTATGGAACTATCCTTTATCCATGGAACTGTATGGGAAAGAAATATTGAAGAACAGTTTGTATGTTTTTTTATTAACTTGCCCATGTCATTTCTTTACCCTATAATCCTTTTCTATAAAACATCAAATGGTTAAATATTGCCAATATTTTATGCTTTGGTTATTTCCCCTGTATGTTTTTACTGACAACTTTTTTTATTTATGTGATTTATATATATTGCCTGTATTCTAGCCCATAGTGTTTTTATGTATCCAATAAAGACCTTTGTACTTTTTCATTGAATTAACTTTATTATGTTGTAACCTTTACAACACCAAGAAGGTGACTAAAAGCAAAATAACTGGGAAATATTACTTTCCATTTTGAAAACTTAAATGTGAAGATATTTGAGATCCTTCTGTCTGTGTTTTTCATTCTGCAATTGTACCATGCTGCAAAATAATGTATCAGACAAGTAAGTCACTGGACCCAGCAAGTACCGTAGCTGAAGTCTTTATGTTCAACTTACTGTGAGCACTCATCCACACCAGAGTTCACTGGAGTTTATTACCAAAAAGACAGAAAGACATGGCCCAGTTTGCTCCATTTTCTGCAATCCAGATTCTTGAAAAAGTGTAGAGCGACTGTCTGTAGCGAGAGAGACCAAAACAAGTATAGATTCACTCTAGCACACCAAGGCTGGCGATTGGCAATAATCAGTGGTGAAACCCTCCAAACATCCTCTACCCTGCGGTTAATAGAATCCAACATCCAGTAAGAGGAGAACACTACATCACTGTATCAAAATGTATTGTGCAAGCAACATTCCACTGGCACCAAACAAGCTAAGGGAAAGGGGAATTCTTACCCAAAATAAAAGTAAATTAATTTTATGTTTGTCTGAACAGTTCAGCTCTGCAAAGAGCATGTCCACCCTTAAATCAAACTTTTAATATAGGCTTCCCCCTGGTCCCCCAGCCCCAACCGCATAATTTATATTTTAAGAAAGCCCCCCAAACTCTTACCTCCCCTCTTCTCTGCCGCGCTCCGGCCTCTGCTGCGAGAAATGCAAGCAGAGGGGCGGGACCGGCAGCCCGTCGTGATTGGTGAGCTGCAGCCAAACAGGACGCGGCTGCCGGCAGCTCACTTCAGGGAGGAAAGAGGGGAGGTAAGTAAGAGTTGGGGAGCTTTCTTAAAATAAAAATGATGCGGTTGGGGCTGGGGGACCAGTGGGAAGCTATAAAAGGGTTAAATGCTAGGGGAGGGAATCGGGAGAGGGAGGGGGAGAAGGGCTGCAGTAAGCATGGCAAAAATCTACCTGAGGCCAGGTAGGAGGCAGAGTCCTATATGGACTCTGCTAGCCTCCTGGTGGGCAGTTTTGGGACTTTGGGGGGGGGGACTACAGGGAACCCTAGGAGTGGGAGTTAGGTAAGGATTAAACTACACTACATGGTGGGGCCAGTAGTTGGGGGGATTATAGTTTGGGGGTGGGACATGCCCTTTAAGTCCCTGGATCTCAAACTTGATAATGTAGGGGTTAATGGTCAATGTTTTAGATCTCAAACTCCTGGGTGGTAATGTAAAGGTATAAAGTAATCGATAATCAATTGTTTCTCTGTTTGAGTTGTTTTATAAAGTAAAACCTCAGTATTCATGTAAACTATCGTGTTGGCGTTTTGCAATAAGATAGTGGGTTTTTGGTTGCAGTTTAGGCACTCTAAAAGGTTCGCCATCACTGCTTACATACTCACCCGGGTATTTAGTAGATCGATTACCAGAAGTTGTGTGCTCCCTGGGCTTGTTCTGGGCTGCCCCTATCACTAGGCAGAAAATAATAAGGCCCAATCGCTGTCATCCAGTAACTGCTGGCCAAGGAGAAGGGGTGGTCCAGACTGGGAGAAATCTCTTGAGTGCTGAACTCCAAATGGTAGACCCTGTTTTCACCTTTGGTAAAAACACACATTCGTTCCCTAACCTAAATTCTACTCGTCCAAGAAAAAGGAGAAATTTCTTATTCCACTAACAATGGGGCCCATACATGAACAAAAAAATGTCGTCACAAAAAAATGTTTCCGTTGGGCCAATTAAAAAAAGGAAAAAGTACGACTATCGTACAAACAAAGATATCGAGATCGTTCAAGAGGGATTTGTTTGTGTATGGGCCCCATTAGTCAGCCCATTCAGCAATATTCCTGCACATAAATAAATGTTTAGAAGTACTTGCTATGTATGTCTTGTGTCCATTATGGCCTTGCACTTTGACTATGCCCCTGGGGTTGGGGCATAGTGTTGGGATACATTGAGTTAATTAAATGTGGCAATAATATTCTTCTTTAATACAATATAAAATAGCACTACCTCAATGATAATATTCTGTGAAAATTACCAGTTCAAAAAGAAATGAGGACAATAGTTTTACCAGAGCAAGTATATATACTTAACCGATGGAAACAAACTGTGGGGGTCAGCAGTGAAATTAATATTTACCTTCTGTTAACTGTCCCAGAGAACTTTCCTATTTTAAGGGACCTGTACACCCTTTTTCACTCACCTTATGTCTTTCTACAACCTTAAGTGTCCATTTGCCTTGTTCATTTTTTTTCGGTCATTTGTAAATAGTAGATTTAATCACTTTTTCCAGTCTAACTTTCTAATATAGTAAGGAGTCTCCTTCCATTGGGTTTCATTCTAGCTAAAGGTGGCCATACACATGCAAACCCTATCACATTGTGCCAAAAGATCACATTGGTATCTGTTGGCACACAGTCGGTGGGAACCGACAACTGAAACCGACCATTCCCCATATGCGGTATGGGGGTTGGTGGGCCATACACAGAACAATGGATCGTCTCCCTTTACCTAAAGTAATGGAGCCCATACCGACCAACGGATATTTTCCATCTTTCCCAACCCACCGTAATGCTGAGTACCGACTGTGGGGGATTTACCATTATGGTTCATGTGTATGGTCACCTTAAGTCTGGGTCAGAGGTTAAAGGGCATCTATAGTGGGAAAATGAACTTTTTTTCTTTCTTTCCATGTGTTCTATAATCCCCACAACCCCCAGAGTGTCTTCACTTTTTTCAGATTCCCTCTCTGTCTGAGATACACCAGTTGAAGAATACGTGATTACATTCCTCTATCCTACTTGGACTGTCAATCAAATCCCTGTGACGTGATCCCCCCTCCCTGCTCTGTAATAAACATAGAGATAACAGCATTAGCCGGGGGAGAGAGGTAGTTTCATGGTAGATATAAGGCTGCATTTGACCCCCTTCTTGATAGACTTCACTGATTGATGATGGGTCACAAAGAGATCGTAAACTGTACTCAGTCAAAGACGGGATTAGCGAACAGCTCAGTTCAGTAACATACGCATCCTTTGATTCCGCTCTGGAATTACTAAGGCAATGTGGTAAGGGGGCCCTAATGGCAAAATCAGATGTCGCGGGCAGCCTTTAGACTGCTGCCTATTTACCAGACTGCAACTGGATCCTGTTTCCACTTCGACGGACAGTATTATTACGACAAATGTTTACCCATGGGGTGTTCATTGTCTTGCTCCTATTTTGAGCTGTTCGCAAACTTTTTGGACTGGGCGGTGTGTATGAAACTGGGACCCCATAAAATAGACGGCCCATTTTTCATACACAAAGACGTCATTTGTCTCTAAATACCAACTGGGAAGGGTATTGAGCCTATGTCTAAAGTCCTTTGGCATCCCAGAAGGGGACTTAGGTCTCACTCCTTAGAATAGGAGCTGCAACACATGCATCCATATAAGGTCTACACCACACCAGCATAAAACGCATAGGTCGTGGCGATCTGATAGATTTAAGTGTACATTCGCCCGGAGCTAGTTCTTAACGATAACTATTCTTACAGGTCAATTGTTCAATATATGGATCGTGGGCACTCTTTTGTCTACTGGGCTAACCGAAGGTCGGAGAAAATGGTTTACGGATGTAACCTAAACCTTGACAAACAAAAATATGTAATAATTGGATGGGCTTAAGGGGCATGAATTGGGACGCTTAATACCAGCTATCAAGGTTATCGGCCAGATGGGGGGTTCCTGATGTCATTGTGGTACACCTGGGCGGAAATGAAATTGGCAACCAGACAATGATATCCTTAATTAAACAAATGACTAGGGGCCCTTTATAAAAGATCGGTATCGTTATCGTTAAATACCGATCGTTATCGTAAAATAACGACCGGGTTTTTACCGATAACGACCGGTATTTACCGATACGGTAAATAACGGTCGTTATCGGTAGTTATTACCGATAAAGTCCGGTATTTAACGATATCGGTAAATACGGTTGTTATCGGTAAAAAACGGTCGTTATCGGTAAAAACCCGGTCGTTATTTTACGATAACGATCGGTATTTTACGATAACGATACCGATCTTTATAAATAGGGCCCAAGGGATATTGCTTATATCAGAATGATATTTCCAAAAGTGGTGCTAGTGTGGTCAGAAATTATCCCCCGACTGCTGTGGTTTTCAGAAGCCAAAAAGGCATAGAAAAGAGTAGACGCAAAATCAATTTTTCAATCAGTAAGTTTACAAAATCATTACATTTCTGCACTTACAGACACAGAGAACTAGAGGGTGGAGAGTTAGGCCTTTACAGAGAGGACGGGATACACCTGTCAAATCGGTCTTGATATTTTCAACTCAGGCTTGCAATCCGCCATTGAAAAAGCCCTGGCATGGAAGGGCCAAACGTAATTAAGGCTTAAATAAGTTTGATGTGGCTGATTGGAATCGCAAGGCTGAGATAAAAAGGCCAGGATGATTTAATTTGCGGGCTGCCCGCTGGGAGATCAACAGGGGCAGGCCTTAAATAAAATAAAAGAGGAATCTTGATTTAAAAAGTTAGCAAAGTTTGGAATATTCAATTAATTAAAGAGCCGTCGCTGGGAGATTGACAGAGGGGGCTCCAAATAAAACGGGATAATAAGTTAAGGAATGGTATGTAAGTTAAGGCTGCCCGTGGGGAAATTTAACAGGGGTAGGCTCCAAAGGGACTTATTCAAAGTTCAAGTGTTTTGTAAAAAAAATAATAATCAATAAAATGTTGCGGCCTTTTCTCCCACCTTCTGTCATTCATTTTAAATAAGTGTTGGGTTTTCTAAAAAGGGACTCAATCCCTAGACCATGTAAGTATGCATAAGGATCCATTGTGTTTTAAAGGTTTCATTTACTTTCAGGTAGGAACACTATTGAGAAATGCACTGCACAGAGCTGTGCTAAGATCAGGTTTACCAACAAGATAAATATTCCACCTGAAAGAATGCCATATAGTTTCTTCAGATTGGCTTTGATTAGAACAATTCAACACATACAGCAAGTTAAAATTATGAAGTTTATGAAATAAAAGGACTCTATGTAAAACAGCACTTATCCTTCCGTACAGCCAAGGCTCAATTCCTAGCCTCGGCACGGAAGCGAGACAGGTGGAATCAGCAAATTTGGTAGAGGGTAGGATACTGGATCTTAAGATGCTGGTCCTAGGAGTCAGAAGGCACTATTTCTCACTACTACTCATAACACAGGAATTCCATGGCACTCAGTAGCTCTCCACACTTGCCGTTCCTCACAAGCCAGCTCTCTGTTCTCCAACATAGCTTGTATGGGGGAAGAGTGACTCGCCCAAGATATTCGTCTGATCGATGATCGCGCTCTCATAGTCCAGAGCGTTCTCCCTGTGAAGAGCAAATGTAAAATCTGCATGGGACTGTAATTGCCCTTGAACATGACCAACTCACTATACTTTAGTACACGGAGATGACCAAGGGAAATTTTCAGGCATTTCCAAAAGATCCAGGGCCGACGAATAAAGTTTGTTGGCCTCGAGAGTAATCAGAAATGGACTATACACGCTAACAATAAAGGGCCGATACTGTTATTCTTAGTGGGTATACCCACCTTTAGGCATTATTAAAGAATTATTATTTTGGCTTGAAGAGCCAAATTACTGTTCTTTCTATTTTTTTCTTCTTCCATTTTATTCTTACGCTTTTTTGGACTGTATCTCCTCCCACAGTTTTGAGCTAGAAACATGAAGCGTTACGGCATTATCGGCAACTTACAGGACATTTTTCCCAAAGAATATAATGGTAACAATTTCAAATGTGAATATTTCAAAACAGTTGTTTCATGGTCATAAAACACAACTCTGATACCCCAAACCCCCACACAGACACAGGTACACCGACCTACTGACCTACCTTCCATCCCATGGAAGCCACACTTAAAGGGTAACTATATTAAAAAAAACTAATTGTGATCAATCATCAATAAAGTAGTTTTATAGTCATGCATGCAAAAAAAAATTACCCCCCCAACCTCACACAAGGTACACACACGTACTGACCTACCATTCCAGTCCGTTGCAGCCAGGGCATGTCCACCCTTTAAATAAACTTTGATATGTGGTAGGGCTTTCTCCCCCAGCCCCAACCGCATTAATCTTATTTGTAGAAACTCCCCCAATGTTTACTTACCGTCCCTCTATCTTCCACCGACTGCCCGGCCCCCTGCTTGCATGGAGAGATCGGGGAGTTTCTGCAATAGATAATGAGTTGGGGCAGGGGGAGCAAGCCCTGCCATGTATTAAAAGGCTTTAAAGTAGGGGGAGGGAGATTAAAATGGGAGGGAGGGAGAGAGAGAAAGAGGGGGGGGGGAGGCTGCTCAGAGCATGCCACAAACCTCAGAGGCGGGAAACAATTTCCCTCTCTGCTAGGTGGCCAGTTTTCTGGACTTTGGAGGGACATTAAGGATCTGGGATGTAAGGTAAGGATTTTTCTGCACACACAATGGGGCAGTAGTGGGTTAAATTATAATTTTGGGGGTGGACATGCCCTTTAAAGGGTAATAAAGTCAGAAAAAACTAAATTTGATATATCCTCAATAAAGATAGTTTTATGGTTGTAAACACAAAAAAAGACATACCCAAACCTCACATGGATACACACAACTACTGACCTACCTTCCATTCCTAGGCAGCCTTACTTAAAGGGGAACTAAAAAGCTAATTTTGATTATCCTCAATAAAAGATAGTTAATGGTTGTAAACACAAAAAAAGACCCTGGTACACACACCTACTGACCTACCCTTCCATTTTCATGGCAGCCATATTTAAAGAGTAACTATAGTCAAAAAAACTATTTGACTAATCATTAACAAATATGTGTTGTTTTTTTAAACCCAACCGACACAGGTACACAAACCTGTTCTACGTATCCATTACTGTGGCAGCCATACTTAAAGGGTAACTAAAGTAAAAAAAAATTTTTGATCAATAATCAAAAAAGTTGTTTATTTTTAACTTCCAACCGATCCATGTACATACCCCTACTGACCTACCCTTCTATTTTCATGGCAGCATATTTAAAAGGTAACTATAGTCCAAAAAACTATTTTGACTAATCAACAAAGTTTTTTTTTAACCCCCAACCAGACACAGGTACACACACCTACTGACCTACCCCTCCATTACTGTGGCAACCATACTTAAAGGGTAACTAAAGTTAAAAAAAAGACAAATCGTCAAAACAGGTTTTTTTTAAAGCCCAACTGACATATGTACACCTACCTACTGACCTACCCTTCAATTTCTATTGCAGCCATAGGGTAAATATAGTCCAAAATATATTTGATCAATAATCAAAAAAGTTTGCTTTTTTAACTTCCAAACCTGACAAGGTACACCCACAACTGAGCTATCCATTAATTCATGTGGCAACCATATCTAAAGGGTAAAGCTGGCCATACACTAAGCAGACATTAGATAGATTTGAGATATTTATCTTAAAGACCACAATTTACAAGCAACAGTTTTTATTTTGAGATGTTCCTTTCTGACCCATTCAATTTGTGATCTCAAATTGATTGTATGAAAGAACGGGCTAGGCAGTTCTAGATAGATTGGATTTACTTATGAAAGATTGGACATCTGTCTAATGTCTTATGTAGTGTATGGGCACCTTAAGTATAGTAAAAAATACTTTGACCAATCACCAAAAAAGTAATCTTTTAACCCCACACCTGACACGAGTACACACCAACTGAACTATCATGTGACAGCCAAATTTAAAGGGTAAGTACAAAACAATGTCCTCATCATTGGCATTATTGAGTTTTAAAATCTGCAGCGCAAACACATTCCCTTCCAAAATGCAGCCTTTCAAGCCAAATTCAAAGTTTATACTTAAACTTTCCCTTCTAGTTTTATTTCTATTATTATCTGCATTATTATCTACCCTCCCACTATTTAGAGAGGGACCAATACCCATTTAGTTAAATTCAGAACCACAAGATGTCTAATGTTAAACTGTCTACAGAAGTTATGTAATTATTACATATACTGGACAGGGATACTAAAACGCTATTTAATATTGAGAATTACTGGTATTAATACATATAACTGTAGTTCTGGTTGGTACGGGGATACTATATAATATTGAGAATACATGGTATTAATACATATACTGTAGTTCTCATTGGTACAGGGATACTATATAATTGAGAATTACTGGTATTAATAAATATCTGTTACA
This sequence comes from Hymenochirus boettgeri, assembly GCA_019447015.1. Classification (NCBI taxonomy): domain Eukaryota; kingdom Metazoa; phylum Chordata; class Amphibia; order Anura; family Pipidae; genus Hymenochirus; species Hymenochirus boettgeri. The sequence continues at coordinate 98,874,241 of CM033477.1, forward strand.
CTTCCTCTGGATCAACTGTTTAGGTAGGGTTAAAAAGGAGGGTGAAAAGGTTGGACTGGTGGACGCATGTTTTTATTCAACCTCAATTACTATGTACTATGTTTCTATGTTACTAATATTTTGTTTTTCTATTACAAAGTGTCAGCAGTCTGTCCTGGGTGTGGCCAGGAGACAAGTGAATGGAGGGAGACCTTATGTTTCTATGGAGACTGTGTACATTGTTAAGCCAGTTAAGCTCCAGTTCGTTGTGGAATCTAGCCAGACCGAATGTTGAAGTTTATCCATTCTATGGTGTTATGACAGCAAAATGTGGAACTGCTTCAGAGGTTGGTAGATAATTATTTTTTCTGAGAATGTTTTTATTTATACACTAGCAAAAGTGTGCACATTGGTGCACAGTGGGAAATATGTGGGTGTGTGTTTAGCTGTATTTAATTTAATTTTAATCATCTGTATAATGACTTGCAATTATCCCCTTGTTTGTATACTGAGCGGCAGCCAATCACGGACGTGGCTGCTGGGTTTAGTGCGGCGGAGGAAAGAGGGAGGTAAGTAATGTTTTGGGCATTTTCTGATGATACTAATAGAGGGTTGGGGCTGAGGGGACAGGGGGAATATGATATCAAAAAGGGTTTTATGGTAGGGGGAGGGAATCCTAATCGGGAGGGAGAGGAGGGGGAGAAGGGTGCAGTACGCATGCCAAACTTCTCCCGAGGCCAGATAGGGGCAGAGTCCTATATGGACTTGCTATCCTCCTGGTGGGCAGTTTTGGGACTTTGGGGGGGGACCACAGAGAACCATATGGAGCTGGGATGTGAGGTAAGGATTAAACTACACTACACAATGGGGCCAGTAGTGGTGGGGGATTATAGTTTTGGGGGTGGACATGCCCTTTAAACTGATACTAGAAATGGGTTAAAGGACAGTAAAGTGTAGAAAAGACTAGGCTATATCCTGTATAGGAAAGCCCTTTTTAGACTGCAGGATTGGGTGTCAGCTGAGTGAGAGAGCACAGAGCATCAGACAAAGCTGTTTTTTCTCTGGGATTTACCAAGGGAGTGGACATTTACAAATGGCAGTTCTAAATCGCTCTGTACCTCAATTTAATAAGTCAATCAGAAGTTGTCAGACCAGTAAAAAGGTTAATCTGATCTGATTGGCTGCTGCAAATTGACAACATGGGCAAACTCTGCACCTCTTTTCAAATAAGTTTTTACTAAATAGTAGTGCAAAACTTTTACCTTGCCGCATTAAAGTATAATGTATGATCACAGTATTGCTGTGTTTGAGGGGTTTATTCATTCCCACTCACTGGTGTGACATAATAGTCATTCAGAACCTTTTCTTTTCATTATAATTCATTGCACTGTATCGCAGCTCAATAGTGTGAACGGTGCCATTTATTATGTTAGCACCGAGTTTGGTGTGATGTTTCCGCATGAATCGAAGCCTAAATGTGAACTTTCTTCTGACACCGGATTACAGAAAGCGGAAATTATTTAGCCCATGGTCTACTAAATAAACAATTATGTGAAATACAATTATGTGACAGAAATTTACTATAGTAAAAAATCCAACTTTGTATAATCGCATGGGATTCGTACAAAACATGGTGATTGTATGCACTCTTAAAAGGCATCAGAGCACATACAGTGTGCCACCCACATTTGAGCATGCTATTTTCACACGCTAACGGATCTCAATAAGTGTATAAAATCATGTGTGATTTGTACTTGTGATACAGCATTAATCATAATATTAACATACATGGATTCTTTAGCTTCCAGCCTGCCGACTGTACCAGTTTAAACCTGCAGTTTACTGGTAAGTGAACTGAAAAAGGATGGAAACAGATTCTGGGCAAAGTGAACAGAAACACACACAGTGCTCATGTGGAATGTAAAGTGGCGTGCCCCGTTTACAGAAGCAGAGATCCAGTAGGCAACTCACAAGCACTGTTCAGTATCAATAGGAATCCTTATAGTTCAAGGTCTAATGTTTAGAAATGAAACCCAATCCACAGAAAGGCAGGGAGAGCACAAAAAGGCCAAGGTGAGTTTCTTTTTCTGAGTAGTCAAATTCCAGAATTTTTTAGGCCTTTGGAAAGTAGAGGGGCAAAAACATTTTTTAAAAACTTCTATATTTATTATGTGCAGTAAATGGACTTGCCACAGCTGATATTTACTTCTGTATCAGTGGAATATTAAGTAATTATCTTACCATGACATGAAAGCATGAATTAGATAACCCTAAAGACTTACTAGTAATTAACCAGGTTCTGAGTTTTATTGGTCAGATAAAAATTTCGTAATATTGAATTACAGATTTTGGTTTTGCCAATGGAATACCGGGGGACTGACCGCCAGGTTTTTTTTGGGGGGGGTGGCTTACTGTCTGTAGCAGAGAGAGACCAAAACAAGTATAGATTCACTCTAGCACACCAAGGCTGGCGATTGGCAATAATCAGTGGGTGAAACCCTCCAAACATCCTCTACCCTGCGGTTAATAGAATCCAACATCCAGTAAGAGGAGCACACTACATCACTGTATCAAAATGTATTGTGCAAGCAACATTCCACTGGCACCAAACTAGCTAAGGGAAAGGGGAATTCTTACCCAAAATAAAAGTAAATTAATTTTATGTTTGTCTGAACAGTTCAGCTCTGAGCGAAAGAGCATGTCCCCCTTAAATCAAACTTTTAATATAGGCTTCCCCCTGGTCCCCCAGCCCCAACCGCATAATTTATATTTTAAGAAAGCCCCCCAAACTCTTACCTCCCCTCTTCTCTGCCGCGCTCCGGCCTCTGCTGCGAGAAATGCAAGCAGAGGGGCGGGACCGGCAGCCGCGTCGTGATTGGTGAGCTGCAGCCAAATCAGGACGCGGCTGCCGGCAGCTCACTTCAGGGAGGAAAGAGGGGAGGTAAGTAAGAGTTGGGGAGCTTTCTTAAAATAAAAATGATGCGGTTGGGGCTGGGGGACCAGTGGGAAGCTATAAAAGGGTTAAATGCTAGGGGAGGGAATCGGGAGAGGGAGGGGGAGAAGGGCTGCAGTAAGCATGGCAAAAATCTACCTGAGGCCAGGTAGGAGGCAGAGTCCTATATGGACTCTGCTAGCCTCCTGGTGGGCAGTTTTTGGGACTTTGGGGGGGGGGACTACAGGCGAACTAGGGAGATGGGAGGTTAGGTAAGGATTAAACTACACTACATGGTGGGGCCAGTAGTTGGGGGGATTATAGTTTTGGGGGTGGACATGCCCTTTAAGTCCCTGGATCTCAAACTCTGATAATGTAGGGGTTAATGGTCAATGTTTTAGATCTCAAACTCCTGTGTGGTAATGTAAAGGTTAATAAGTAATCGATAATCAATTGTTTCTCTGTTTGAGTTGTTTTATAAAGTAAAACCTCAGTATTCATGTTAAACTATCGTGTTGGCGTTTTGCAATAAGATAGTGGGTTTTTGGTTGCAGTTTAGGCACTCTAAAAGGTTCGCCATCACTGTTCTACATACTCACCCCTGGGTATTTAGTAGATCAGATTATCCAGAAGTTGTTGCTCCCTGGTCTTGTTCTGGGCTGCCCCTATCACTAGGCAGAAAATAATAAGGCCCAATCGCTGTCATCCAGTAACTTGCTGGCCAAGGAGAAGGGGTGGTCCAGACTGGGAGAAATCTCTTGAGCTGCTGAACTCCAAATGGTAGACCCTGTTTTCACCTTTGGTAAAAACACACATTCGTTCCCTAACCTAAATTCATACTCGTCCAAGAAAAAAGGAGAAATTTCTTATTCCACTAACAATGGGGCCCATACGTGAACAAAAACTGGTCGTACAAAAAAAATGTTCCCGTTGGGCCAATTAAAAAAAGGAAAAAGTACGACTATCGTACAAACAAAGATATCGAGATCGTTCAAGAGGGATTTGTTTGTGTATGGGCCCCATTAGTCAGCCCATTCAGCAATATTCCTGCACATAAATAAATGTTTAGAAAGTACTTGCCTATGTATGTCTTGTGTCCATTATGGCCTTGCACTTTGACTATGCCCCTGGGGTTGGGGCATAATGTGTTGGGATACATTGAGTTAATTAAATGTGGCAATAATATTCTTCTTTAATACAATATAAAATAGCACTACCTCAATGATAATATTCTGTGAAAATTACCAGTTCAAAAAGAAATGAGGACAATAGTTTTACCAGAGCAAGTATATTATACTTTAACAGATGGAAACAAACTGTGTGGGTCAGCAGTGAAATTAATATTTACCTTCTGTTAACCTGTCCTCAGAGAACTTTCCTATTTTAAGGGACCTGTACACCCTTTTTCACTCACCTTATGTCTTTCTACTAACCTTAAAGTTTCCATTTGCCTTGTTCATTTTTTTCCGGTCATTTGTAAATAGTAGATTTAATCACTTTTTCCAGTCTAACTTTCTAATATAGTAAGGAGTCTCCTTCCATTGGGTTCTCATTCTAGCTAAAGGTGGCCATACACATGCAAACCCTATCACATTGTGCCAAAAGATCACATTGGTATCTGTTGGCACACAGTCGGTGGGAACCGCACACATAGAACCGACCATTCCCCATATGCGGTATGGGGGTTGGTGGGCCATACACAGAACAATTGGATCGTCTCCCTTTACCTAAAGTAAATGGAGCCAATACCGACCAACGGATATTTTCCATCTTTCCCAACCCACCGTAATGCTGAGTACCGACTGTGGGGGATTTACCCATTATGGTTCATGTGTATGGTCACCTTAAGTCTGTGTCAGAGGTTAAAGGGCATCTATAGTGGGAAAATGAACTTTTTTTTCTTTCTTTCCATGTGTTCTATAATTCCCCACAACCCCCAGAGTGTCTTCACTTTTTTCAGATTCCCTCTCTGTCCTGAGATACACCAGTTAGAAGAATACGTGATTACATTCCTCTACTCCTACTTGGACTGTCAATCAAATCCCTGTGACGTGATCCCCCCTCCCTGCTCTGTAATAAACATAGAGATAACAGCATTAGCCGGGGGAGAGAGGTAGCTTTCATGGTAGATATAAGGCTGCATTTGACCCCCCTTCTTGATAGACTTCACTGATTGATGATGGGTCACAAAGAGATCGTAAACTGTACTCAGTCAAAGACGGGATTAGCGAACAGCTCAGTTCAGTAACATACGCATCCTTTGATTCCGCTCTGGAATTACTAAGGCAATGTGGTAAGGGGGCCCTAATGGCAAAATCAGATGTCGAGGCAGCCTTTAGACTGCTGCCTATTTACCCAGACTGCAACTGGATCCTAGGTTTCCACTTCGACGGACAGTATTATTACGACAAATGTTTACCCATGGGGTGTTCATTGTCTTGCTCCTATTTTGAGCTGTTCGCAAACTTTTTGGACTGGGCGGTGCGTTATGAAACTGGGACCCCATAAAATAGACGGCCCATTTTTCATACACAAAGACAAGTCATTTGTCTCTAAATACCAACTGGGAAGGGTATTGAGCCTATGTCTAAAGTCCTTTGGCATCCCAGAAGGGGACTTTAGGTCTCACTCCTTTAGAATAGGAGCTGCAACACATGCATCAATACTAGGTCTACACCCAACCAGCATAAAACGCATAGGTCGCTGGCGATCTGATAGATTTAAGATGTACATTCGCCCGGAGCTAGTTCTTAACGATTAACTTATTCTTACAGGTCAATTGTTCAATATATGGATCGTCGGGCACTCTTTTGTCTACTGGGCTAACCGAAGGTCGGAGAAAATGGTTTACGGATGTAACCTAAACCTTGACAAAACAAAATATGTAATATATTGGATGGGCTTAAGGGGCATGAATTGGGACAGCTTAATACCAGCCTTATCAAGGTTATCGGCCAGATGGGGGGTTCCTGATGTCATTGTGGTACACCTGGGCGGAAATGAAATTGGCAACCAGACAATGATATCCTTAATTAAACAAATGACTAGGGGCCCTATTTATAAAAGATCGGTATCGTTATCGTAAAATACCGATCGTTATCGTAAAATAACGACCGGGTTTTTACCGATAACGACCGTTTTTTACCGATAACAACCGGTATTTACCGATATCGTTAAATACCGGACGTTATCGGTAAATAACTACCGATAACGACCGTTATTTACCGATATCGGTAAATACCGGTCGTTATCGGTAAAAACCCGGTCGTTATTTTACGATAACGATCGGTATTTTACGATAACGATACCGATCTTTTATAAATAGGGCCCAAGGGATATTGCTTATATCAGAATGATTATGCCAAAAGTGGTGCTAGTGTGGTCAGAAATTATCCCCCGACTGCTGTGGTTTTCAGAAGCCAAAAAGGCACTAGAAAAGAGTAGACGCAAAATCAATTTTTCAATCAGTAAGTTTACAAAATCATTACATTTCTGCACTTACAGACACAGAGAACTAGAGGGTGGAGAGTTAGGCCTTTACAGAGAGGACGGGATACACCTGTCAGATATCGGTCTTGATATTTTCAACTCAGGCTTGCAATCCGCCATTGAAAAAGCCCTGGCATGGAAGGGGCCAAACGTAATTTAAGGCTTTAAATACGTTTGATGTGGCATGATTGGAATCGCAAGGCTGAGATAAAAAGGCCAGGATGATTTAATTTGCGGGCTGCCCGCTGGGAGATCAACAGGGGCAGGCCTTAAAATAAAATAAAAGAGGAATCTTGATTTAAAAAGTTAGCAAAGTTTGGAATATTCAAATTAATTAAAGAGCCGTCTGCTGGGAGATTGACAGAGGCGGGCTCCATAATAAAACGGGATAATAAGTTAAGGAATGGTATGTAAGTTAAGAGCTGCCCGCTGGGGAAATTTAACAGGGGTAGGCTCCAAAGTGACTTATTCAAAGTTCAAGTGTTTTGTAAAATTAATAATCAATAAAATGTTGCGGCCTTTTCTCCCACCTCTCTGTCATTCATTTTAAATAAGTGTTGGGTTTTCTAAAAAGGGACTCCATCATCCCTAGACCATGTAAGTATGCATAAGGATCCATTGTGTTTTAAAGGTTTCATTTACTTTCAGGTAGGAACACTATTGAGAAATGCACTGCACAGAGCTGTGCTAAGATCAGGTTTACCAACAAGATATAATATTCCACCTGAAAGAATGCCATATAGTTTCTTCAGATTGGCTTTGATTAGAACAATTCAACACATACAGCAAGTTAAAATTTATGAAGTTTATGAAATAAAAGGACTCTATGTAAAACAGCACTTATCCTTCCCGATACAGCCAAAGGCTCAATTTCCTAGCCTCGGCACGGAAGCGAGACAGGTGGAATCAGCAAATTTGGTAGAGGGTAGGATACTGGATCTTAAGATGCTGGTCCTAGGAGTCAGAAGGCACTATTTTCTCACTACTACTCCATAACACAGGAATTCCATGGCACTCAGTAGCTCTCCACCTTGCCGTTCCTCACAAGCCAGTCTCTCTGTTCTCCAACATAGCCTTGTATGGGGGAAGAGTGACTCGCCCAAGATATTCTGTCTGATCGATGATCGCGCTACTCATAGTCCAGAGCGTTCTCCCTGTGAAGAGCAAATGTAAAATCTGCATGGGACTGTAGATTGCCCTTGAACATGACCAACTCACTATACTTTAGTACACGGAGATGACCAAGGGAAATTTTCAGGCATTTCCAAAAGATCCCAGGGCCGACGAATAAAGTTTGTTGGCCTCGAGAGTAATCAGAAATGGACTATACACGCTAACAATAAAGGGCCGATACTGTTATTCTTAGTGTGTATACCCACCTTTAGGCATTATTAAAGAATTATTATTTTGGCTTGAAGAGCCAAATTACTGTTCTTTCTATTTCTTTTTCTTCTTCCATTTTATTCTTACGCTTTTTTGGACTGTATCTCCTCCCACAGTTTTTGAGCTAGAAACATGAAGCGTTACGGCATTATCGGCAACTTACAGGACATTTTTTCCCAAAGACTATAATGGTAACAATCTTCAAATGTGAATATTTCAAAACAGTTTGTTTCATGGTCATAAACACAAACTCTGATACCCCCAACCCCCCACACAGACACAGGTACACCGACCTACTGACCTACCTTTCCATTCCCATGGAAGCCACACTTAAAGGGTAACTATATTAAAAAAAACTAATTGTGATCAATCATCAATAAAAGTTAGTTTTATAGTCATGCATGCAAAAAAACTTACCCCCCCCAACCTCACACAGGTACACACACGTACTGACCTACCATTCCAGTCCTGTTGCAGCCAGGGCATGTCCACCCTTTAAATAAACTTTTGATATGTGGTAGGGCTTTCTCCCCCAGCCCCAACCGCATTAATCTTATTTGTAGAAACTCCCCCAATGTTTACTTACCGTCCCTCTATCTTCCACCGCACTGCCCGGCCCCCTGCTTGCATGGAAGAGATCGGGGAGTTTCTGCAAATAAGATTAATGCAGTTGGGGCAGGGGGAGCAAGCCCTGCCATGTATTAAAAGGCTTTAAAGCTAGGGGGAGGGAGATTAAAATGGGAGGGAGGGAGAGAGAGAAAGAGGGGGGGGAGGCTGCTCAGAGCATGCCACAAACCTCTCAGAGGCGGAAACAATTTCCCTCTCTGCTAGGTGGCCAGTTTTCTGGACTTTGGAGGGACATTAAGGATCTGGGATGTAAGGTAAGGATTTTTCTGCACTACACAATGGGGCCAGTAGTGGGTTAAATTATAATTTTGGGGGTGGACATGCCCTTTAAAGGGTAAATAAAGTCAGAAAAACTAAATTTGATATATCCTCAATAAAAGATAGTTTTATGGTTGTAAACACAAAAAAGACATACCCAAACCTCACATGGATACACACAACTACTGACCTACCCTTCCATTCCTATGGCAGCCTTACTTAAAGGGTAACTAAAAAGCTAATTTTGATTTATCCTCAATAAAAGATAGTTTAATGGTTGTAAACACAAAAAAAGACCCTGGTACACACACCTACTGACCTACCCTTCCATTTTCATGGCAGCCATATTTAAAGAGTAACTATAGTCAAAAAAACTATTTTGACTAATCATTAACAAATCATGTACCTGTGTCGGGTTGGGGTTTTTTTTAACCCCCAACCCGACACAGGTACACAAACCTACTGTTCTACGTATCCATTACTGTGGCAGCCATACTTAAAGGGTAACTAAAGTAAAAAAAAATTTTTTTGATCAATAATCAAAAAAGTTTGTTTATTTTTAACTTCCAACCTGATCCATGTACATACCCCTACTGACCTACCCTTCTATTTTCATGGCAGCAATATTTAAAAGGTAACTATAGTCAAAAAAACTATTTTGACTAATCAACAAAGTTTTTTTTTAACCCCCAACCAGACACAGGTACACACACCTACTGACCTACCCCTCCATTACTGTGGCAACCATACTTAAAGGGTAACTAAAGTTAAAAAAAATTGACAAATCGTCAAAACAGGTTTTTTTTAAAGCCCAACCTGACATATGTACACATACCTACTGACCTACCCTTCAATTTCTATTGCAGCCATAGGGTAACTATAGTCCAAAATATATTTTGATCAATAATCAAAAAAGTTTGCTTTTTTAACTTCCAACCTGACAAAGGTACACCCACCAACTGAGCTATCCATTAATTCATGTGGCAACCATATCTAAAGGGTAAAGCTGGCCATACACTAAGCAGACATTAGATAGATTTGAGATATTTATCTTAAAGACCACATTTTACAAGCAACAGTTTTTATTTTGAGATGTTCCTTTCTGACCCATTCAATTTGTGATCTCAAATTGATTGTATGAAAGAACGGGCTAGGCAGTTCTAGATAGATTGGATTTATCTTATGAAAGATTGGACATCTGTCTAATGTCTTATGTAGTGTATGGGCACCTTAAGTATAGTAAAAAATACATTTTGACCAATCACCAAAAAAGTAATCTTTTAACCCTCAACCTGACACGAGTACACACCAACTGAACTATCATGTGACAGCCAAATTTAAAGGGTAAGTACAAAACAATGTCCTCATCATTGGCATTATTGAGTTTTAAAATCTGCAGCGCAAACACATTCCCTTCCAAAATGCAGCCTTTCAAGCCAAATTCAAAGTTTATACTTAAACTTTCCCTTTCTAGTTTTATTTCTATTATTATCTGCTATTATTATCTACCCTCCCACTATTTAGAGAGGGACCAATCACCAATTTAGTTAAATTCAGAACCACAAGATGTCTAATGTTAAACTGTCTACAGAAGTTATGTAATTATTACATATACTGGTACAGGGATACTAAAACGCTATTTAATATTGAGAATTACTGGTATTAATACATATACTGTAGTTCTGGTTGGTACGGGGATACTATATAATATTGAGAATTACTGGTATTAATACATATACTGTAGTTCTCATTGGTACAGGGATACTATATAATATTGAGAATTACTGGTATTAATACATATACTGTTACACTTCCTCTGGATCAACTGTTTAGGTAGGGTTAAAAAGGAGGGTGAAAAGGTTGGACTTGGTGGACGCATGTTTTTATTCAACCTCAATTACTATGTTACTATGTTTCTATGTTACTATATATTTTTAGTTTTCTATTACAAAGTGTCAGCAGTCTGTCCTGGGTGTGGCCAGGAGACAAGTGAATGGAGGGAGACCTTATTGTTTCTATGGAGACTGTGTACATTGTAAAGCCAGTTAAGCTCCAGTCTGTTGTGGAATCTAGCCAGACCTGAATGTTGAAGTTTATCCATTCTATGGTGTTACTGACAGCAAAATGTGGAACTGCTTCAGAGGTTGGTAGATCAATTATTTTTTTCTGAGAATGTTTTTATTTATACACTAGCAAAAGTGTGCACATTGGTGCACAGTGGGAAATATGTGGGTGTGTGTTTAGCTGTATTTAATTTAATTTTAATCTATCTGTATAATGACTTGCAATTATCCCCTTGTTTGTATACTGAGCGGCAGCCAATCACGGACGTGGCTGCTGGGAGTTTAGTGCGGCGGAGGAAAGAGGGAAGGTAAGTAATGTTTTGGGCATTTTCTGATGATACTAATAGAGCGGTTGGGGCTGAGGGGACAGGGGGAATATGATATCAAAAGGGTTTTATGGTAGGGGGAGGGAATCCTAATCGGGAGGGAGAGCGAGGGGGAGAAGGGCTGCAGTACGCATGCCAAACTTCTCCCGGAGGCCAGATAGGAGGCAGAGTCCTATATGGACTCTGCTATCCTCCTGGTGGGCAGTTTTTGGGACTTTGGGGGGGGACCACAGGAGAACCATATGGAGCTGGGATGTGAGGTAAGGATTAAACTACACTACACAATGGGGCCAGTAGTGGGGGGATTATAGTTTTGGGGGTGGACATGCCCTTTAAACTGATACTAGAAATGGGTTAAAGGGACAGTAAAGTGTAGAAAAGACTAGGCTATATCCTGTATAGGAAAGCCCTTTTTAGACTGCAGGATTGGGTGTCAGCTGGAAAAGTGAGAGAGCACAGAGCATCAGACAAAGCTGTTTTTTCTCTGGGATTTACCAAGGGAGTGGACATTTACAAATGGCAGTTCTAAATCTGCTCTTGTACCTCAATTTAATAAGTCAATCAGAAGTTGTCAGACCAGTAAAAAGGTTACATCTGATCTGATTGGCTGCTGCAAATTGACAACATGGGCAAACTCTGCACCTCTTTTCACATAAGTTTTATACTAAATAGTAGTGCAAAACTTTTACCTTGCCGCATTAAAGTATAATGTATGATCACAGTATTGCTGTGTTTGAGGGGTTTATTCATTTCCCACTCACTGGGTGTTACATAATAGTCATTCAGAACCTTTTCTTTTCATTATAATTCATTGCACTGTATCGCAGCTCAATAGTGTGAACGGTGCCATTCATTACTGTTAGCACAGCGTTTTGGTGTGATGTTTCCGCATGAAATCGAAGCCTAAAGGTGAACTTTTCTTCTGACACCGGATTACAGAAAGCGGAAATTATTTAGCCCATGGTCTACTAAATAAACAATTATGTGAAATACAATTATGTGACAGAGAATTTACTATAGTAAAAAATCCATACTTGTATAATCGCATGGGATTCGTACAAAACATGGTGATTGTATGCACTCTTAAAAGGCATCAGAGCACATACAGTGTGCCACCCACATTTGAGCATGCTATTTTCACACGCTAACGGATCTCAATAAGTGTATAAAATCATGTGTGATTTGTACTTGTGATACAGCATTTTATTCATAATATTAACATACATGGATTCTTTAGCTTCCAGCCTGCCGACTGTACCAGTTTAAACCTGCAGTTTACTGGCTAAGTGAACTGAAAAAGGATGGAAACAGATTCTGGGCAAAGTGAACAGAAACACACAAGTGCTCATGTGGAATGTAAAGTGGCGCTGCCCCGTTTACAGAAGCAGAGATCCAGTATGGCAGACTCACAAGCACTGTTCAGTATCAATAGGAATCCTTATAGTTCTCAAGGTCTAATGTTTAGAAATGAAACCCAATCCACAGAAAAGGCCAGGGAGAGCACAAAAAGGCCAAGGTGAGTTTTCTTTATTCTTGAGTAGTCAAATTCCAGAATCTTTTTTAGGCCTTTGGAAAGTAGAGGGGCAAAAACATTTTTAAAACTTCTATATTTATTATGTGCAGATAAATGGACTTGCCACAGCTGATATTTACTTCTGTCATCAGTGGAATTATTAAGTAATTATCTTACCATGACATGTAAAGCATGAATTAGATAACCCTAAAGACTTACTAGTAATTTAACCAGGTCTCTGAGTTTTATTGGTCAGATAAAAATTTCGTAATCATTGAATTACAGATTTTTGGTTTTGCCAATGGAATACCGGGAATGACCTGCCAGGCTACCAGAGGATCTGCTACAGGGTCCTCCACTTGTATTTAAACAATATGCCCACAAAACCCTGATATTATTGAACATTTTCATGTAATAGTTGTAGAAGCCCTGATCATGTTCACTTGTCTGTTTTTTGTGGTTCCTACACAAAGTTCCGGCAGTTTAAATAGAGTAATAACTTTCTCTTGAGTAGACAATCCTGTTCATTATTCTTTAACGTGTGAAACATTTAGCCACTCTATGGGCCCTATTTATAAAAGATCGGTATCGTTATCGTAAAATACCGATCGTTATCGTAAAATAACGACCGTTTTTACCGATAACGACCGTTATTTACCGATAACGACCGGTATTTAATGATAACGATACCGATCTTTTATAAATAGAGCCCTATGTTCTACAAGCACAGAGGATGTTCTTTGTTTTATTTAAATTCAGGTGACTGTTTATTGACATTCCAATATTAGATACATAATAAAAGATTTACGTTGTTTAGGTTGTTGATATTTAACAAAACAACATAAAATGTCAGTTTGCCATCCTTTATAAATGTTATTGTTATATAGAGTCTGTGCAATAGGATATGAAGTGGTTATGATTAGTACCACTGATGTCCCCCGAAACGTTGGGTTGCTTTGTGTCTGTATAAGCTATAGGAGTTCTCCCCCTTTTATCACCTGTTCATACGAGTAGCGTTCTGGTTCCTCTTTGTTCTGCTATGATTGGCACCATGACATGGGGGAAATTAATTAGAACTCTCTCTATAGAGATGGTGCAGCAATTATAATCTTGAACTGTATCCCACTGGCCTGTATTTTTCCCCCTGTTATTTAACGGAGAGATAAATGCTTATAGATATGTAAGGTCAAATGAAGCCCCAATAGATTAAAGTCTAAGGCAGAGGCAATACTCGGCCTTAGACACTGCATTGATACCCACTTGCTGCCACCCTGTCATTTTCAGAGCGCATGAGAATCGCACTAAAAATGGTGATCGATAATCGGATCGCAGCAATTCGTGGCAGTGTGGCTTAGCCCTAAAGCTCCGGATGGTAATCATAAGCGTGATCACAATACATGTGTTACCATGCATTGCGATTTTTGCAATATTCTGTTATTAGAGCGTATGTAATCCACACAAAAAAAAGCATGCACGATGAAAACAGATCAGTGTGCCCACTGAGGCCATCCAGATTGTAATGCACTAGCATGTGATTCTCTTTTGCTAACGGAATGCAAAAAGCAATCAAAAGGACCTCAGAATCACACCTGTGTGGCCTAGCCCTAGTGTTTCTCGGCAAACAGACATGATGCAATTAGTTAAATCTGGCAAAGGATAAAGAAACAGATAATGTCAACATCCCAGGCTCTGATGGTACCTGATAATCTTAAGTAAAGGGAGCTGATAACGACCAACGGAAATTTTACACCTTTCCCGACCGACCGTAGTGGCGACTATGGCCACCTTTAGTTTTCCCTGTCATGCTAAAGCATGAGTGAATCAAAAATGGAGAGAAAAACAACTTTACAACTAACCGGACAAAACTGTCCATTTCTCTGAGCAGAAATCATCATCAAAAGTAAGAAATGCCTTGGTACACTTTACATGTTTGGTGGTACATTTGAACATTCATTCAAACACTTTTGGATGCCATTTAATAAAAGTTTAAATCCATTTTAGAATACAATGTACAAATACCAAAATAACAGTATAAATTAAGTGGAAGTTTAGTAGAAAAATGTACTACTGCTTAAATTCTTTATCTAGGTATTTTACATATTGTCAACCCAGGGGCCAAGATCATAATGGACATTATTAGGGCTCCTGCAAACAGGAAACATTTATTTATGCATAGAGTAATAACTGGATGAGCAGATAACGCTCATAAAAATAAAAAATGTGTTTGTGCTGAACTTCCCCTTTAAGTCTCATGTTATTTTTTTCGCCTGTCTAAAGTTAGGTTAATACATCACAGATAAGATCAGGATACACACAGTCCAGAGTGTTCTCCCTATTGGCCAATCCGAACATTCGGCATCCGTGCACTTGTTCGGGAAAGCCGCCACACACAGTGCCAATAAAGCCCCGATACCGGTAGATCCGCCAGTATCGGGGGCTTTATCGGTACTGTGTGTACCTAGCTTTAGGTGTGAATTTAGGTTTAAGCGTGAGACCCGGTATGTGTACACAAATAATTCCCAATTACTTTCTCTCACACAGTGATATACCCTTTGTTTGCTCCCCAGGACATCTTCTGGTGTGTTTGGAAATCGAGGGAGTGACATGTGGTGTGCTAAGCCTTCCTCCAGCATCAAGTATTGTTAAATAGAACTAAATGAACAGAATATTTGGGTCTGATGGTTCTTCTGACAAAAGATTCTGGGGCTGATACAATAGGAGGTGCAAAAGTTTGCTTGTGGTAATTATTTGACCAACCAATCAAATATTCGCTTTTTACTAGGTTACTGAATTTAGATTGGTCACTGCAGATTGGGCAAAACTTTTGCAAATTAAATTGCATCAGCCATAGAATCAGTTTCTGTTTCAAAGTTTCTAATAAATGTAGGGGCTTATGCTATTAATCTGCAGCAACCAATCAAATGTTATCTAAAGCCTCGTACACATGTAGAACTGGATGCCCAACGAATGACCCCCAAGCACATGCACATGTGCAATGAACGTGTGTTTTGAGCAATAATTGCACGTGTTTATGCGTTGGGTCGTGCATCATTTGTCAATCTGCCATCGTGGATCATGAATGACACCTGTTTGAACACATGCACACATGCTACTATTGGGCAAAATGGCTGTTGGGTGTCTTGCATTTGGAGGTCGCTTGGCGGGCGGCAAGCTGGAAGTGTACGGACCTTAACTGTAGCAGCCCAGTAAAAAGCTAACATCTGATTGGCAGGCCCTTTATACTTTTTAAATCTTTAAAACTTTTCATCTGTGGGGATGCCATCAGGATTGTATAGGGGATGTGTATAGGGGATGCATCTAGGGGATTTGTATAAGGGAAGTATATAGGGGATTGTATAAGGGAAGTATATAGACGATTGTATAGGGGATTCTTATAAGGGAAGCGTAAAGGGGATTGTATAGGGGATTCATATAGGGGAAGAGCATAACGGAGTGTATAGGGGATTCATATAGCCCAGGAATAGAACAAGTATTTCTGTTTAAATAAAATGAGACTGGTAAAAAGAAATTTGTCCCCAAGGCTCCTGGTGGCATCTCTTCCATTCATTGACAGCTATGCTGCCCTTATTATAACTCATTGGCATTGAAAGGATTAACATTTCTACTAACTCCACAGCCCTTACATTTCCATTTCAATTTCGGGGGGAAAATTCTATTTTTTTCCCTAAAGATTTTCTAAATATTTGTCTCTGTGCTTCTGTTCCACAGAAAGTGTTTATCAGCAAAACATACCAGCGCCACTGGGGCAAACAGAGCACGGAAAGAGGTTAGTGGCATCTCCTTCTCTAATGACTAGTGCCAAAACCATAGTCATTCTGAGTCTTGTAGTTTCTAAACATCACTGCCATAGTACCAAACCTGTTATCTGCATTTCACATCATCATACAATACCTGCAAGTTATGTGTGTTGTGTTTGGTAATTGGGTGAAATGAAATAGTTAAAGAAGCTCAAATGGATCTATTACTGTTACATGTATTTATTGTATTTCATCTATACAAATCATTTTAACAATGGGTGATGGGCCAAATTCATTAAAGGATAAGTGCACTGTAAAATGAAGTTATGCTCAATTGGAAGCTGCAGCTTTAAAAATACATTTGCGATAGTTTAGTACCGCATGTTATTCTATGGCCAAATGTTTGGTTATAAATTTAGGACCACAGCCATACATTTACAGCCGCTGTTGTACATTACCGTAACATGTGGTAACACTAAATTGTGATGTCGCTTGTTCTTAAATACGGCCCTATGTGTTATATGTGTTACTTCATCTAAAGCAGGGATGTCCATCTTGTGGCCCTCCAGATGTTCGAAAACTACAACTTCCAGCATTCCTTGGTTGTAATGCTGGGAGCTGTCGATTGGAAATCCCTTATGTAAAGTAGTTGGATAAGTTTCTTCTTCCATTCACATTGGTTTCAGTGTACAGTATACAACAAGAAGACAAATGCTGAATTAACTGTGTCTTCCATTTTATCAGTGTGAAAAGGAATACCTGCTCATTTCATCAGGATATACACTGATACGTTCAAAGGATCAGATTGAAGTAAAATTAGAGGAAAAACTTTTCAGGGATGACGTATCGTCTGCTCAATGCAAGACCCGTCCAACTTCCAGGTAATGTTCATTTACTATATAAAACGAAGAAGGGGACTCCAACAACAGTATTCAACTGCAAACCACAAAGTGTTTATTGCTTTTTTTTTTTCCAACTGCAAACCACAAAGTGTTTATTGTGACATGCCATGTTTCGGACTACGCAAAGTCCTTTCTCAAGCAATAAAAGACAAAATTACAACTCACATATATAAACCCAACCTCCAATCAATAAGTGAAACCACACCCTCAATTTTTGAAATAACCAATTCAGGTGCAATCGCTGAAGTTGAATAACTCTTAATCCATAGTGTCTTGTTCCGAATGGGTACATTTCTATAAATATAAAGTGACCTGGATAAAGTGCTGGTGCAAAATAGATTATTTATAAAACACATTAAAATATTTATCTTACAACATCTTAAATATTAGGAGTCTTGTTAAAAACCACAATAAAGAAAAGTAATAAACCAATTCAGACTGACTAGTATTGTTTGGAACATTGTTAAGAGATCTTATTACAAAGTGCAACTGACTGTTATGATAGAATGTTACAAATTAAAATACAGTATTTACACATCCAGACTTCTCTTTATGGTTACATTTTAGAACTCTCTCTAAGTTTAATGTAACAAAAACGTAATAAAGATATATATATAAAACAGGTTGTTACCTTCATGAAGATGTAAATTCAATATTGCTGTGTCCTAAAGAAATAAAATAGAAGTATATATAAGACTGACTATACTATCTATTTATCAACCATTACGTACAGTTCATCCAAATGTTATACACATTCTCATTTACAAGAATGGTCTAATGGAACAGGATTCATTTAAACCTACAGGTTGTGTACTAATTAAGTCTCCTGATCCACAGCCATTCTTGTTGTACCAATTTTCTCTTGATGTCACCACCTCTCTTTGAAGGTTTAATTTGTGCTAGTACACCATTTCAACTGTGTTACATGTTGTTTATGTTCTGCAAAATGTCTAGCAACAGAAGTATTGTTTTGCGTATTATGTTTAAAATTCTGTGTATTTCCTTTATGTTCTTGTATCCGCAATCTAACCATTCTACTTGTTTGGGCAACGTATACCTTCCCACAGGGGCATTTTAACTAATAGACAACATTGCTTGTTTCCTGATCTTATGTCCCATCGTCGAATGGTGAATCTCTGTACCCTTTATAATATACCCACAACAATTGCATCCTAAACAGGGAAATGTACCTTTTCTTTTGGTCTCTGAATGTGAAGTTTTAGATCTAGATATATCAGAAGGGCACATCTTATCTTTAATACTGGTGCCACGTTTATAACAAAATCTTGGAACATGTTTAAACAACTGACTATACTTGGGGTCTGATTTTAGAATGTCCCAATATTTTCTGACCACTCGTTCTATATGTGTGCTATATACGTTGTATTGGGACACAAATGTTAATTTATCATCATTTACTTTATTTTTATTATTATTACATATGAGTAACTGTTCTCTGGGTATCTGAGCAACTGCCATTTTAGCTCTTTGTATATTGTGCTCGTAATCTTTGGGGTTTGAAGTAATGCGTTTCATACGCATAAACTGCCCTTTTGGTATACCTTTAAAGGTATTGGGGTGATGAAAACTGTCCGCATTCAGCAAATTGTTGGTATCAGTTGGTTTACGATACACTTTGGTTTTAAAAGCATTTTCATTTATTTCTACCAATACATCTAAAAATGGTAGAGATTTTTGAGAAGTGTCATATGTAAATTTTATTGACTTATGGGCAAGATTCGCTTCTGCCATCATCATTTCAAATAACTCCAAGGGACCTTTCTATTTTATGAAAATATTGTTTATGTATCAATAATACGCATAGATATGTCTGGCATATCGTGGATGATCGATAAACAACCTATTTTCTAGGCTTTTGACATATAAGTTGGCCAGAGAGGGTGCTACTGTCGCACCCATGGAGGTCCCTTAGAGTTGCTAAAAATAAACATCAAGAAATCTTAAATAATTTGAAGCAAGACCAATTCTAAACAATCAAGAATGAAGTCGATTTTTGAAGTCGGTATTCGAGTAGGCAGAAGTTCTTCCTCCATTACCTTTAAACTTTCTGTCTGAGGAATGGAGGTATATAATGACTCAATCAATTCCACATAAAATCATATCAGAATCAATCTGTCCTACTTAATTTAATCTACTTAATAGATCTGTAGTGTCACATGCAATAAACACTTTGTGGTTTGCAGTTGAATACTTTTGTTGGAGTCCCCTTCTGCGTTTTATATTGTGAAGTATAACTGTTAGGTTGGAACAGTAAGAAGGTGTGGGCCCAAGAATCTACCTGGGTTACTGTGTGCAAACACTAAATTGGTAATGTTCATTTACTGTGTTTGGTGTGAAATGATTTGTAAACATCCTGTTTTTAGGAAAACTTTTGAAAAAAAAGTTTGAATTCAAGGTATAAGGTATGAATTCAAACATAACCTACTGATTATTATGGTAGCGAGGGTCCTGCTCATATCAAAGGGACCAATCATTTTGACAAACAGTGTTTCACCCCATGAATCTTGTATGGGAGTCACATAGTTTGACTATGCACTTTCCATTAAGGGACAACTAAAGCCACAGAACAACACTGAACCAGAAGGCAGAACACCTTGATATATAACCAGTAATCTTACCTCTCATTTTGATATATGGGCACTGGGAAATTTACATAAATAACATGGTTTGTGCTTTACTTCACAGCATCACACAGTTTGGTCAACGACCATTATGTTCTGCACATGCTCAGTCCTTAGCTATGGCAGAAACCTATTACAGTTGGTCACACCCATTATTAATCTCTAGCCAATCCTTTTACAGGACAGATAAAGCAAGAAAGCATGCGACTGAGGTCAGAAGGTGTGGTCTGACACTGCACATGCACACAGATACTTCATCCAGATCTTAACAGGCTTAAATTTGTAAATTTACAATTTACTGAAGTGGGATTTTATAGCTTATTGGAGTTTTTTTCAGATTTTGTAGTGTAAAAAATTGGGTTTAGTTCTCCTTTAATGTGTGACTTCAATTAAAAGTATTCTTACAAAGCAGGCAAGTCACTGAAGTCAGTTGGAATGGAACCCATCGATGCAATAAGAGGTGTAAAAGTGTTGCCCATGCTATTAAATTTACACCAAACGTTTATATGTGATCTTTTTACTGGATTACTGCAGTTAGATTACATCTGATTGGTGGCTACTGACTTCTGCTGTAGATAAAGCAAGGAGAGGAGGCTTGTTATAATTTTGCTGGGGTGGGGGCCCTGATTATTCCTAGTTACACCACTTGATGTCTTAGGTTTGCCAATAAAGTTCATGACTAGAATTTAGAAAGATTTTTACCAGTATGAAGTGTTTGCTTTATGTGTTTGTTTGTCCTGGAATCTTTAGAAAAATTGAGATACCTAGAGACACACAGCCCTGCTTTCTCCTATGGTAATGAGCAATGACATATATTGATGTATATACTAATACTAGTGATTGCCCTTCACCTTTCATTGTGACATCATGATGCGTATATGAAAGGAGCTTAAGAAAATCTGGTTGTTTCTTCCACAGACAAAATGAGCAGCTAATGTATTCAGAAACAACACAGAAGACTGAGAAGAAAGATAATCCCTTTGTGAAGAGGTAATGTATGGGGAAGAAGCATAGCAAGGTTTTAGATGGTGCCCCTCAACCCACAAAAAAACCCCAACTTGGGCATGTTCATCGTCCTAAGAAAATTTAGAAAGTTCAGCCCCACAAACCCCATTTTCATTTTACGTTTACCTTTCAAAGATGCTCCCAGGCTGAGATGTTCTACTTATAAACCCCCCCAATACCTCTCTGGCATGGACACCCCTCCTCTAATGCTGTTGCGAGCTGGTTGGTTACGAGCATGCACAGTAGCAGAGGAGTCTCGTTCTGTAACAGGTGTCAGCCATTGGCCGTAATGTCATTATCACAGATGAAAAGAGTAGCTGTGGTTTTGTAGAATATCTGAGCCTGGGAGCCTCTTTGAAAGATTTATGTAAAACCTTCGGGCCCCATAGCAATCATTATGGTTGTTATGGTGATCCCTACGCCCCTGGGGGAGAATATTGCAAGTAGAGCCATATCTACCTGAACATGTATAGGATGCCAGTCAGAGGGAGCCCTTGTGTATCACAATACTTTCTATGAGCAGTAATAATGGGTCCATTATTTATTCAATGTATCTTAGTAACTCTCACAATAACAGAAGACAATAAATAAACCCTCTAGAGTTAAGGTCTGTACAGAAGACTGTTTGTCTATGTAAGCTCAGTCAGGCTGTTTCGCCCAACCGAACGCCCATAGACGAACCCATAGTTGGACAAAATGGCTTTTTGTCTCATAGCCGTGCATCACAGGTCGGACCACAAACACACATCTGTATGGGGCATTAGTCAAGTAGGGTAATCAGTACTTGTTGGCTAAATTATCCAATATATTTTACACTCATTTAAATTATAATTAATACTGAAGCCTCATTGTGGTGATTTTGCAGAGAACCTCTCACTGAGCAATATAGGTATGTTTACTATTTTATTATTTATGCTTATGTAGGCAAGATATAGTGGGAGATCTGCAGGAACAAATTGCTAAACTAACCTCATTGTTGGAGCAGGAGACAAATGAACACAAAAAAACAGAGACCAGGGTGAGTAAACTGTAAGGACAATAAACACAAACTAACAGACTTTTAAGTAGTAGTGTCAGAGCCTGCTTGTGATGGTTAAAGGGCATGTCCAGCATGTCTTTTTACTGTCATGTAGAGTACCCCACCAAATTCCATTTTCGCATTATTTATAATAGCCAAAGATGCCTCTGAAGGCACTTACCTAACACGGTCCCTTGCCGTCTGGGCACCTCCCCCTGCTCCTGTTATGGGCAAAAACAGGAGCAGTGATCCACTTCTTGGTTGCGGATGTCTGGTAATTGCGTGTGATGTCATGTCGCACCTTGATTGACATCCGTGACCTGGAAGAAGCAGAGCAGAGAAGTAGTGGTAAGGGGCCGGGTTAGGTAATCTTTGGCAATTATAAAATTGCGAAAATTAGTTTTGGAGGGTGCTTTACATGACTGTATGCTGGACATGCACTTTAAAGGGTATCCCCACTCTAAATTTATACTTACCTGTTTTCAGTTTAATTGAAGAACAGGAGGTAAATAAGCTATGTCTTACCTCCACCAATGTACGTGCATGCCCACATAGTGCAAGGAAGCATAAGGACCTGTCAGAGGAACAGTGGAGGTGCAAGATCGCGGGGTAAGTACTTTTTGTTCGCTCCTGTCTCCTGGATGTTTAATTGAAGAACAGGAGGTAAGAAAATAGCTCCTTAACCTCCTGTTCTTCAATTTAAAAAAAGGTAAGCATAAATTAAAAGTGGAGATACCCTTTAAAGGGCAATTATACTCACCTTTTCTCCGATCCATTCCTGCAAAGTACCCAGGGTTAGGACCTAAAACGCTAAGTCCTCACCTCTGGGTACTTTACAGAAGTCCAGCAATACTTACTTGAAGAATCCATCGGCACTCTTGTCAGATCCTCCCCACTGGTACTGTCAGTGACAGTCTGTGAGGAAGCCAATGGGAAGACATACCTTCTTGCAGAGGGTGTCTTCCCATTTACTTCCTCATGAATTGTCAGTATTACAGGACTTCTGTAAAGTACCCAGAGGAGAGGGCTTAGCATTTTAGATTAGCATTTAGGGCTTATCATTACCACACTTAATGCTGCTGGACCAGCACTTACATTTTTTGCACTTTGTATTATTTGCACTACCCTTGTATGTATGTAACATGTATGTTTTCCTTATGAATTTTAATGCAGCTGTAAAGTGCCACAGAAGATGTTGGTGCAATATAAATCCACAATAATAATAATAATTTTAGGTCCTAACCAGGGGTCTTCTAGACCTTTTGGCACCAGAGCCAAACCCAGGGGGGCTTCTAGACCTTTTGGCACCTGAGCCAAACATTTCAAGCTGCCCCCGCATTTTCGTGTGGCTTGTGTATGCGCAAAAGGGGGCGTAGACCATGTAAGTGGGCATGGCCGGTGGAGATGGGCGTGGTCTGTGGAGGTGGGCATTGTAGACTAAGCGTGTCAGGTGAACTGGAGGGCTGGCCTAACAGTGGCTGCTCAACCCTCCTGTTTAGCAGACACTGTTAGGTCAGCCCTCCTGTTCACCAGACACTTTCCGGTCAGCCCTCCAGTTTGAGACCCTGTTCAGTCAGTCCTCCAGTTTAGCATGCGCTGTTAGGCCAGCAGCCACTGTAATGTCAGCCCTATAGTTTAGCCGCCACTGTCATCCCTCCAGTACACCAGCCACCGTAAGGTCAGCCCTCCAGTTTACCAGATACTGTTAGGTCAGCCCTCCAGTGCACCATGCAGTGTTTACTTAACAGTAGCTGGTGAATTGGATGGATGACTTAAAGGTGTCTGTTGAAATTGAGGGTCAGTTCAGTAGACACTGTTAGGTCAGCCCACCAGTGTGACTGGTACATGCAAGTCTGCCCACCGTGTGATTGGTACATGCAAGTCTGCCCACCATGTGACTGGTACATGCAAGATTTCCCACTGTGACTGGCACTTACAAGTTTTCCCACTGTGACTGGCACATTCAAGTATGCCCACTTTGGTAGAAGGCAGGTAAGAGGCAAGATGAGGTGGAGACAGGAGAGGCACACTTTTGCTACTCTACTAAATAATATTGGTAGACAGGAAACAGGAAACTCCTATCATACTTACCGAAAGTTTCTTTTCCTGGCCACCCTGGCAGCAGGGACTAAATGGTTAAGCCTTCCCTATAGCCAGGAAATAAGAAGAAAACACACCCACTAAATAATTACTTAAGGACTCCTCCCACCTTGCAACCCCGGTCTCAGTTTTAAAGCTTGATAGACAAAATAATTGAGGGTGGGACTGCTGCCAGGAAAAGAATCTCTCTGTAAGTATGATAGGAGTTTCCTGTTTCCTGGCCATCCACTGTCAGCAGTGACTAAATGGTTAATACCAAAGCATCTAATCTATTAGAGGGTGGGAAACAATCTTGCAACAAATAAAATCATAAAAATCATTGCAGGAGGAAAAAAAAAAGATATTTAATTAACAACTGCAACACATTGTGTCCAAAGGTAGCCTGAGAGGAACTTCTCAGATCTAGCTTATAATGCTTAACAAAAGTACATGGAGTTGCCCACGCAGCAGCTTTACAAACAGCCTCGACTGTGGTACCGGCCTCTGCTGCCCATGATGCTGCTATGCCCCTGGTGGAATGCACTTTGATCTTTTGGGGAAGTGCCTCAACCTGACTCTTGTATGCCTCCTGAATGGTTCTAGTTATCCATCTTCTGATTGCAGATGTATTCGCCATCATCCCTTTTTTGGAACCCATAGGCAGGACAAACAGAGCTTGTGATTTCCTAAAATCAGCGGTCCTGGCAAGATACATTTTTAAAGATCGGCAGACATCCAAGTTGATCAGATTTGTATCACCTTGAAGACTCTATTCCATTTAGTTAGGGAGAATAATAGGCTTGTTTATGTAAAATTTAGTTACAACTTTTGGAAGGAACTGTGAATTTAGATGAAAAATGACGGCATGGGACTGAAAAATCAAGAAGTTTGGTTCTATTGATAAGGCTTGTAACTCACAGGCTCGTCTGCCAGAGGTTAGTGCCACCAAAAATACTAATTTTAGAGTTAAGTGCCATAGAGATATCTCCTTCAATGGTTCAAAAGGACTTTTTGTTAAGGCCAACAAGACTAATGGTAGGTCCCATTGGGGACATAAGGATCTGCGTGGTGGTCTAATCCTCAAAGCAGCCTGAAAAAATCTTTTTACTAGAGGGTTTGAAAAGAAAAATTGGTCCAGTATGGCAGACAAAGATGAGATTTGCACCTTGAGGGTATTCAAAGCTAGTCCCTTATCTAAGCCTTGCTGTAAAAAAATCCAGTATTTGGGGAATCTTTGCTTCCAAAGCGTTGATCTTTTGTAACTTTGCCCAACTTGAGAAAATGTCCCACACACTTGAGTATCTGGAGTTTGTAGATCTCTTTCTAGCCCTAATTAGGGTGTCTATTACATTCTTTGAGCATCCTTGTTCCCTCAACCTACGCTTATCAGCCTCCATGCTGCAAACTTCAGACTCCCGGGATCCGGGTGGAGAATCGGGCCCTGCGACAATAGACCTTCCCTGATGCTTGTATTGAGAGCCTCACGAGGAGTGGAAACCAAGGCCGACGCGGCCAATAAGGGAGAATTGCTATGACCTCCATCTTTGAATTTGCTAATTTCCGTAAAACTCTGAATATTAGATTCATGGGAGGGAAGATGTAGGCCTTTAGACCTGACCAATCTTGCCACAGACTGTCGACTGCTTCCGACATGTTGCTGGGGAATCTGGAAAAGAATATTCTCGCTTTGTAGTTTTCCCTGGATGCCATCAGGTCCACTTCCAGGACCCCCCATCTGGCAGTAATCATCTGAAAGACTGTTTGGGACAGGCTCCACTCCCCACTCTGTATGTCTCTCCTGGACAGTCGATCCGCTTGAGTGTTCAAGGTGCCCGGCAGATATAACGCTGTTAAAATGTAATAAGTGTTTCTGAGCCCAAGACATTATGGGATGCACATTATGGGATGCACTTGAATTCTAGGTTTAACGATATCATTTGGGAAAGTTCCTGACTCCTTCTGTTCCATTTCTTTTAAAAAATATATTTGTAATGGTCTTATCCTCCATTTTGCCCATTTTACTATTCCTATTGAAAAAGCTAAAGTGCCTAGAACTTTCATTAGTTGGTTTGCTGAAGCCCTTGGTTGATAAAAAAGATCTGTTGCCATTTGAGTTATTTTCAGAATATTCTCCTGTGAAAGGGTAATTAATCTTAGTACTGTATTTATTCTGGCTCCTAGAAAGACCAAGTCTTGGGTTGGAAGCAATTGACTTTTTACTTTGTTGATTAGCCATCCAAATTCCTTTAGTCTGTATAGGACATAATCCCTGTTGCTGCATAACTCTCTCTCCGTTCTGGCCACCAGCAGCAAATAGTCGAGATAGTGGTAAATCTCTATCCCCTCTTCTCTCAATTGGGCTATAACCACTACAAGAACCTTTGTAAAGGTTCGTGGGTATGTGGAAAGTCCAAAGGGGAGACAACAGAACTGATAATGGTCTTGGTCTAGGGTAAAACTTAGATAAGACTAATGCTCTCTTGCGATAGGACCATGTAGTTAGGCGTCTGTGAGATCGACTGAACAGAGCCAATCGTCTGTGCGGATAGCCGATTTTACCATCTGGAGTGTCTCCATTTTGAATTTTTGACAATGTATAAATCGGTTTAGTTTTCTTAAGTCCAGAATGGGTCTTAAACCCCCGATGCTTTGGGGACCAGAAAAAGTGGAGAGTAGAACCCTGTTCTTCTCTCGTGAAGAGACTGGAAGAATTGCCCCCATTTTAGAAGTTGTTCTATGTATTCCTTCAGGAAAGTTCTTTTCTCCTGACAGGCTGGCAGAGGAGTGGAGTGAAAGAAATTTTTCTTTGGTAAAGTCTTGAATTCTAGTCTGTAACCCCTTGTTACAATTTCCAGGACCCAGGCATCTGAATTTTTTTTTGCACATATTCCACTGAAGTGGAGTAATCTTGCCCCTACTGGTGGAACATAAACAGTCCTCATGTCATAATGATTTAGACTGTTTTGGGGACAGGCTGCATTGGCTCTAGGTCCTTTAAAAAAAAGAAAATTGGCCTCCCTTCCAGGCCGCTCCTCTTGAAAACTCCTTCCCAGGCCGATAAGCCCTGGCTTCTTCTTTCCTAGGAGGAGGGAATATATAATAGGATCTCTTCTGTGGATCCTTGTCTTTCTGCACATTTTGAGGTAAAAAGGAACTTTTGCCCCCAGTGGATTTGCTTATGACCTCGTCTAAGGCTTTTTCAAACAGGCGCCCCTGTTCCAGAGGTAGTTTACAAAGAGGTATCTTAGAAGGAGTGTCTGCGTTCCATGCTTTTAACCACAATGCCCTCCTAGTTGTAACTGATAAGGCCATGTTACGGGCTTGTAACTTTATAAGATTGGCTTCGGTTTCCAGCATGAAATTTGCTGCCCCCCGCATTTCAGGAATACTTTGCAAAAGGGAATCTCTTTTAACATTATTCTTTATGGCCTCTTCCAGCCTACTAATCCAGACAGACATTGCCTTGGATACTGATATTAAGGCCACTGAGGCTTTACAACCCACTCCAGTAGTAATAAAGCTCCGTTTTAATTCTAACTCCATTCGCCTCTCCATTGCATCTTTTAATGAAGAGGCGTCATCAATGGGTAATGTTGACCTACTGGATAACCTGGCCACTGGGGTGTCCACTGAAGGTGGTTTATTCCAGCCTTCCACCATCTCCGCTGGAAATGGGTACAGTTTTTCAAACTTTGCCTCCACTGGCACACGTCCATTTTCATCCATTCCGCCTTAATCATTTCATCTACTTCTTGAGGGATAGGAAACATGGGTTTCTTTTTCTTTTGAAATAATATTGAGGTGGAAGGTTGCTCTGTCTCTTCCAAGGTTAATGTTTGCCTAATAGCCTTATTAATGAAGGCACCTGCCTTAAATAAAAGCCAGTCTCTTCAGTTTCCTCATCTTCCGACTCAGAAACAGAGTAAAGATCAATGACTTCTGTATCTTCTTTACTAGCAACTGAGGAAGTAGAGTGAGCTGGTGCATCTCTAAAACCTTCCTGTACAGCTTGTGTGATCCATTTTAGTATTTCTGGCCCAGAGGACTGCTGTCTAAACTCAGAACTAGAGCCTGCAGAATGATCAGAAGATTCATTTAATTGCTGGAATTTTTGCTCCTTTTCAGTGTGCAATTCCTTCATGCACTCACTGCACAGCCTTTTGCCTTTTTTACAGTATTATCACAGGCTATGCATTTTAATTCATGGGTCCCAACTTCAGACCTAGATCTCTTCCTTGAAGATTCATCAGAGTGACAGGCTAGAAGACAAAAGATCACAAAAAAATCTGTGTCACAAAAAAATCTGCTCCTTTAACATGCAAGGCCTTGGAAAGGAATGCCACATACCATCTCCCCTAGATCCAGTGTCCCTGGCAGCCTGCTCCATCTTGCCCCAACAGCTGCTAGAGAGGCTATACTGGGCAGAGAAATGACGAAAATATCGGCTATTTAAAAGTTCCCGCGGGTCGCGGGTAAATGACGTTACGCGGCCGATGCTTTCTTGCGTTCCACCTGTGTTCCACCACTTCTGGGTGTATGACATGCGTGCGGCTAGGGAGGTGGATTTTTCCTGCCTAAGAAGACGCATGGTCTTCACAACAGTCAGGACTTCGGTCTAAAAGGAGCAAGAGACCGGTAGTACCATGAAAGGTAAACGTTTCTTAAACTGTAAAAGAAAAACACATAGCTGGCTAATGAGAAGAAAACAAAAGACTGGGGTTGCAAGGTGGGAGGAGCCCTTAAGTAATTATTTAGTGGGTGTGTTTTCTTCTCATTTCCTGGCTATAGGGAAGGCTTAACCATTTAGTCACTGCTGACAGTGGATGGCCAGGAATAATAATTTCTACCTCCCTGCCCCAAGTAGTTTTTGTTTTTAAAAATTAAATTTTTCCAGTGTAGTTATTTTTTAATAGCTAAGCTGATATATTCTATTTCCTCCAGCTTACAAAAGAGATGGAAGAAATAATTGACAAATTACAAAAGGAGAATGAGGAAGAAATAAGGTAAACATTTGTGGTTTATATATGTGTATACATTGTGATAGGCTTCGAGAATAACTATGGTCTTATGTACATTTATCCTGAATAACTGCTCATAAAAACATTGTAGGTATATATCATTTGCATTTAAGGGCATGTCCACCCCCCTAAACCAACTTTGGGGAAAAGGTAGGTAATCCCTACCCACCCCCAACCGCTGCAATATTTATTTAAAAAAGTCCCCAGAATTCTACTTACACTGCCTTCTCTCCCACGATGATCCGACCTGAGAGGGAGCCAATCACAGACGTAGCTGATGTCACTACAAACGCCGCGGGAGAGGAGGCTCTGTCAGTACGGATCATGGGGGATTTTTTAAAAAATATTTTGGCGGCTAGGTGCGGGCAGGAGTTACTTACCTTCCTCCCCCCAAGGAATTTACACTAGGTGCAACGATGGCTTGGAGTCTTCAGTTTCCTGGACTGGAAAAGGAATATCTTGGGAACCATAAGGAGCAGAGATGTAAGGTAAGGTTTATTTTAAACTGCAGAGTGGGGTCAGTAGTGGGTTTAATTACAGTTTTTGCAGTGGACATACCCTTTAACGTGTGATTCCTAAACCAAAGTTATAACTGAATTCATACCGGAGTGGAGACATTAGTGTGGTGCAATGACCACAAACAATTTAATATGCTGTACAATAACCTTTCTAGTTATCCCTTATAATTAGTAGACAAGATGTTTCATCTTCAGGTAGGGTAAATGGTTTTCATAGAAAGAACGGTAAAACTATCTTTAAAATATGTTTTACCAGCAGTTTGATTGGATAGTCTTAAGAAAGATCTGGATATCTTTCCTAGATCAATGAAAATGGACGGCTACTGGTATAAATATACTAATGGGCTGATGTATTGAGAGATGAAAATGTTTTATAGTACTACTAATCTGCAGAAAGTGATATATTAGGCTAGTTATACATAGGTATATACAGATATATTGCCCAGTAGTCTTTCAAAATATTGTACAGCCAATATTTCAGCCTGATGCCCAATTTCTTGACCTGCAGCCTTGTTCTTTTATACACTGTAAGGGGCGCATTATCCCTTATATATTATAATGTAAGGGGCGCATTATCCCTTATATATTAAACTGTAAGGCGAGCATTAACCCTTATATATTACACTGTAAATCCCTTATATATTACATTGTAAGGGACACATCCCTTAGGTAATACACTATAAGAGGCGCATTATCCCTTATATATTATACTGTAAGGGGTACATTATCCTTTATTTATTACACTGTAAGGGGTGCATTATCCCTTATATAGTATACTGTAAGGGATACATTATCCCTTATATATTACTGTAAGGGATGCATTATTCCTTATATATTATACTGTTAACCAGTAATCTTACCTTCATTTTGATATATGGGCACTGGGAAATTTACATAAATAACATGGTTTGTGCTTTACTTCACAGCATCACACAGTTTGGTCAACGACCATTATGTTCTGCACATGCTCAGTCCTTAGCTATGGCAGAAACCTATACAGTTGGTCACCAACCATTATTAATCTCTAGCCAATCTTTTACAGGACAGATAAAGCAAGAAGCATGCGAATGAGGTCAGAGGTGTGGTCTGACACTGCACCTGCACACAGATACTTCATCCAGATCTTAACAGGCTTAAATTTGTAAATTTACAATTTACTGAAGTGGGATTTTATAGCTTATTGGAGTTTTTTTCAATTTTGTAGTGTAAAAAATTGGGTTTAGTTCTCCTTTAATGTGTGACTTCAATTAAAAGTATTCTTACAAAGAGGCAAGTCACTGAAGTCAGTTGGAATGGAACCCATCGATGCAATAAGAGGTGTAAAGTGTTGCCCATGCTATTAAATTTACACCAAACGTTTATATGTGATCTTTTTACTGGATTAAGCAGTTAGATTACATCTGATTGGTGGCTACTGACTTCTGCGTAGATAAAGGAGAGGAGGCTTGTTATAATTTTGCGGGGTGGGGGCCCTGATTATTCCTAGTTACACCACTTGATGTCTTAGGTTTGCCAATAAAGTTCATGACTAGGAATTTAGAAAGATTTTTACCAGTATGAAGTGTTTGCTTTATGTGTTTGTTGTCCTGGAATCTTTAGAAAAATTGAGATACCTAGAGACACACAGCCCTGCTTTCTCTATGGTAATGAGCAATGACTATATTGATGTATATACTAATACTAGTGATGCCCTTCACCTTTCATTGTGACATCATGATGCGTATATGAAAGGGCTTAAGAAATCTGGTTGTTCTTCCACCAGACAAAATGAGCAGCTAATGTATTCAGAAACAACAAGAAGACTGAGAAGAAAGATAATCCCTTGTGAAGAGGTATAGTATGGGGAAGAAGCATAGCAAGGTTTTAGATGGTGCCCCTCACCCCACAAAAAAACCCCAACTTGGGCAGGTTCATCGCCCTAAGAAAAATTTAGAAAGTTCAGCCCCACAAACCCCATTTTCATTTTACGTTTACCTTTCAAAGATGCTCCCAGGCTGAGATGTTCTACTTCTTATAAACCCCCAATACCTCTCTGGCATGGACACCCTCCTCTAATTGTGTTGCGAGCTGGTTGGTTACGAGCATGCACATAGCAGAGTGAGTCTCGTTCTGAACAGGTGTCAGCCATTGGCCTAATGTCATTATCACAGATGAAAAGAGTAGCTGTGGTTTGTAGAATATCTGAGCCTGGGAGCCTCTTTGAAAGATTTATGTAAAACCTTCGGGGCCCATAGCAATCTTATGGTTGTTATGGTGATCCCTACGCCCCTGGGGGAGAATATTGCAAGTAGAGCCATTCTACCTGACATGTAAGGATGCCAGTCAGAGGGAGCCCTTGTGATCACAATACTTTCATGAGCAGTAATAATGGGTCCATTATTTATTCAATGTATCTTAGTAACTCTCACAATAACAGAAGACACAATAAATAAACCCTCTAGAGTTAAGGTCTGTACAGAAGACTGTTTGTCTATGTAAGCTCAGTCAGGCTGTTCGCCAACGAACGCCCATAGACGACCCATAGTTGGACAAAATGGCTTTTTGTCTCATAGCGTGCATCACAGGTCGGACCACAACACAACATCTGTATGGGGCATTAGTCAAGTAGGGTAATCAGTACTTGTTGGCTAAATTATCCAATATATTTTACACTCATTTAAATTATAATTAATCTGAAGCCTCATTGTGGTGATTTTGCAGAGAACCTCTCACTGAGCAATATAGGTATGTTTACTATTTTATTATTTATGCTTATGTAGGCAAGATATAGTGGGAGATCTGCAGGAACAAATTGCTAAACTAACTCATTGTTGGAGCAGGAGACAAATGAACACAAAAAAACAGAGACCAGGGTGAGTAAACTGTAAGGACAATAAAACACAACTAACAGAATTTTAAGTAGTAGTGTCAGAGCCTGCTTGTGATGGTTAAAGGGCATGTCCAGCATGTCTTTTTACTGTCATGTAGAGTACCCCACCAAATTCCATTTTCGCACTTATTTATAATAGCCAAAGATGCTCTGAAGGGACTTACTAACACGGTCCTTGCCGTCTGGGCATCCCCCTGCTCCTGTTATGGGCAAAAACAGGAGCAGTGATCCACTTCTTGGTTGCGGATGTCTGGTAATTGTCTGTGATGTCATGTCGCACCTTGATTGACATCCGTGACCTGGAAGAAGCAGAGCAGAGAAGTGAGGGTAAGGGGGCCGGGTTGGTAATCTTGGCAATTATAAAATTGCGAAAATTAGTTTTGGAGGGTGCTTTACATGACTGTATGCTGGACATGCACTTTAAAGGGTATCCCCACTCTAAATTTATACTTACCTGTTTTCAGGTAATTGAAGAACAGGAGTAAATAAGCTATGTCTTACCTCCACCAATGTACGTGCATGCCCACATAGTGCAAGGAAGCATAAGGACCTGTCAGAGGAACAGTGGAGGTGCAAGATCGCGGGGTGGGTAAGTACTTTTGTTCGCTCCTGTTCTGGATGTTTAATTGAAGAACAGGAGGTAAGAAAAAATAGCTCCTTAACCTCCTGTTCTTCAATTTAAAAAAAGGTAAGCATAAATTAAAAGTGGAGATACCCTTTAAAGGGCAATTATACTCACCTTTTCTCGATCCATTCCTGCAAAATACCCAGGGTTAGGACCTAAAACGCTAAGTCCTCACCTCTGGGTACTTTACAGAAGTCCAGCAATACTTACTGAAGAATCCATGGCACTCTTGTCAGATCCCCACTGGTACTGTCAGTGACAGTCTGTGAGGAAGCCAATGGGAAGACATACCTTTGCAGAGGGTGTCTTCCCATTTACTTCCTCATGAATTGTCAGTATTACAGGACTTCTGTAAAGTACCCAGAGGAGAGGGCTTAGCATTTTAGATTAGCATTTAGGGCTTATCATTACCACACTAATGCTGCTGGACCAGCACTTACATTTTTGCACTTTGTATTTGCACTACCCTTGTATGTATGTAACATGTATGTTTTCCTTATATTTAATGCAGCTGTAAAGTG
Source organism: Hymenochirus boettgeri (assembly GCA_019447015.1). Classification (NCBI taxonomy): domain Eukaryota; kingdom Metazoa; phylum Chordata; class Amphibia; order Anura; family Pipidae; genus Hymenochirus; species Hymenochirus boettgeri. The sequence goes on from CM033477.1 coordinate 98,907,766, forward strand.
CCACACAGAAGATGTTGGTGCAATATAAATCCACAATAATAATAAAATTTAGGTCCTAAACAGGGGTCTTCTAGACCTTTTGGCACCAGAGCCAAACCCAGGGGGGCTTCTAGACCTTTTGGCACCTGAGCCAAACATTTCAAGCCGCCCCGCATTTGTGTGGCTGTGTATGCGCAAAAAGGGGGGTAGACCATGTAAGTGGGCATGGCCGGTGGAGATGGGCGTGGTCTGTGGAGGTGGGCATTGTAGACTAAGCGTGTCAGGTGAACTGGAGGGCTGGCCTAACAGTGGCTGCTCAACCCTCCTGTTCAGCAGACACTGTTAGGTCAGCCCTCCTGTTCACCAGACACTTTCCGGTCAGCCCTCCAGTTTGAGACCCTGGTCAGTCAGTCCTCCAGTTTAGCATGCGCTGTTAGGCCAGCAGCACTGTAATGTCAGCCTATAGTTTAGCCGCACTGTCATCCCTCCAGTACACCGCCACCGTAAGGTCAGCCCTCCAGTTTACCAGATACTGTTAGGTCAGCTCCAGTGCACCATGCACGTGTTTACTTAACAGTAGCTGGTGAATGGATGGATGACTTAAGGTGTCTGTTGAATTGAGGGTCAGTTCAGTAGACACTGTGTAGGTCAGCCCACCAGTGTGACTGGTACATGCAAGTTGCCCACCGTGTGATTGGTACATGCAAGTCTGCCCACCATGTGACTGGTACATGCAAGATTTCCCAGTGATGGCACTTACAAGTTTTCCCACTGTGACATGGCACATTCAAGTATGCCCACTTTGGTAGAAGGCAGGTAAGAGGCAAGATGAGGTGGAGACAGGAGAGGCACACTTTTGCTACTCTACTAAATAATATTGGTAGACAGGAAACAGGAAACTCCTATCATACTTACGAAAGTTTCTTTTCCGGCCACCCTGGCAGCAGGGACTAAATGGTTTAAGCCTTCCCTATAGCCAGGAAATAAGAAGAAAAAACACACCCACTAAATAATTACTTAAGGACTCCTCCCACCTTGCAACCCGGTCTCAGTTTTAAAGCTTGATAGACAAATAATTGAGGGTGGGGACTGCTGCCAGGGAAAGAATCTCTCGTAAGTATGATAGGAGTTTCCTGTTTCCTGGCCATCCACTGTCAGCAGTGACTAAATGGTTATACCAAAGCATCTAATCTATTAGAGGGTGGGAAACAATCTTGCAACAAATAAAATCATAAAAATCATTGCAGGAGGAAAAAAAAAAGATATTTAATTAACAACTGCAACCAATGTGTCCAAAGGTAGCCTGAGAGGAACTTCTCAGATCTAGCTTATAATGCTTAACAAAAGTACATGGAGTTGCCCACGCAGCGCTTTACAAACAGCCTCGACTGTGGTACCGGCCTCTGCTGCCCATGATGCTGCTATGCCCTGGTGGAATGCACTTTGATCTTTTGGGGAAGTGCCTCAACCTGACTCTTGTATGCCTCCTGAATGGTTCTAGTTATCCATCTTCTGATTGCAGATGTATTCGCCATCATCCTTTTTTGGAACCCATAGGAGAGACAAACAGAGCTTGTGATTTCCTAAAATCAGCGGTCCTGGCAAGATACATTTTTAAAGATCCGGCAGACATCCAAGTTGATCAGTTTGTATCACCTTGAAGACTCTTCCATTTAGTTAGGGAGAATAATAGGCTTGTTTATGTAAAATTTAGTTACAATTTTGGAAGGAACTGTGAATTTAGATGAAAAATGACGGCATGGGACTGAAAAATCAAGAAGTTTGGTTCTATTGATAAGGCTTGTAACTCACAGGCTCGTCTGCCAGAGGTTAGTGCCACCAAAAATACTAATTTAGAGTTAAGTGGCCATAGAGATATCTCCTTCAATGGTTCAAAGACTTTTTGTTAAGGCCAACAAGAATAATGGTAGGTCCCATTGGGGACATAAGGATCTGCGTGGTGGTCTAATCCTCAAAGCAGCCTGAAAAAATCTTTACTAGAGGGTTTGAAAGAAAAATTGGTCCAGTATGGCAGACAAAGATGAGATTTGCACCTTGAGGGTATTCAAAGCTAGTCCCTTATCTAAGCCTTGCTGTAAAAAAATCCAGTATTGGGGAATCTTTGCTTCCAAAGCGTTGATCTTTTGTAACTTTGCCCCTTGAGAAAATGTCCCACACACTTGAGTATCTGGAGTTTGTAGATCTCTTTCTAGCCCTAATTAGGGTGTCTATTACATCTTTGAGCATCCTTGTTCCCTCAACCTACGCTTATCAGCCTCCATGCTGCAAACTTCAGACTCCCGGGATCCGGGTGGAGAATCGGGCCCTGCGACAATAGACCTTCCTGATGCTTGTATTGAGAGCCTCACGAGGAGTGGAAACCAAGGCCGACGCGGCCAATAAGGGAGAATTGCTATGACCTCCATCTTTGAATTTGCTAATTTCCGTAAAACTTGAATATTAGATTCATGGGAGGGAAGATGTAGGCCTTTAGACCTGACCAATCTTGCCACAGACTGTCGACTGCTTCCGACATGTTGCTGGGGAATCTGGAAAAGAATATTCTCGCTTTGTAGTTTTCCCTGGATGCCATCAGGTCCACTTCCAGGACCCCCCATCTGGCAGTAATCATCTGAAAGACTGTTTGGGACAGGCTCCACTCCCCTCTGTATGTCTCTCCTGGACAGTCGATCCGCTTGAGTGTTCAAGGTGCCCGGCAGATATAACGCTGTTAAAATGTAATAAGTGTTTCTGAGCCCAAGACATTATGGGATGCACATTATGGGATGCACTTGAATTCTAGGTTTAACGATATCATTTGGGAAAGTTCCTGACTCCTTCTGTTCCATTTCTTTTAAAAAATATATTTGTAATGGTTTTATCCTCCATTTTGCCCATTTTACTATTCCTATGAAAAAGCTAAAGTGCCTAGAACTTTATTAGTTGGTTTGCTGAAGCCCTTGGTTGATAAAAAGATCTGTTGCCATTTGAGTTATTTTCAGAATATTTCCTGTGAAAGGGTAATTATCTTAGTACTGTATTTATTCTGGCTCCTAGAAAGACCAAGTCTTGGGTTGGAAGCAATTGACTTTTTACTTTGTTGATTAGCCATCCAAATTCCTTTAGTCTGTATAGGACATAATCCCTGTTGCTGCATAACTCTCTCTCCGTTTGGCCACCAGCAGCAAATATATCGAGATAGTGGTAAATCTCATCCCCTCTTCTTCAATTGGGCTATAACACTACAAGAACCTTTGTAAAGTTCGTGGGTATGTGGAAAGTCCAAAGGGGAGACAACAGAACTGATATGGTCTTGGTCTAGGGTAAAACTTAGATAGACTAATGCTCTCTTGCGATAGGACACATGTGAGATGTAGGTGTCTGTGTGAGATGACTGAAATCGAACAGAGCCAATCGTCTGTGCGGATAGCCGATTTTACCATCTGGAGTGTCTCCATTTGAATTTTGACAATGATAAATCGGTTTAGTTTTCTTAAGTCCAGAATGGGTCTTAACCCCCGATGCTTTGGGGACCAGAAAAAGTGGAGAGTAGAACCCTGTTCTTCTCTCGTGAAGAGACTGGAAGAATTGCCCCCATTTTAGAAGTTGTTCTATGTATTCCTTCAGGAAAGTTCTTTTCTCTGACAGGCTGGCAGAGGAGTGGAGTGAAAGAAATTTTTCTTTGGTAAAGTCTTGAATTCTAGTCTGTAACCCTGTTACAATTCCAGGACCCAGGCATCTGAATTTTTTTTTGCACATATTCCACTGAAGTGGAGTAATCTTGCCCCTACTGGTGGAACATAAACAGTCCTCATGTCATAATGATTTAGACTGTTTTGGGGACAGGCTGCATTGGCTCTAGGTCCTTAAAAAAAAGAAAATTGGCCTCCCTTCCAGGCCGCTCCTCTTGAAAACTCCTTCCCAGGCGATAAGCCCTGGCTTCTTCTTTCCTAGGAGGAGGGAATATATAATAGGATCTCTTCTGTGGATCCTTGTCTTCTTGCACATTTTGAGGTAAAAAGGAACTTTTGCCCCCAGTGGATTTGCTTATGACCTCGTCTAAGGCTTTTTCAAACAGGCGCCCCTGTTCCAGAGGTAGTTTACAAAGAGGTATCTTAGAAGGAGTGTCTGCGTTCCATGCTTTTAACCACAATGCCCTCCTAGTTGTAACTGATAAGGCCATGTTACGGGCTTGTAACTTTATAAGATTGGCTTCGGTTTCCAGCATGAAATTTGCTGCCCCCCGCATTTCAGGAATACTTTGCAAAAGGGAATCTCTTTTAACTATTTTTATGGCCTCTTCAGCCTACTAATCCAGACAGACATTGCCTTGGATACTGATATTAAGGCCACTGAGGCTTTACAACCCACTCCAGTAGTATATAAAGCTCCGTTTTAATTCTAACTCCATTCGCCTCTCCATTGCATCTTTTAATGAAGAGGCGTCATCAAGGGTAATGTTGACCTACTGGATAAACTGGCCACTGGGGTGTCCTGAAGGTGGTTTATTCCAGCCTTCCACCATCTCGCTGGAAATGGGTACAGTTTTTCAAACTTTGCCTCCACTGGCACACGTCCATTTTCATCCATTCCGCTTAATCATTTATCTACTTCTTGAGGGATAGGACATGGGTTTCTTTTTCTTTTGAAATAATATTGAGGTGGAAGGTTGCTCTCTTCCAAGGTTAGTTTGCCTAATAGCCTTATTAATGAAGGCACCTGCCTTAAATAAAAGCCAGTCTCTTCAGTTTCCTCATCTTCCGACTCAGAAACAGAGTAAAGATCAATGACTTCTGTATCTTCTTTACTAGCAACTGAGGAAGTAGAGTGAGCTGGTGGCATCTCTAAAACCTTCCTGTACAGCTTGTGTGATCAATTTTAGTATTTCTGGCCCAGAGGACTGCTGTCTAAACTCAGAACTAGAGCCTGCAGAATGATCAGAAGATTCATTTAATTGCTGGAATTTGCTCCTTTTCAGTGTGCAATTCTTCATGCACTCACTGCACAGCCTTTTGCCTTTTTTACAGTATATTATCACAGGCTATGCATTTTAATTCATGGGTCCCAACTTCAGACCTAGATCTCTTCCTTGAAGATTCATCAGAGTGACAGGCTAGAAGACAAAAGATCACAAAAAAATCTGTGTCACAAAAAAATCTGCTCCTTTAACATGCAAGGCCTTGGAAAGGAATGCCACATACCATCTCCCCTAGATCAGTGTCCCTGGCAGCCTGCTCCATCTTGCCCCAACAGCTGTAGAGAGGCTATACATGGGCAGAGAATGACGAAAATATCGGCTATTAAAAGTTCCCGCGGGTCGCGGGTAAATGACGTTACGCGGCCGATGCTTTCTTGCGTTCCACCTGTGGTCCACCACTTCTGGTGGTGTATGACATGCGTGCGGCTAGGGAGGTGGATTTTCTGCCTAAGAAGACGCATGGTCTTCACAACAGTCAGGACTTCGGTCTAAAAGGAGCAAGAGACCGGTAGTACCATGAAAGGTAAACGTTTTTAAACTGTAAAAGAAAAACACATAGCTGGCTAATGAGAAGAAAACAAAAGACTGGGGTTGCAAGGTGGGAGGAGCCCTTAAGTAATTATTTAGTGGGTGTGTTTTCTTCTCATTTCTGGCTATAGGGAAGGCTTAACCATTTAGTCACTGCTGACAGTGGATGGCCAGGAAAATAATTTCTACCTCCCTGCCCCAAGTAGTTTTTGTTTTTAAAAATTAAATTTTCCAGTAGTTATTTGTATATTTTTAAGCTAAGCTGATATTTCTATTTCCTCCAGCTTACAAAAGAGATGGAAGAAATAATTGACAAATTACAAAAGGAGAATGAGGAAGAAATAAGGTAAACATTGTGGTTTATAATGTGTATACATTGTGATAGGCTTCGAGAATAACTATGGTCTTATGCAATTATCCTGAATAACTGCTCATAAAAACATTGTGGGTATATATAATTTGCATTTAAGGGCATGTCCACCCCCCTAACCAACTTTGGGGAAAAGGTAGGTAATCCCTACCCACCCCAACCGCTGCCATATTTATTTAAAAAAGTCCCAGAATTCTACTTACACTGCCTTCTCTCCCACGATGATCCGACCTGAGAGGGAGCCAATCACAGACGTAGTGATGTCACTACAAACGCCGCGGGAGAGGAGGCTCTGTCAGTACGGATCATGGGGGATTTTTTAAAAAATATTTTGGCGGCTAGGTGCGGGCAGGAGTTACTTACCTTCCTCCCCCAAGGAATTTACACTAGGTGCAACGATGGCTTGGAGTCTTCAGTTTCCTGGACTGGAAAAGGAATATCTTGGGAACAATAAGGAGCAGAGATGTAAGGTAAGGTTATTTTTAAACTGCAGAGTGGGGTCAGTAGTGGGTTTAATTACAGTTTTGCAGTGGCAATACCCTTTAACGTGTGATTCCTAAACCAAAGTTATAAACTGAATTATACCGGAGTGGAGACATTAGTGTGGTGCAATGACCACAAACAATTTATAGCTGTACAATAACCTTTCTAGTTATCCTTATAATTAGTAGACAAGATGTTTCATCTTCAGGAGGGTAAATGGTTTTCATAGAAAGAACGGTAAAACTATCTTAAAATATGTTTTACCAGCAGTTTGATTGGTAGTCTTAAGAAAGATCTGGATATCTTTCCTAGATCAATGAAAATGGACGGCTACTGGTATAAATACTAATGGGCTGATGTATTGAGAGATGAAAATGTTTTATAGTACTACTAATCTGCAGAAAGTGGTATATTAGGCTAGTTATACATAGGTATATACAGATATATTGCCCAGTGAGTCTTTCAAAATATTGTACAGCCAATATTTCAGCCTGATGCCCAATTTCTTGACCTGCAGCCTTGTTCTTTTATACACTGTAAGGGGCGCATTATCCCTTATATATTATAATGTAAGGGGCGCATTATCCCTTATATATTTAAACTGTAAGGCGAGCATTATAACCCTATATATTACACTGTAAATCCCTTATATTACATTGTAAGGGACACATCCCTTAGGTAATACACTATAAAGAGGCGCATTATCCCTTATATATTATACTGGAAGGGGTACATTTATCCTTTATATTACACTGTAAGGGGTGCATTATCCCTTATATAGTATACTGTAAGGGATACATTATCCCTTATATATTACTGTAAGGGATGCATTATTCCTTATATATTATACTGTAAGGAATTATATATTACTGTAAGGGGTGCATTATTCCTTATATATTACACTGTAAGGGGCACATTATCCCTTATATAGTATACTGTAAGGGATACATTTATCCTTATATATTACTGTAAGGGATGCATTATTCCTTATATATTATACTGTAAGGAATTATATATTACTGTAAGGGGTGCATTATTCCTTATATATTACACTGTAAGGGGCACATTATCCCTTATATATTACTGTAAGGGGTGCATTATCCCTTATATATTATACTGTAAGGGGCACATTATCCCTTATTTTTACACTGTAAGGGGTGCATTATCCTTTATATAATTACACTGTATCCCTTATATAAAAATGACGTTTATAAGAACAGTCCAAAATATCTCCACAGGCCAAATCTTTAAAATTTCACTTTGGTGAATTTCAGCTGAGGGCAAGAAATCTCAATGTACACATCACAGTGTAGATAAAGAGTTGACGTATTATGGTGTTTCCATTATGTTTGTCTATGCACTCTACTCTTAAGCTAGGTACACACAGTACAGATTTCTGAAAGATGACAGACAGGATCTGCAAGATCCTGTCTGCCATCTTTCAAAGATCTGCATACACACAGTCCCGAGCGTTCTCCCTGAACTTCATAGGGAGAACGCTCGGGACTGTGTGTTTCCATCAGCCGCGCTAGACTCCTCTATAGGGAGTCTAGCACGGCTGATGGAAATTTTCGGACTTTCCCGAACAAGTGTTCGGCCGACCCGATCGTTCGGCGGCCGTGCGCTCGTTCGGGAACCGAGCGTACACACATAACGATAAAGCCCCGATACCGTCGGATCCGACTGTATCGGGGCTTTATTGTTAATGTGTGTACCCAGCTTTACCTAAAGCCTTTTGTTTGAATCAATGGCTATTTGTAGCCTAAATTGAGAGTAGTTACCAGTATTGTTTATTTTATTCACAAGTACTTGTTTATAATTTAATAGTTTCCCTGTTAGATGTCTGAACGTTAATTATTCATTGAACACAATAGTGTCTAACACACTGTATTTTCCCCCCTGGAAGGCTTTCGTGACTTCCAGATCATAAAAAAATGATCACAGGTCCATTGGTCCTTGGTTGTTGAGGACTAAATGTGTTTATATTAGGGGCAAAAACTGGGTGTGTTTGATGTGGTATGTGGAATAAACATCTTCCTTAATAGGCTGGTGTAAACACAGGATTTCTTGAATGTGTCTGCTAACACTTTACCACCCCACAACAATAATATCAAACTATCTGCAGTGACTGCTTTCAGTTAAACGCTGTTTAAACTCAGGTTTAACTAGTTCAGGTTGATTACAATGTCACTAAATAGATGGATGCAACGCATGAATGCAGTTTCTGTTCAGTTGGTATTAGTTTGCTTAGGCCCATGGGAACATTAATATGCTATTGTATATACAGGCTAAAACCCCATCATATTGGCACACTATTGATTAAATAATTGGGTGAGGTGAAGGGAGAAGCATTACAATTGCACATTTAATTAAAAAAAAAATGTAGTGTGCCTTTAAATCAGGGAAAAAATAATTTTGTACCCTTTTTAAAATAATCCAGTGGGTAAGTTTGTCTGAATGGGTGTAGAAGAGATCCTCGCTAGCTATTTGTCCATGTTACCATTCTGCGAACTTATTTGATTTTGGTCTTCATAGGACTCTCCTGCAGAAGCATGAAGCTGATACGCTTGCTGTTCAAGATGAAAACAACTCAAAGCTATTTGAAGAGCAGGCAAAGGCTGACAGGAAGCTGGGTAGGATTTTCACATTTTTATTTCACAATTTCTTTATCTCCCATTTGATAGGAACAACATCACATTTCTTGTTACCGTAGTTCTCAGACTTTATCTTTCCTTACTGTATAGGGCACTAACAGGGAGATGTAATAAAAGTTCTTATCGTTAAAAATGGTGCTAATTTTGCCCCAACCAATCAGATATTATTTAACATTTGAAAGCTAACATCTAATTGGCTTGGGAAAGATTAGCAAGATTTTAAACAATTAGAACTTTTTTTGAATAACCCTGTAAGGGTTAAGCCTAAATAAGGTATAATATCTATTTCTATATTACAAATCTTTTTGTTCTACTCTTGGGCAGAAACAGGCATTATTTTATGCAGGGTCAGTTGGATAAATGGCACCCAGTCTGGGCTTTGTTCCTGGTGCCCCGTAATTTAAAGGAGAACTGAACTGGAATTTTTGCACTATAGCATCTGAAAATATCCCCTCTAAAAACACCAATAAACTGCTAATTATTACTACAATAAATGACATTAAAGTAAATGTAACCCCTGGAAAAAATGGACGAAATGTGTGTGCAGTGACTGGCCACACCCCTTACCTCAGTCACATGCTCCCTTGCCTAATCTGTCCTCTAAAAGGATTGGCTAGAGGCTACTAGTGGGTGTGACTAATTGTACCAACTGTAACAAGCTCCTGCAGTATCTTACGACTGAGCATGTGTAATGAACACAATTGTCAGTGACCACATTGTGTGATACTGGAATGTTGGTAAATAAAGCACAAACCCCATCGTAAGGTAAATTTCTCAACAACCATATCAAAATGAGAGGTAAGACTCTGATTACTGATTTTATATCAAGGTGTTCTACCTTCTGATTCAATGTTGCTCAGAGGGTTTAGTTGTCCTTTAATACACAACATCCTATATACTAAAAGACAGCTGTAAATATGCACGGACCGATCTGTGCACGCACGTGATGTCATCTAACTGCCACTACTGGGCCCAGTAGGGGTGTCTTGGTGCATTCACGCGGGGGCAATGTGTGCGCGCATGCAGGGGTGTACAAGCGGCAGGGTTTGCTAATTTTAAAATAAACAGACCAACCAATGGGCAATATAGTAGCATAATGCGCCCCGCATCTGCAGGGATGCAGGTGTTTGGAATGGGGTTGGATTGATCACAGGGGTGCCACAGGTGAGGTGGGAAGGAAAAGGAGAAGTTTATATTTTAAAGAACCCTGACAGACGCCCCCTGGAGATGCAACCAGATACTGCCTCACAGGTCAGATGAACACTTTTACCATTACATTATATTACCATTACATTATATTACATTATTTTTTTAATGTAACACTTTCACCATTACATTATTTTTCCCATATTGTGTGCTATGACTGCTTACAGACATACAGTGCACACATCTGAACTGACCTTGGGCACACCTACAGTATGTAACACAATGTCTATCGTGTTTTAAGTGTGGAGACAGGCTTGTTTCATAAAACCATGTGTTAGTTACAGACATTTTAATGAGTCTAATAAAATGTAATAAAAATGGGAAATGATTGTTAATAAAGTTTAATGATATAATAAAACACATCACAATGTTTGTCTTTTATTTGACAGAGGAGCTAAAGAAAGAATATGACTTTTTGAAAGGTTCTTTCAGTGTTTATCAGGTAAAATGTGTAGTTGTAATTATGTGTGTGTATGTATATATATATATAAGTACATATGTCCTTTTCATTATATGCAATTAGGGACTTTCTTAAGTAAATCTGTTGTATTCAGTTAGATCAACTGGACTTTAGTTCTTGAAGACGTTTCGCTAGTCATCCGACTGGCTTTCTCAATTCAGAATGACTTGTACAAGAATCTGTGGCAACTATGTACCCTGGAAAGTCCCAATTAGCATATCACAGCCAGGAGTTAGGGACTTTCTGAATGCAATGCATGATTGCATTGTGACTAAGAGGTGTTATAGGAACTGCCCAGGGTAAGGTGTCAAAACAGCATTGTACATGGCAGACAGTTGGTGTCGAACCCCCCACCTCTATTCAGGTTGGTTTCTTTATTTTCACATAAATGGACTCCTTGACACCTCTCTTGAACCAGTCCTTTAAGTAAGGCATGTGTCCAAATGTAATACAGCCTAATGGTTTAGGGCAGGGGTATTGAACTTGGGACCTTTCACATGTTTGAAAACTACAACTCCCAGCATTCCCTGGCTGCACAGAGTGCTGGAAAATTTAGTTTTCATACATCCTGGAATAAAACCCTTTTACTGACTTAAGCCAATGCTTTAGTGATTCCTAAACAAGGGTTTGAAAATGCAAGTGATTCATCTGCCCACCTATCTGACAGCTATAATCTATAGAATATCAATGGAATAAACCTGCAGGTCTGAGAATAGACCCAGGAAGTTCTGTCACAATGTGCAGTTCAAACCAAACAGCACTATTTGGGAACCTGAGACCCTACACAGGATCCAGATAAACTAGCTTTGAGTGTACTTATCAGTATTTACCACAGCAATTTCCACATTAACAATTGCTATGTGGTTAGGACAGCACAGTATAGTGATTGGCTATAAAGATTATGGAGAGATGTTCTTACTGGAGCTAAAAGCTCCCTATAGAGTATAAAATTAAATACAGCCTTCTTATAACAGTTTTACCTCACAGCCTCATGTTGTTAATATATTAATATTGGGAAAAAAGGGAAAAACTGTCAATTTCTCTAAGAATGTTGGGTAGTTTCAAAGTCATTTTATCACATACAGACCTCACTTCCTGTCTAGCAAACAGAAACTGGATTGTCTTATTACTTTCTATGGAGAGGGGAGGGGGGGAGTAAAGCTAGATACACACAGCACAGATTTTTGAAAGATGACAGACAGGATCTGCAAGATCCTGTCTGCCATCTTTCAAAGATCTGCATACACACAGTCCCGAGCGTTCTCCCTATGAACTTCGTAAGGAGAACGCTCGGGACTGTGTGTTTCCATCGGCCGCGCTAGACTCCTCTATAGGGAGTCTAGCGCAGCCGATGGAAATTTACGGCCTTTCCCGAATGAGCGTACGGCCGACCCGATCGTTCGGGAAACGAGCGCACACACATACCGATAAAGCCCCGATACTGTCGGATCCGACGGTATCGGGGCTTTATCGTTACTGTGTGTACCCAGCTTAAATATGAGAGTCTGAAGAATTTTCCAATTGGCTAAGACTGTCACATGTTTTACAAATAGCACATAATTGGGTGTAATACAGGAACTTCCTTGCACTTCCTGTCTTGTCATGTACAATTCCTAAAATAATTTTTTGATTTGCTAACAGTGGAAGATCAGAACCTCATTGGATGTTAGTAAAATTTCACTTCCTTTTAGTGTCTACATGGAGACCCATGTAGAAATCCTAGACGTATGGCTAAATCTACCATTTTGAGTTTTCCATTCAAACTTAGGGGTGTCAAGTAAAATAAGTATACTTTATTAATTGTATATCATTTGTTTTGTAATTGAGTAGTAGGTAGTAGTAGGCGGATCATCAACGATCCCTGACCGAACACCCGCTTCAGGCTACAAAGTGCCCATACATGGCCAAAACAGCAGTACATACATATCATGCATCACGGGTCGGCCCCACGCAATCGCATGTGTGTATGAGGCTTTATTGATTGTAGGAATGGGAGGGGTTTGTCAATATTCACTGTGATGCAACTTCCTGATGACCTGTGATGATGATTCCTCACCTGTGTGAGTTGAAACAGGGCAATTATGTTTTGGGAAATGAAAGCTTTTGAAGAAAATACCTGTGAGTGCTGCTGCATAACTGTTAAACATTTCTGAATTGTGCACCCGGGTGCTATACCTGTTAAGAATATACCGGGAGATTCAATATCGCGTTTCCCGTTACTTACCTTAGCCCGATCCAGCGATACAATAACTGACGTAAACGAGATTACGTCAGTTATTGCATCGCAGGATCGGGCTAAGGTAAGGAGCGGGACTTTAATGCTCCACAAGCCGTAGCGTTAAGTTTCATGCTACAAAGTAGCGCAAAACTTAACACTACGTATTTTGGATCATTAGCACAGCGCTATTTCCAAAAACATTCGGAAATGGCGCTGTGCTCGAAAATCCGTCCAAAACCCAAGTTAATCTAATTTTTTTTAGGGTTAACGTGGGTTTTAGATGGAAAAGGGCCATATTGAATCTCCCCCATAGTGTTATATAGTACTATATATATTTATATATATATATGTGTGTGTGTGTGTGTGTGTGTGTGTGTATTTGTGTGTGGTTTATGTCTAGATACATACAAACATTTCAGATGGTTTTAGTTTTATTATATACCATTGCTGTAAATTGTCTTCCTGATCTTTTATTGAGTTGCTATTGAACCATTGTGTAAAGCACAATATAACTTTTTTGCACGGCAACTTTAGAATCTACATATTATTGTTCTGTAAATCCTATTCCCATAAAATTTCTTGGGGAAAAAATGCCAAGAAATGCTGTGAATTTTAGTTTTCAAAGATCTGATGATCGTCTTTGGAAATCCGATTCATTTTCCATAAAGCGTTTTCCAGGAAGTGATTTTTGTCTCTGCATGGCAAAGATCAATACTTGGGTGATCAGAACAGATCACCTAATATTGATCTGTGCCTTTACATTTTTTCACTTTGATCCATTCACAAATACTATAGTAAGCTGTCAGTGTGTCAGCTTACTCTATAGCAGGTAGTGAACTGTGATCAAACAGCTCCTGTCCTATTTGTGAATGGATCATCTTTAAGATTTTATTTTGGGGGGTATTCAATAAAAGTTCTTATTGTTTAAAATGGTGTTAGCTTTCAAATGTTACATAAGTTCTGATTGGTTGGGGCAAAATTAGCACCATTTTAAACAATAAGAACTTTTATTGAATCTCCCTGTTTGTGTGCTATAGTAAGCTCTCAGTGTGACAGCTTACTATAGTATTTGTGAATGGATCAAAGAGATACATTCACAAATACTAAAGTAAGCTGTCACTCTGAGAGCTTACTATAGCACACAAAATATATAAACTTGTGAAGGTTCTCATTCATCCAGGTCATGGTATATCTGTTGTATTCAGTTAGATTAACTGGACATAAAGTTTGCTAGTCATCCGACTGGCTTTCTCAATTCAGAATGACTTTTGCTTGTCATTCTGAATTGAGAAAGCCAGTCGGATGACTAGCGAAATGTCTTCAAGAACTAAACTAAAGTCCAGTTGATCTAACTGAATACAACAGATATAAAATTGGGATAGTATACATCCATTATAAAGTGCAACTAGTGACCAATTTAATATAGTATACATACAAAATAGAAGCCTCGTGCATACATCTTTATTCCCTCTATGATGCTGCTTTAAAAAGCCTGCCCTTCTCTCTGGATAAATAAAAGCAATTGGTTCGATAACTTGGCCAAATTATTTTTAGCCCAGCCACCACTTCAAGTTTTGCTTTTTCAGCTGGGTCCTATTCTATCAGTACTTGCCTTTTATGAGCTGAAAGTCCTTGCTGCACTGTGGCTAGCTTCCATGGGACTAACTCACCTGCTATAACTACTTTACTCACCTGAGTGCATGACCTTAACTTGGGTGGAGTACACATTCCTAGAGGCTTGGTCAAACCCCCATTGTAACACACAAAACATATAAAGATTGGATAGTATACATCTATTATAAAGTGCCACTAATGACCAATTTAACATAGTATACATACAAATTAGAAGCCTAGACTTCTATTTTGTATGTATACTATGTTAAATTGGTCACTAGTTGCACTTTATAATGGATGTATACTATGATTAGGACTGTGGCACATTTGAAAACAATCAAGAGACAACTTATGAGAGATGATTAGGTCTGTGACAGCTGAATGCAACCAGAGTTAATAACACCTGCAACATATATCTATTATAGTCTATGCTCAAAAAATATCTGTAAATTTGACAATAATTCCTTAGCTAGAAGATAGCACACGTCTATCTATTTGTATTGTTTTTTTCGTTTCTCTAGCTCAAAAACTGTGGGATGAGATACAGTAAAAAAATAGAAGAAGAAAAAATAATGACAAGCCAAATGAGTAAATAGTGCCATTGAAATCCATTTGAGCAAGCTTAGATTTCAAATAAAGAGGTAATTAAATGACAGCTAAGATGTCTGGTTATTATGTACAAACACAGGTTCTGTCAACACCATGTTTCCCAAATTTGTTGCTTGCATTTAGGTCTGGCTATGTTATTAAATTACAAGTGATTTGTGTATAAGTGTTAATGTGCAAATTACATTATTTATTTATTTACCTCAGGAAAATGTAGCCGCGGAGATCAACGAATCCTGGCATCTGAAAGAAGCAAAATGGAAAGAAGAATTTGAAGAGGAGAAGTTAAGGGCACTTAGTAAACAAAGTAAGATTGGTTATGAGAGCAGTGAGTATTGCAATGCGATGATATGAATCAATACGATAACAGAAAAAGAAAGTGTGTGTGTGTGTGTGTGTGTATGTTTGTGTGCAATGAGATTTACCACAACAGCTTATCATTTAAAACCACAATTATTGCCTCCCTTTTTTGGTATTCAGTATTGTATCATGCCTGATGAAGAAGCCTGAGTGCTTTGAAAGCATTTTCAATAATTTTAGTTAGCCAATAAAAGGTATTATTGTATATCCAAGATGTCTTCCCTTTTTTGGGTCAAAAACAGCAGAGAAAAGTATCCCCCAAATTAGTGCAATCACCTATTGTACAAAAATGGTGAGGGTTGACAGAGGGTAAAGAGGTAAAACTTAACTTTTACTAGGTATGCATTCAAAATAGTAAAACCACAGTGTGCCACAAAGAAGGAAGAGAAATAGAGGACAAAGAAAGTGTAATTATCCCTCAAAATTTAAAGGGCATGTCCACTCCTTTTTATAATTTTTTGGTGTACTGTAGGGCTTCTTCCCCCAGCCCCAACCGCTATATTAGTTTTTACAGAAACTCCCCCGATCATTAGTTACCTTACCTCTTTCCTCTGGCGTACTGTCCCAGCCCTCTACTTGCATGAAACTGCAAGCAAGGGGCCGGACCAGCAGCCATGTCCGTGATTGTCTGAGAGGCAGCCAATCACGGACATGGCTTCCGGCTATCCAGAACGCCGGGGGGAGAGAAGTAAGGTAAGTAATGATCGGGGGAGTTTCTGTAAAAACTAATTAAGCGGTTGGGGCTGGGGGAGGGAGCCCGACAGTACACCAAAGGGGTTTTATGCTAGGGGGAGGGAGAGGAAAACAGGGGGGAGGGGGGTAGGGGGATGGAGGGCTGCAGTGTGCATGGCAAAATTCTCCTGGAGGAGAGACAGGAGGCCTATATGGACTCTGCAAGGCTCCTGGTGTATAGTTTTTGGGACTTTGGAGGGGCATAGTAGGGCATTTGGAGCAGGGATGTAAGGTAAGGATTTTATTACACTACAGAGTGGGACCAGTAGTGGGTTAAATTATAGTTTTGGGGGTGGACATGTCCTTTAAACAGGACACATATTCAGTGCCTCTAGACTGGCATACCCTGCACTGGTGAAAGCCCTAGCACTCGGTGCTCTCCTTAGTCTTAACAGTAATTCCCTATATCAGTTCCCTAACTTTAGTGGCAAAACTGGGATGCACATTAAAACATATACATCTGTAGCACGATCACAGGTAGTAATAAAGCAGAAAACAAACACGCATTAGTATGACGTGTAATCGATCTGGGAAACTCAGATGTGAAACGGACGTTTCTTCCTATATTACATTGGTAGAGGAATTAGCCCAACTGCTTAGGAGCTTAATCATATATTAGGAGCAAAACGCATCAGGGGGCTTGTTAGATTCTGTATTGCAAGGCATGCAATTAGGTCAAAATATAAGCCAAAGTTTTTGTTGCAATTGTCATTTTGTGGTCTTTAAAGGCTAACTGTGGTCTCCATACAATTTAAAAGAGCTATCTTATACCTTTCAAACAAACCAATAATTTTGTGCCTAGTTTTTCGGGATCATGCGTCCGGTATTGGTTCTTGTGTATGAGCCCCATATGACTCAGACAGTCAGAAAAAACAAGGAAGTGTATGATAGTCCCTCCTACCCCCACCCCACAAAAAATATCTTTTCTGAAGCTATTTAAAGACAGTTACAGCAGTAGAATACAACTGGGCATGCTCAGTGCCTGTGGCAGGGGGTCACAGAAGTCACATCTAGTAGTGCTAGCTGGAAACACAACCATTTATACTGCTATAAGTTTGCATTGATTGCATCTAGAAGCATGATACTGGAGTCAGTTTAAAGGTAGGAATGTGCTCTTTTAAATAAATGCACTTGTATGGAGACCAAAGGTACCCTTTAACAGGCAGTTAACTGAAAGACTAAAGAATGTTTTTTTGATTTTTGTTGATTGGGAAGATATGGTCAAGCTGACCTGTGTGGATTGGGCCTTGGTCAGGCAATCAGGTACAAGTGGTAGGGGCAGAGGGAACACCACTTTTGGCGGAGCTTTTTCCTGCGTTACTGCTGCATTACCTCAGCAACAACTATTTTGTTGACATGTTATTCAAAGTTGTGTCAGGATGTTGATCCAAAGTTTTTACCAACCATAAAGACTTTACATGAGCATGCTTACTGTACACATTTATAGCAGAACAATGTTTTTTAATGTTTTTAATTGGAAATTCAGATAAAAAAGTTGTAACTATATGTGGAATCACTGGTCAGACAGGGTAATACAGAGCATGCGGCACTACAGCAGTGTTTCTTTATGTGCCGAAAACAAACATAGCCACTGTAAAATTATGTATGTGTTTGTTGTACTTAAGGATTGAGGGAAATTATAAAAATTAAAGCAAATATATATTTTGAATATATAAAATTCCTACATTTTAGATGTTCTTTTCTATTTAATATTAGAAGATTTTACTAGGCCACAACTATTGTTTCATCTAAACATGACACACGTGCCTTTACGTTTTACAGAAGTAGACATTTTCCAGGCATCTGTGCATTTGTAAAATAAGTTGGATAATTCCTGGTGTGCCAATTAGCAGCTGAGAGACATTCCCAGCTAGAAGCATGCTTAGACAATGGCTAAAGGGTGCACTGAAATTCATTCCGCTTGCAGATTTGCAAATGTTTGAAAAAATTTCAAAATTCAAAAATCCACAAGTGTATATGTACTTGTATATAAGGTATAAATAGCAATGGCAACTTACTGTAAATGGCTCAGGGACCTGGGGAATGGTCTCGGGAACACTTATCTATGCCCAAAATCTTTAAAAAAACACACAGTCCAGTACTGGAAAATTCACATGCTTCCTGTTGTGGTATTCCACATAGTATTTTCAAAAATTTTTCAAAATTTCCAGAATTTTTAAAGTAATCTGAAAAGTCAAACATCTGCAAAGTCCGAGTTCCAGCGGATCCGTGAAGCGCAAGCAAGTAAGTTTACTTTTTATGTGGCTGTAACTCTGGATAGACTACAGCTACATGATCCTGAACAGGTTTGAAAGTTATTGAGAGGTTTATTAAATGGAGAGCACTTGTATTAACACAATTCCCCTATAAGAGGAAAATGTTTATATTTTCTTCCCAGATAAGACTCTGCTTGAAACATTTGAGAAAGAAAAAAGAGATTTTCGTAATTGTGCACAAGAAGAAATGAACCTGCAGCAGGAGAGCCATACCAAGCAAATAAATGTGAGTCATGTACAAACACTGTGTGTGATATGGTTTTCCTAAGCACTTTGAGGCAGGCCTGATGTAAACAATGTAAAGTGCCATTTTATAAATGATAATAACAATACTCTGATCCTTTTGCTGATAAACCAAATTGATACAGGCCATGTACTGCAAAAATATTTTATATGTCTCTGGGCAGATAGTAAGTGTGTTTCAGTGGGATAGTACAGTGAATCAGGGGTATTGGGTCATGGGGTGGGAGAGGAGCTTCTGCAATGCAGTTATAATTATAACTCCAGCCATTAACAGTCCTGGCTGGATTCACTCACTAAGATGTTACAAGGCCACACTCACTAAAGCTGTGACATTGCTGAAATTTGCTGAAAATTAACTACAAAATTTTCTATTCTTAGACTGAAATATGGCAGTGGTCACTAATGGGTTAACCCCTTTCCATGCAATGGGACAGGAAACACAATCAATAATGGACTCCCTCCTCCACCCCTGGCCCGAGCATGACCATGAAGGGTAGTGGAGCTTAGTGACCACTGCCATGTTACAGGAATAGGAAATTTGGTAAGTATTTTATTTTCAGTGTTCCTGTTCCTTCATATGGCAGTGGTCACTAATGGAATATACCAAAGCAGTGAGAAAAAAATAAAAATAACAACAGCTGATTCAAGAACCTCCTGGCCAAACCCAGTCTGAGAAATGTTCAGTTTCTAATGATTCAGGAACGTGTGAGGAGCTCTCCAGGTAGCTGCCTTGATAATATCCTGGACAGAAACCCCCTGTGTGACACACCCAAGTGGTTGCCACTGCCCTAGTAGAGTGAGCTCTAATTCCAGAGCGCAGATCAAGATTATATGATAGGTAGGTCTAATTTATACAAGAGGTGATCCACCTCGCCACTGACAATTTTGAAGGTTTCATACCAGCCTTATTTCCAGAATGTAGAACCAGAAGTGAGTCACACTTTCTAAAGGATTGAGTTCTGTTGATGTAGATATTGATACATCTTGCTAAATGCAAAGCATGATATCTAATTTCTTCTTCTGACTGCGGATTTGGAAAGAAGCGAGGTAATATGGCTTCTTCATTAACATGAAAACTCTAATATTACTTTGGGACAGAAAGATTTGTGCAATCTCATAATGACTTCCACAAAGGAGAGGTAAGGCTGAGAACACCTGAATTCTGCGATTTCAGAGACTCTCTAGCTGATGTTATCGCCAACAAAAAAAGCCATCTTCCAAGTAAGCTTATCCAACCGTACAGATTCTAAAGGCTCAAATGGGAGAGAAGTGAGAGAATTTAGAACCCTGGACTATTACCAATTTGGTTTTCTTGGGGGCTTAATATGTTTTATGGTTCTGAAAAATCTAAGAACCAGCAGCTGAGAAGATCAAGAGACTTCTGTGAGGGCAGAGATGGCTGAAACCCAAGCTTTTGAGGTTGAAAGAGCAAGAACTTTATCTAAACCAAGTTGCAGAAATTCAACAACTTGAACTTCTTATATATGTTCTACTGGAGGAGACTAAGAAGAGCACCAGCATAAAAATTCCTTCCAATGTTTGTAATAAGCTGTAGATGTAGACCTTTTCCTTGCTTGCAACAAGGTGGAGATTACAGCTTCAGACAGACCCTGAATCTTCAAGGATTCCCTCTCACTAACCAAGCCATCAAATATAGGCTGTTGAGATCTGGATGGAATATTGGACCCTTAAACATAAGATCCTTCCTGCAAGGAAGCTGAAGAGGATGGTTTACACTAATTTCCAGAAATAATTGTAACCAAAGCATCCTCGACCACCATGGGATAATAGCTATGACTGTCACCTGGTCCTTCTTTATCTATTTCAGGATTTTTGGGATGAGAGGGAAGGGAGGAAATATGTAGGCTAGCCTGAACCTCCACTGGATTGAGAAGGCATCCATCACTCTGGCTGATTGGGATGGGAACCTCAAACAAAAGCTGTTTTATCTTGTGGTTCACATCTGAGGCCATAAGATCTTTATAGGGAACACCCCATTTGGCTGTAAAAGATACAGCACTTGCTGGTTCAATTGCGGCTCTCCAGGGGGAATATCACTGCCCTGCTCAGGAAATTCACTCTGACATTCTGGATGGAAGGATTGTACAAGGCTTTGAGGTTCAATAGATGTTGCTCTGCCCAAGACAAAATTGCTTGGGCTAGAAGTCCAGTTCAAGAGGTCCTACATGAGCCATAGCCCACTTCACTGACTGAATACATGATGCCATCTTGCCTATTAGTTGTTGACACATGGATGTGCTTTAACACTCTGGACCATATTGATTCATTTCAGACACTTCCCACTGCAGAAGAGAAACTTGAACCGAGGAACTCTAGCTCCTGTGCTGGAACAAGCTGAGATTTTAGATGATTCACTGTGATCTTAAATATGGGCAAGGCTCCCTGCAAAGATACTATAATAGGATATCCCCCTCCCCTAAATTAGATGCTCCAGTCCCACCGTGGACCTAGATCGATGCTCTCTGGAGCTCATAGTCAACTTAATAATCATAGAAGAAAAAGCCTACATTAGTTGGGGGAAAAAATGCTTTTTTTTCGAATAAATGATGCCTGATATAGGAGCCCTAAACTTCAACCTGAATATCCACAAAAACAAGGTAAAATACATCTATGCGGAGAGGATTGCACTGGATACACTCAGTCCCCTTTACAAAACAGGAGAGATGAGTATGCAGTATTCCATCCCTTTTAAAACTTACGCAATGACGTCACACGCCTGAACCTGGAAGTGCAGGGCCAGAATCTTTCCGATTTGAGACACAATCTTGTGCTGTATCAGGGAAGCTTAAACAGCTAAGAGGTGCGATACTACCCGGCTGACTAGAGAAGAGGGACAAAGAAGAGGCATTGTTCTGCTCTGGTTTCTGCCCAGATATATAAATAAATATTCATGACTGTGACAGTCTGGACAGCACTTTAAAGGAAAATGAAAGCAAAGCAATGTGTCAGGGTCTTAGTGATATAACACATTTCATTACCCAGTGTTAGTCAGTCCCTCCAGTTCATTAGCCAGTGTAGTCAGTTCAACAATGTAAAATGGTAGTGGTCTTTAAAATGGGTGTTACCTTAAAAGTGGGTGTGGTTTTGGAAAAGTGGGCATGGCCAAAACCAAAACAAAATGGTGCACACTTTACATTTGTCCCTCATTGGACTTTCCAAATGTTGGGAGGTAGACTGGAAATGTAGAATATCAATCTTGGTTTGAATTATCAGCGATTTTACATGTGGCATCAGCTGAGGTCCCACGTTGATCCTCCTGTAAAGGTTCAGATTAGATAGTGGTGAGCTAGCAGGCTGGTGAGGAAAATCAGGATGGTGAATACTTTCATATAGTTCTCAAAAATGACCCTGTATCTGTATTAAAGGAAAGTATCTTTGAGTGTTAATTTACTATTATTTTAATAATCATTAAAACAATCCTAAATCTACAATAACGATAGTAAATGTTCGACCGCGACCGTAGATTTACGATCCCCATAGAATAACATTGCGGTAGTTTACTGCTACATGGTATTCTATGACTGAACATTCATAAATTAACGAATTTCCAGCATAAATGTAGGATTGTGGACATACAGTAATGAAAGGGTTTTTAAATCCGACTGCATTAATGTACAAACATTTGTCCATGGAATACCATGTGGTAGTAAACTACCGCAATGGTTTTCTATGGCAGATCGTAAATCTGCGATTGTGGCCATAGATTTACGATCGCGGACAGACATTTACAGGCGCTATCATTGATTTATGGTAGTGGGTGTAAATTTGCCATAGCCGGAATGCATTTACAAATATGGCCCTATGAGTTATAACATTATGACCAATGGCTAATATTAAATTATTTTTATTATTATTATTATTGATTTATATAGCTCAACCATCTTCCGTGGTGCTTTAAAATTACATAGTCATACATTACATACAGGGTAATACATGTTATACAAAGTCATACATATTACATAAACAGGTAATACATAATATAAGTAAACAGAGTGAGGAGTTTCTTACAGCTATACCGTGATACAATTGGAGAGAGGACCCTGCCCAAAGAGCTTACAGACTAGAGGATATGGGGGTGAGACATTAGGTTTGCGGGAATCGGTAGGCTGTAAATAGATTGGCAGTGGAGAGTGAAATGCGGGTTGGATCATATTGGGTAGTAAGGGGGTAATGTTTAGGCACGTGGGTATAGTGTTTTTTACGTGCAGGTGTGTGTTTGGCTTAGATGGAAGAGACAGGCGGAAAAAGAAGTGCACAGTTGGTAATGTAAGTCGTGTATTTAATAGTTATGAGTTAAAGAAGTGACATTGCTTGTGGGACGTACAGCACATATGTTTATTGCAAATCCTTATATACAACATTATCAGTTTTTCCACTTGTAGCGTAAATATACAAATGTTGTGGTGAACCTACTCATGAACACGGAATTTGCTGTTGGGAAAACATGTTGATTGCAACTGAATATCGCAGCACTTGAGTGACTGACACGTGTCAGTGTCTCTGAAGCATGTGACGTGCGGCTCTTTGTCTGTGTTGTTAAAGCCAGGCTTCATTCTCTTGCTCTGTCTGAGCGTTGTGTGTTTTTATTAAGCATGCTCAATTTTTTGCACATTAGTTAGCAGGCACTTCGTTTGCACTTTAACACTTTATCCTTGCTCAAGGACCACTTTATATTGACTATTAGATCCCAATCAATAAAGTTAGTTTCTGGTCCTAATTGAAAGTGCCATGATGTCTTTGTTCTTTTAGTTGTATAGTTGTAACTGTCTATGAAGTGTATGACATGTGGGCAGTGTGTGTCTGTTTCTTAAATCCAGGTAATGCAGGTAATTCCTGTGTAGTCCATACCCCTCAACTGTCCTGGTTTGAATAGATGGATAGGGCATGTCTGCCATGTTGAAGTGGGTGGGGGCACGGCATTCTAGGGTGTGGACAGACTGGGTCATGTCTGTGATGTTGTGGTGTCCAGGAGGTTTGGACGTGACATTTGGTGGTCACAATATTTGGGGGAATGGCCAAGTTGTTTCAAAGCATGGGCGTGCCATTTAGGGGCATGGGTGTGGTGTTTGGGGGTGGGCCTGTAATGTTTGGGGGCATGGACAGGATGTTTGTGTATGTGGGTATGATTCGAGAACAGACCTGGGATGTTTGGGGGTGTGGCCATGATGTATGGGGGCTGACCATAATGTTTTTTTTGGGGGGGTGACCAACATGGTAGGGTAATCACAACATGTGGGGGCATGGTTGCGATGTTTGGGAGCATGGCAGTTATCTTTGGGGACGTGGCCTTGATGGTTGGGGTATGAGCGTGACCGTGATGTTTGGGGGTGTGGCCGTGACAGCAATATCTGGGGGCATGGTCACATTCCAGGAGGCTCTGCTTTAAATTTCTTAGCATGACAATAATCGCAAATGTGATTTATATCACCAATAGTAACACAGTCTTTCCAAGGTTTATATTTGTATATAAATGGGATTCATATTACCAATAGTAACAAAGTCTTTCCAAGGTTTATATTTGTATATAAATAGGATTCATATTACCAATAGTAACAAAGTCTTTCCAGGGTTTATATTTGTATATAAATGTCATTCATATCACCAAAAGTAACATAGTCTTTCCAGGGTTTATATTTGTATATAAATGTCATTCATATCACCCATAGTAACACAGTTTTCCCAGGGTTTTTATTTGTATATAAATGTAATTCATATCACCAATAGTAACATAGTCTTGCCAAGGTTTATATTTGTATATAAATGGGATTCATATTACTAATAGTAAACAAAGTCTTTCCAGGGTTTATTTTTGTATATAAATGTCATTCATATGACCAAAATAACATAGTCTTTCCAGGTTTATATTTGTATATAAATGTCATTCATATCACCATAGTACATAGTCTTTCCACGTTTTATATTGTATAAATGGGATTCATATTACCAATAGTAACAAAGTCTTCCAGGGTTTATATTGTATATAAATGTCATTCATACCAATAGTAACATAGTCTTTCCGGTTTATATTTGTATAATGTCATTCATATCACCAATAGTAACATAGTCTTTCCAGGTTTATATTTGTATATAATGTCATTCATATCACCAATGGTAACACAGTCTTTCCAGGGTTTATATTTGTATATAAAGTGTCATTCATATCACCAAAAGTAACATAGTCTTTCCAGGGTTTATATTTGTATATAATGTCATTCATATCACCCATAGTAACACAGTTTCCCAGGTTTTAGGGTTTTTATTTGTATATAAATGTAATTCATATCACCAATAGTACATAGTCTTTCCAGGGTTTATATTTGTATATAAATTTGGTTCATATCACCAATAGTAACACAGTCTTTCCAAGGTTTATTTGTATATAATGGGATTCACATTACCAATAGTAACAAAGTCTTTCCACCCCTTACACCTAGAGATACCCCTTACACCTAGAGATACCCCTTACAACTTAGAGATAAACAAAACCAGCAAGCTTCATAGAATTAAACCCAATTGAAGTCAATAGGAGTGGAAGTTTCAAATTATCGACACCTCAAATTTTACACTGAATTTCAAAAATTTTAACACTGCATTTTGAATTTTCAACATTTTCAATAGAATTCTAGTTCTACCCTTTAAAAACTCTGCTGGCTAGAGATGTGTGTTCGATTAGAACCTGGTTTCGAATTGAATCTGAGGGTTTGGAAGTTACAACAAAACTTTTGTAACTTTTGAAAATCTGAAAATTTCGAATTTTGGCAACCCTCAAAATCAGAATTTTTAATTTAGGTAAACCTGCAATATGCAATTGATTTTAGTAGCCCTCAAATTCACTATATTGTTAACCCCTGAATCTGGAAGTAGATTTTGGTAACCCTCGAAGCTCAGAAACATTGCGTTCATAAAGAAAGTTAGATTTACAAATAGGTTTTGCACTAATTTACACTAACATACTTTTGCTATTAAATTTGATTGGAACTTTTATTTGAATTTTTGAATTTTTTCACAATTCCGAAAATTTTAAAAATGGATCTAAACTCGCCAGATTCGAACCTCTCTACTGATGCATCCGCATATTTTGAATTCCGCATTTCTACCTTGACATTCAGGTCAAAATTGAGACACATTACTCCAAACAAGCATTATCCATGCAAACGGGCGATCCAACCGAAATACAAAAATATCAGTCGGTTGGGCCAAAGAATCTGCTTGTGTGTACCCAGCCGTAAAGAGTGGGATTCAGATAAGACTGGGATGGCCAGATTGAAATAATGATGTAGTTAAAGTATAATAAAGACTCTCCTTCTCCAGTGTGAATAATCTTTTACCTAATTCTAATGTATTTAGGATATTTTGCACTCCAAACATGCCCTGCGATCTGACCTGTAATGTGAACAGTTGTACATGGCAAATATGTAGTAGCTTTCCTTCGTTCTATCAAACCAGAGTTCAGTGAAAGTTTTGACTTTTTTCAGTTCATAAATCTAGTTTGATTCATTTATCAGCCTAAACAACATGACTTACTGTCTGTCCCATTGCTTCAAAGACTTGTAAATCTGTTAAAAGGTTTTAGCTTTAAGCTTCTGTTCTTTGCGTGTTAGACAGCTGTGATAGGCATGTAGCCTGTAGCAGTTTAGTGTGTGTGTGGGGGGGGTTAAACTGTATATTAGAAACAGTCACTATAAAGATTCATATGTTGATTTATATTCCCAAGGGAAAGGATTAAATAAAATTTTCATATTCATATATCCGTGTGTACTCTTTTATTAGAAAAGGCAATTCTTTATCTTTTCTTTAAATATTTGATTATTTTGGTTTTATTTCTTTTACGAGAAGACTAGAGACTTTTCATGACCAGAGATGGTGTAAACTGGTAAGATTCGTTCCATTTTCAGATTTTTGGATCTCAGGAAAATCCCGAAGATCAAATGTTCAAGGCGATTATTGAAAATCATCTCGAACGTTCAAAAAATGCATCGGAAATGCACTGCAAAATCCGAATTATCCGCCCAGTTTGGGAAGGAATATTCAGAACCAAGGGGGTCCGAGTCTGACCCGGGTCCCATCTCTAGTCATGACTTATTAGTGAACAATTGTTTCTAGAGAGCTTCCAAAGTGACTCTAAAATCCTTGTATTAAAAAAATGTGACACTAATGACAAAGAAATTAATGTCTCGAAATTCCAATCAAACCCAATTGAAGTTAATGAATTTGACAAAACTCTACAAAGCTCTTCATCGAAATTTCGAACGTTTTGTCGGATCTGCAGATTTTCAAACCCTGCAGTTCTACCTAGAAGCAGGTTTAGCTAAACAATTAATATAACTGATGACATAAACACTGATTATAACTGATGACATAAACACTGATTATAACTGATGACATAGATAAACACTGATTATAACTGATGACATAGCTAAACCCTGATTATAACTGATGACATAGCTAAACACTGATTATATCTGATGACATAACTAAACAATGATTAAAACTGATATCATAACTAAACAATGATTAAAACTGATGACATAGCTGAACACTGATTATAACTAATGACATAGCCAAGTACTTGTTATAACTAATGATATATCTAAGTACTAGGTAAAATTGATGACATAGCTAAACACCGATTATAACTGATGACATTGCTAAACACTGATTATAACTGTGACATAGCTAAGCACTGATTATAGCTGATGACATAGCTAGACACTGATTGTTACTAATGACTTATCCAAGAACTGGTTATAACTAATGATATAGATAATTACTATTTAGAATTGATGACATAGCTAAACAGTGATTATAACTGATGACAAAGCTAAACACTGATTATAACTATTGACATAGCTAAACACTATTTATAACTAATGACATAGCCAAGTAGTGGATATAACTGTTAACATAGCTCATCACTAGTTAGAACTGATGACATAGATGAGCACTGATTATAGCTGATGACATAGCTAAACACTGATTATAACTGATGACATAGCTAAGCACTGATTATAACTGATGACATAGCTAAACACTGATTATAACTGATGACATAGCTAAACACTGATTATAACTGTTGACATTGCTAAACACTAATTATAACTAATAACATAGCCAAGTAGTGATTATTATTATTATTATTGATTTATATAGCGCTACAATTTCCATAGCGCTTTACAATTACATAGTCATACGTTACATACAGGGTAATACATGTTATACAAAGTCATACATATTACATAAACAGGTAATACATAATATAAGTAAACAGAGTGCGGAGTTTCTTACAGCAATACCGTGATACAATAGGAGAGAGGGCCCTGCTCAAAGAGCTTACAGACTAGAGGATATGGGGGTGAGACATTAGGTTGCGGGTATCGGTAGGCTGTAAATAGTTTGGCAGTGGAGCGTGAAAGGCAGGTTGGATGATATTGGGTAGTAAGGGGGTAATGTTTAGGCCAGGTTATATGCTAGTGATTATAACTGATAACATAGCTCATCACTAGTTAAAACTGATGACATAGATGAGCACTGATTAGAACTGATGACATAGCTTAGTACTAGTTAGAACTGATGACATAGACCCTTAAGTTGCTCTCATTGATTTCTAGTTTATTTCTTTGTATTGTTTTGCAAGCTCTTATTTTTTAAATTACTCACATTAATTCCCTTTAAAAGCTACAGTACTCACTAAACTTTTCTTACCTATTTTTCTCTGTCCATTTCCCCCTTTCCACTCTTTTTAATTCTTGGACTTGATCAACCATCCAACCTCTTAGATGAGGCATTCCATGCCACACAGTGTGATTCACAAGGTAAAATAACTTTTTCCTTTTCTGTATCTCTTTATTTTCATAGAATTTTCTTTTTAACATAAATGTACAGATACAATGTATGCCTGGATAATACGATCTAATGCAAATTTGTCCTCAACTAATCAAACACTGGGTAAGTTTGTACTGTGCTACTTTTTGAGGGGGGTGTATAGGGATACACGGTGTATCCCTACGTGTTTCAGTGACACAGTCATCAGGGCTGTCCAAATTCATCAAAACAAAACCAGATGAGAAAAATGAATAATATTTAAAGGACATGTCCACCCCTTTTTTCATAGTTTGCTCTAGTTTAGGGCTCCCAACCCCAACCGCTATAGTTATTTTTGCAGAAACTCCCCCGAAACTGAACTTACATCACCTCTCTCCTCCGACGTCCTGTCACTGCCCTCAGCTTGCATGAAACTACAAGTAGTGGGCCGGACTGGCAGCCACGTCCGTGATTGGATGAGAGGCAGCCAATCACGGACGTGGCTTCCGGCTATCCAGAATGTCGGAGGAGAGGGGTAATATAAGAGTTTGGGGGAGTTTCTGCAAAAATTGCTATAGCGGTTGGGGCTGTGGGAGGGAGCCCTACACTACAGAAAATGGGATTTGAGATACGGGGAGGGAGAAACGGGAAGGGGGAGGGCTGCACTGCATATGACGAAATTCTTCCAGAGGAGGGACAGGAGGCAGGGTCCTATATAGTTTTTGGGACTTTGGAGGGACATTACAGGAGAACCATTTGGAGCAGGGATTTAAGGATTTTACTAAACTACACAGCAGGGCCAGCAGTGGG
This sequence comes from Hymenochirus boettgeri, assembly GCA_019447015.1. Lineage (NCBI taxonomy): Eukaryota > Metazoa > Chordata > Amphibia > Anura > Pipidae > Hymenochirus > Hymenochirus boettgeri. The sequence goes on from CM033477.1 coordinate 98,937,105, forward strand.
TTAAATTCTAGTTTTGGCGGTGGACATACCCTTTAAGAACGTATTGACACACAGTTTATGTGAAACCCATTCTGACATACCAAACTGTATAATTGGTTTATAAATTCAGTGAATGTGCATTCGGATCCTATGAATTTTTGCTTATCCTTCACATTTTCTCTGTTTCAGTTTTGGGATCAGAGAGAGGAGAGCAGATGAGCAGAATTTATGACACTGACACACTTAGCCATCTGTTAACAGAGGTAAGAAAGTTTCTCACGTGTGAAAAATATTGCAGTTTTCCCTTTAAAAGGCATCTATACTGATGTTTTAAATTGATCATTAATGGAAACTTTAATTCTTCCCAACCACCACTGTGCCATTTTTTTGTCGATCTGCAACATATTTCTTGAGATATCCAATCTAAAGCATCTTAAATTTCAGCGGTCAATCAAGTGCCTTGGCTGTCATAAACTATTCTTCTGTGAGCAGTTTTGCTGTAGCTGGAATGGCGACAGAGTTTTGACAGTTGGAATTCTGTATGCTGTGTGCTGTTTTGACAGTTGGTTTGTGGGAAAAAAGTCAGGTCAGATGAAAGTGGGAGTGGTTAAGAGGGAGGGGGGGATACTGCTCCTGATGAATAATGTGTTTGATTGAAGGCATGCAGCAACACACACACCTCAGAGTAGGCGCTACTTACACATGTTTATTTATAGATTAAGATGAGGAAAAGTCATTTTTGCCATGTGTTTGCATTCGTTCTCCGTTAGGATCACATCAGGCCCTGCCCTGAAGAGCTTACAATCATATCACTTTATGTCACACACACACACACACACAACCTACCAGCATGTCTTTAAGATTGTGGGGGAGACAAGAGTACCCGGAGGAAACCTATGCAAAGCACAGGGAGATCATATAATCTCCATGAGGATTGGTCCATGGGAGGATTCAAACCCAGGACTTCAGCGCTGCATGGCATCAGTGCTATGTAAATGCTCCCAGACTTTAAGTCCTGATACAGTATTTTCCTGTAAGAAGTAAATTGAAGTGTGTAGTACATAAGAGGACATTTTCAGCTAGCTAAGGATATTTCTGTATAAGCAGATTAATATTGATATCTGAAAAGTTATTAACAGTACCGTATATATGCGAATATAAGTCGAGATTTTCAGGCTTTAAAATTAGCCTGAAAACCTAACCTCGGCTTATACTTGGGTCAAGTCCCAATTTAGATCCAAATGCTGCAATTGTGGATAGTAACCAGTAGGTGGCACTGTGTTAAAAAAAAACTTCACCTGCATAGAAAGTAACAGGAGCTGATCTGCCTTTACACTCCTTCCT